>CM035407.1:97317232-97732232 GCA_020310875.1 Ceratopteris richardii
CGAATATCTCTGATTCTCTTTCAAAAAACCCATAATCAAATGCATCTTCAAAAATTTGTAGATAATGACTGCCCAAAAATATTATTATGCTGTAATATGCCATCAAACATATTCTATCAGGTGTTTCACTAAGATCAAACAATAATGCATCATTAGGAGAATTGAAACCAATGTAATTTAAGATTCTGACATCTGTATCTGTATATGTCTCTATGCATGCCAAAATGAGTCTCATTACTCTAATCAGTAAAATTCATGCTGGATCATTCACATCTTTGTATGTAACTATAACAGATTCAGCTGTATCCACCATATATTTTTTTGTAGGCCATGTTCTTGCCTTTGGTCCTGCCAACTTTGGAAAATTCAACCATTTAGGTGGGATTTGTCCTTCTTTCCTTCTTTCCCAAAAAAGTGTCCACTCTCTTCTTCTTGCTACTGGGCAGTAAGCTGGAATAATTTTCAACTGAATAGGTGCTTCCTTCCATATTTTCCTACATTCTTTATTTGCATCCAACAATCTATTCCTCCATTTTGGATTGGCTTTCTCAAATAATTCTTTGGTCACATTGATATCTTCTTCATATTCTAGATACTTATTTGGAGGTAATCCAACCCTTGCCATATGATAATTTTTTATACTTTCCATGATCATGCATAAAGGTATGCCCAGTCCATCTGCAGCCCAATGATGTTGATCAGGATTTATCCCTTTGTTTAAAGCAAATGTGACAATCTGATCTTCATATTCATCATGCATTTTTCTAATGAAGTCCATTCTGGACTCTTTGTTTGTCAACAATTTCTGGACAAATTCCTCTGAATATTCTTCTTCAAGTTTTCTAATTTCTGGTTCACTGCCTTGTTGATTTCTATCATCATTTCCTTCTTCATAATCTCCTGTATATGTAGTCTCTATCTGTGCTTCTTCCTGAGCTTGTGGCTTTTCCAGCTTTTTCTGTAACTCGTCTACTGTCACCATCAAACTTCTGTTCTGAGTTGCCCATATCTCTCTTTGTTTTATCCATTCACTTCTTTCCTTTTCCATTCTTGACTACCAATCACTCCTTTCTTTTTCCATATCCATATGCAACTTGTTATAACCCCTCATTGAAGTAGCAGCATGTGCACTAGCCTGTTTCTCCAGCTCCTTGGCTTCCTTCAACTCTGTCTGCAATCTCTTGATCTCCTTGTGTAATTCTTCCTTTCCTCCTCTGTCATCTGAGCAACCTTGGTTTCTTCCTTCAACTGACCTTCTTCCATCAGTAGTTTCTTAATTTCTTCATTTGCTTTAACCATGACTTTATATGAACTTTGTAAAGTTCTATATCTACCTTCAATCTTCTTCAACTCCATTTCCAGTTTATTATTCTGCTCTGTTAGTTTTGCACTCTTCTCTTCAAGATATTGAATTTTATTTTGTTGCTGTACTTCCACTTCTTCCAAAGAAATTATCCTATGTGTTAGTTCTTCATTCTTCTCCTGCACAATCCTCAAGTGTTTTGTCATTTGTTCCTTTTCCCTTTTATGCTCCTTAATGATATTACTCCCTTTTTCAAACTCAGACTCTGCTACGATTCCTGAAATAATCATATTCCTACTTGAAGGTCTGAACTGCTCTATGTTGCTCATAATGATCTGGCAGGCAGATCTTATATTTTTAGGTATTCTCTCTAATCCGACTTCCATTTCCATTTGTTTAACTTCTATCTGTTTGTTTTCCTTGCACTCATTTTCCTCTTCTTTTTCTTCCTCATACTTTATAACCTGAGTCTTTTGTTCTTCATGGCTTTGATCTGTTTCTAATTTATCTTGATCTACAACATCTTCCTCTTCCTCATCTTCCAATTTCTGATCATCTTGATTCTCTCGTTCTGAGATATCTGTAGTTAGCTTTGTATCTTCTGCCTTCTGGTTCTCCATCTCCTGTAGTTTCTCTTCAAAGAGATGTCTTTCTTTTACTTGTACTCCTTCCTGAATTATGGTTGAATTAGTTTCTTCAACAAGTTTTGTCTGATTGTTACTTGTCTGCTCTTCCTGTCCTACCTCTTGCTCATCTATATCCATGAGATCTAAATCTTCCTCTTGTCCTTGATCTTTTGTGATTGTAGTCTCCTCATTATTATTGAAATCATAAATTATATCTTTTATGCTTTGGTTGATCTCCTTTTCTGTGACTCCTTCTAATTCTTGAGCATTCTTCTTTTCCATTATTTCCTCCATTTCCTGAATTTGATCTACCCCTTCTTGTTTATTGGTTGGACTGCATATCTGTACTCCTTTTTCTGCTTCTACTTTCCCTTCATCAAATCTAACATAAGTTTGTTGTGAAGGTTTTGTCCATATTGACTTTAATTCTGAATGCACTAGCCCACAACTGAATTCCTTTCTTACTTCACTTTCCTCTTCCACCATTACTGCTTTACCTTTCATCATCTTTCTTTCCTCTTCATGACTAATTTGCTTAACTGCCTCTTCCTGGACTTGCTTCTCTTGAGGCTTCTCTCTCAAATCTTCAGGTGTTTTATGTTTCTCAGTGGCCTGTATAACCACATTAGGAGTACTAGGTACTGAAAAATTCAAACTTTTTAACAAGAAATTTTCAATATCACTTTCAGAGTCTGAGGAAAATTGTGAGGATCCTGCTATGCCTGATTTTTCCACTTTTGACTCTTCTCCAATAGTAGATTCCTTCTGCTTTTCTCCTACTGTCACTTCTTCTGTCTCCTTTATAGTTACAGATTCAACTACTGATTTTCCCTTCCCCTTCTTGGTCAACTTCTTCTTTTGTACTGGTTTCTTTTGAACTTTCCTTTTAGCTACCACTGTAGTCCTTGTTTCTGGAGGTAGTTGTAGTTCTTTGAAGTATGCTAATAGCTCCACTTCCTTTTTAACAAATACTTCCTCTGTCTCAGCTGCCATCATCTCGTCATGAAGCTCTTCATAATGCTCTACTTCCTCTTGAACCCAATCTGTTGCCTTGCAAGAATAATCTTCCAGCATCTTTTGATATTGGGCCTCGTATACTGCCCTTTTGTTATTTCCTTGAGTCAGATAAGTATATAACTGCTCTTTACTGGTCTGAGGTGGATGAGGGCCATGAGAAGATTGGACCTGCTTCTGAGCAGCTTCATGTTCTTCTTTGGTTGCTTCATCCTGCTCCAATTCAACTTTTCTTGGATCCAACCTCCTTTTCTTTACAGGGATTACTTCCTCTGAGTTTACTTTCCTTTTCATTCCTGACCCCCTCATGCTAGTTTGTCCTTCTGCTTCTCTCACAGACATCTTCCTGGGAGGACTCTTGATTCCTGACATAAGACTTCTGAAATATTGTGCCTCTGGAGCCAGCTTCAATTGATCTTCCATTCCCAATACATGATATATGATCTTGGTGAGAAACTGAGCTCCATTCAGATATTTTTTCTGCTCCCAATGTTTAGCTACTTCTTTCAGCTGCTCATGTATATACGGTGATACATCCATTATTCCAAAAGGCTTAGTTCTGTCTTTATTGTTAAACATAATCAAGGTTATTGATTTGTGTGGCATGGTATATCTTGGTAGTTTTGGGAAGCAAAAATACTGCAGAAACATCCTGATGGCATACTCCTCCTTCTCTTTTCCCTTAAAGTCAGGAAATTTAGAGTATCCTATATATGTTTCTTTGTTCTTTTTCACAAAGTTATTATCAAGCTTGGTTCCCATTGGGTAAAACTGTAGAGCTGCTCTGATATGCTCTGCTTTTATACTGATATTCACTTCCTGGTTATCTTTGTTCTTGACTTTACACCGGAAATAAGCATCATTACCTTTTCCCACTTCCAATAGGCTGTTCATTACCTGTGCCACTCTTTCGAAATCTATAAAAAATATGGGTTCTTCCAACAATTTGTGTAACCCTACTGCCTTCCATCTTTTCTGATTGACCACTACTCTTTGAAATCTGTAAAACTCTTGACACAACATGGTATATTTGTAACCCCCTACTCCCACTGTGAATATATGCTGGCCAATAATACTCAGGGTTTCTTTGAACTCCTTAACCACCTTTTCTGCTTCTGGAATCTCTTGCTCCTCATCAGACTCCAAGTCCACCTTCTCTATTACAACTTCATTATCCAAAAACCAGTGTCCTCTGGACAGAGTTACTGATTCTGCTTTGAAATCATAAATTGGCAACTCCTTTGGATTCACCATTCTGGAGAAAATATATCATCACACAAAAGAAAAAAGAACTCCACCCACATGAGTCACAGGAAATCAAGAAAGATATTTATTTTGAAATGAAATGATAGAAGAAAGAAAATAAACTTCCAATTAAATTCTGACTTCTTTAGAAGAACTCATTTAAAGTGATCATTACATGTGTAGCAAGATGTCTAGTGCACTCCCCTCTTCAGACAGCTCTTATCCAAGAAGAAGATGTTTAGAAGAGGAAAAAATGAGAAAATAAAAATAAAACAAAAAATAGAATTAAAAAAAAATACAAAATAATAAATAGAAACCTGCTACCCTTCTACCTATATCTTGCTTTGTGCTATAAACTTACAAAAGGAAAAAATAGATAATTTTTCTCTTTCTATGATTTTTCTCTTTTCTCTTTTTCTCTTTTTTTTAATAATTTCTTCTGTTTCTTTTTCTTTTTTTTAAAAATAATTTCTTCTATTTCTTTTTCTCTTTTCTTTTTTAAATAATTTCTTCCATTTCTTTTCTTCCCCTCCTAATTCTCTTTTTAGAAAAACGATAAGGTAGAATATTTTGTGGTAATTCTCACTATGATTTAGAAAAAAATTCTAAATCCAGATTAAACATAGATGGTCTTTTTCCATTCAATCAATTCTGATTTTTTTACCCAATAATATTTACCCCTAATTGCCCTTATCTCTGGAAAAAATCCATCTCATTTTGATAAGTAGTTTTTAGAATATTTTGGCCTCCATATCCATGTTGTCCTGGGATTTTGTTTTGATGAACAAGCCGTAGGTATTCTTTGTTTCCATATGCTTCTTGTTCTAATGCTTTGATGCTTCAGATTATACCATGGTTGCCACCTTGCTCCTGGGTGTCCATCTTCCTTTGCTTTCTCAATTTCTTGCAGATTTTGATTGAATGAAGCTTGATCCTTTAGTATTTGTATTGGTAATGTCTGTGTTCCTTCTAATGAAAAAGAGAATCCTTCCAAGTCTGGGTCATGAACATCCTGTTGAACTTCCTGCTCTTCATTACTCAATAAAAATATTAAAAACCTTTTGTCATTTAATGTCAACTTAAGCTTCATTTTCTCAAAATTCAAAATTACTTTACCTTGTTTGAGCCATGGTTGTCCCAAAATTAATTTTTCAGTCATCAAATGATCTGGCCATTCTTCACAATCTATTTTCATATATTCATTATTGAACCTAACTTTAATAGACAGTGAAGACATGCTTTGAATCATTTGTCCTTCCAAAGTTTTGATAAAAGTTCTGCTTCTAGTTCTTTTCAGATTGAATTTATTCAACAAAGCTGAACTAATCAAATTCACTTGTGCACCTGAGTCTATCAAAACCCTAATTTTTTTCATTCTGATAATCCATTGTTATCACAGACAAATGTTCTTTTTGTCTTAGAGGTGTTTCACACAAACAAACTTCCCTATAATCTTTGGTTTTTCTTATACTTTCCTTTGCTTCCTGTTGAGCCTCTTTTCTAATGTTTTCTTCTTCTTTTTTCCTGTTTTGAGCTTGTTGCAATCTTCTCCATTCAGAATCAGTTAATGGAAGATCATATCTTTTAACTCTACATCCACTTATGAAATTTGGCATGATCTCTCCATCTATGTTAGCTAATTGGATAGCTCCACTGTTACTTATCTGATGTATAATATATGGCCCATGTCCTTTTTTATGAAACTTTTTCTGATGTTCTTTGACTGTGTAAGCCAAAACTAGATCTCCCTCTCGTAGATCTTTTTCTTTTATGTGAACATCATGATAGCCTTTTGCCTTTTCTTGTCCACATATATACTCATAATGGCTTGGAGTCTAGAAGCTCCCAGTTTTTCCAATTCTATTACTCTCTCTGATAGTTCATGTCCAGTCCAATTGTAGTGACTACCTACTTTTAATGTTGGAATGAGGAATTTCATAGGTAGAACTGCATTTTGTCCATATACTAAATTGAATGGTGTGTTTCCTATTGCAGTCTTATAAGCCACTCTATAAGCCCATATGACATGATTAAGTTGTAGATCCCAATCATTCCTGTTTGTGTTTACTAATTTTGACAGTACAATACAAAGTACTTTATTAGTACTTTCTGCTAACCCATTGGCTTGTGGGTGATATGGGGCTGAATTTCTATGACTAATCAGGAAATATTCAGTTATGTTTTCTATGATTTGGTTTACAAAATGGGTCCCCCTATCACTTACCAATTCAATTGGAAGTCCAAATCTGATGATGATATTTTCATAAAGGAATCTAGCAGTAGTATGAGCATCATTCCTTCTTGTGGCTTTGGCCTCAGCCCACTTTGTCAGGTAATCTGTAGCCACTATTATGTATTCAGCATGGGATTGTTTTGCTGGAGGATGTATAGGTCCAATAAAATCTAATCCCCATTTACTAAAGGCTCTGGCTGAAATTAGTGGAACTAATGGCATATTATCTCTTTTATTCGGTTGACTCACCCTCTGACAGATGTCACATCTTTTTACATAGGTTCTTGCATCAGGAAATAGGGTTTGCCACCAAAAACCAGAATATAATATGAGTTTAGCTGTTCTACCACTTGAGAAATGTCCACCAGCCACTTGAGAATGTGCCATTTCCAACATTTCCAGATATTTATCCTCAAGAACACAAATTCTTAAATATCCATCCATCCCTCTCTTATACAGTTGTTCTCCTATCAATTGATATTCTTCATAAATTACTTGTAGATTTTTTGAATCTGCACCAGCTATTACTTGTTTTCCTTTTTTCTTCCTTTTCAACTCTTCAATAATATTTTCGCTCCACTCTGGATTTTTCTGAAACCAATATAGAGTTATGAATTCAGAATCTTGCAGTGATTGACACTTCCAGCAATTAGCAATGTATTTTGTTACATCTTGAATCTTATTAGGCCAATGTACCCCCATCCTATTGAGATTACTTAGGGTGACTACCCTAGAAGCATGAGTGCAAGGGTTCCAACAATGAACTCTTTTCAGATATTCCTGTTGCTCTTCTTGAGGAGTACAATATTCCAATACACCTGTATGGTTGAGGTGATACAAGTGCCCAGCTAGCAGCATAAAATTTCTGCTTTGTAATACTAAGTGTGTATTGATTCCAAATGTTCTACAAGGTCCCATGGTTAATAATGGTATTAAAGTCATGGCCCACTCAGGAACACTTTCTACTTTGAACAAATAAGTATATGGAAGGTCATCATCTAAAGGTGAACTGGGTTCTTTAGAATGGATTCTAGACAAATGATCTGCTCTCATATGTGTTTTTCCTTGTCTGACCACCACTTCAAACTCAAACTCCATTAGTAAAAGAAACCATCTGACTATTCTACCAGTGTGACAAGGTTCATTTACCAAATATAGTAAAGCTTGATGGTCCACAAAGAACTTAAACTTGTTGGCCAAAAGGTGATGTCTATATTTTTTTACAGCAAATATCATTCCCAACCCTTCTCTCTCAGTGGTTGTGTAATTTTTCTCTGCTGAATTCAGTTGCCTACTAGCATAAGCCACTGGAAAATCTAACTTGCTTCCTTCTATTGGTTGTGCTAACACACATCCCAAATCATAATTTGAAGCATCCACATGGACATGAAAAATTTTATCCCACTGAGGTGTTTTCAGAATTGGGGCTATTACCAAACAAGTTTTTAGAGTTTCAAAGGCTTGGTCACACTCCTTGGTCCACTCAAACTTTGTAATTAGGGCATATAAAGGTTTAGCTATGTCAGCGAACTTGTGTACAAATTTTCTATAGTACCCACAATGTCCCATGAAAGTTTGAAGTTCCTTTACATTTGTTGGTCTTGGAAGTTCCATTATGGCCTCTATTTTCTTCTCATCAGTTGAAATTCCATTTTTAGAGACTATGTGGCCTAACATTCATCATTGTCTTACAAAGAATACACACTTTTCTAGATTTAAACACACTCTGTATGTTCTGCATTTCCTGAATATATTTTCTAAATCCTGCAAGTGATCTTGTCTTTTTAATGAAAAAGTACACAGATCATCCACATATATTTCCATTATATCTCTCAGGAACTCTTTGAAGATATGACACATCAATCTTTGAAAAGTTGCTGGGGCATTAGTCAACCCAAAGGGCATGACCCTAAAAGCATAAATTCCCCATTCTGTGGAGAAGGCAGTTTTATGTTGGTCTTCCAATGCTATATGTACCTGATTGTATCTTGAAAAACCATCTAAAAAACTATAAACCTCCTTCCCTGCAACTCTTTCTAGAAGGTGATTTGTTATTGGCAATGGATAACTATCTCTTATAGTTGCTGCATTCACCTTCTTCAAGTTAATGCATACCCTAAGTTTCCCATTCTTTTTTGGTACCACAACTATAGGAGATATCCATTCTGTATACTCAATCTCATAGATGAAATTGGCAGCTAGCAACTTGTCAATTTCTTTCTTTATTTTAGCAGATTATTTATCATTGAATTTGTAATGTCTCTGTTTGCTAGGTTTTGCCTCAGGTGTGATAGGAATCTTATGCTCACAAATTTTAGGATCAATACCTTTCAAATCCTTGTAACTATAAGCAAACACATCTCTATAGTTTCTAGCCAAACTTCTCAATGCCTCTTCTTCTTGGTTTGTCATGTCATCAGCTATTACAATATGTCTTTCTTCCCCATCTTCCTGAGTGATCATGACCTTTTTAGTTTGTTCCTCATTATCATAGGCCTCCCCTTTCTTCTTTTCTCTCTTTGGTTTCATTTTTAGAAGTAATCAGTCTTCTACTTTATATGTCTTGAAATTTGCTGGTACATCAAACTGTTGATCTTTGTTTGTTTCTTTCTCCTTTTTCTCATGTTCTAGGTTTTCTTTTATTTCCTTGTGTTGGTTTTTCTTATATTTGCTTGAGATTTTATCTTTTATTGCATCTTCTGCTTTTACTTCTTCCAAATATTGTGTTTTCCCTTTTCTTAATATCAGTTCTTCTTCTTGGTCCTCCTCTGTTTTTGACACCTTTATCATTTGTATTCCAATGTGAAAAACATCATACCCTTCTTCATTTTGGAATTCCACTCCTACATACTCATCACTGGCCAAACCCATGATAGCCAAAATTTGGTTCCACCCATAAGGCTCAAATTCTTCATCTTTGAACTTTTGTGGTACATAGCTCTCATCTTGTAATTTTCTTCCTTCTACACAATCTTCTCTTCTCAATCTTCTTTTTCTATTTGTGAGGTTTCTTATCATATTGCACTTCCATAGTGATGATTCGGTTTCATTCTGGTCTTCCATCTCCGATTCTTCACTCAATTCTTGATTTTGATGTATTTTATACCATTCTTGAGGAGATATATCACAAAAATGCCCATTTCTTAGATTCACTCTAGTTATTCTTCCTTTACTCTGAAGGTATAGGCAATCATTACCCCAATCTTGCACAATTTGCATTTGTCTCATAAATGGTCTTCCTAGGATACTTTCATATGAAGTGGATTGTGGAAATTCAACTATGGCAAAGGTATGTTCTATTTCTATTCCACATATGTCCACAATGACTTTTTCCCATATTCCTAGGGGTTTTTCTATGTGTCCATCTGCAAGCTGCAATCTCATTTTGGTGGGTATTAATTCATTTTTCCCCCATTTTTCCCAAGTTTGTTTAGTCATAATGGCCACTCCTGATCCACTATCCAGAATAGCTTTGGCATGGTTTTTACCAAATTGTATTTTTAGGGTTGAGTTTCCTTCTTCCCCTTCACAATATCCTCCTATCTTATCAATGGGAATATACCACAATTCCTCCAATTCCTGTAGTTGTGGATGAAGACTTTCTGGTATTGTTTCCCATTTTTTCATTTTGTTCTGTAAGTGAGGATTCTGTTTTATCAATTCTTCCAATGTGGTGTGATATATAATTGTACATTGTTTATCTATATTCACCTGAAATGTTAGTTGTGGGTTTTCTTCCTGATTAATATTTCCTCTTGTTCTTGTAGCCTCAGATTCCTCAACTGTTTTTTGAGAATTGTCTACTTCCCCCAGTTTAAGTTGTGCTTCCTGTATGATTTGTTTACACTTCTGCATCCTTTCATGTTCTAAGTCTGGCATAGGATAAGCCATTACATGATCTGTAGGACTTGGTCCCTCTTGAATTCTTCCCTTGTATGCTTTTATCAAGGTGTCCAGACTCTGTGAATTTCTTATCTCAGACTGGGTTTGTGTCTCTTGAGAGGGAGTACTGTTTGACTGTTCCCTATTCTCCTCTTCCAAGTTTTTACCCATTCTTTTTTTTTCTTTCCCATTTCCCTTTTTGTCTATTTTTCTTCACTTTTGAAACTGATCCTTCATTTTGTTCCTTAGTTGTTTCTTGTTGTTTAGCTTGTGCCCTTGTTATAGCATTTATATTCACTTGGTCAATGTCACTCAATTCTTCTTGCTTCATGATGTTGACTGTTTTCAGTGGTATGTTATTAGATGTGTTTTGCTGTTTTTGAGGATTTCTTGGACAATCCTTTATTAAATGTTCCCTGCCACAATCCTTACAATAGGCTCCCTCTATTCTTAATGTAGGAGGTTGTGGACAGTCTCTAATGAAATGTTCTCCCCCACATCTATAACAAGTTATCTTTGATCCCCCTTTGAACTGAGATTTTTGATTGGACATATAATTATTGGTTATATACATGAATGTGGCTGTATCCATCTCAATTCTCCCATTTCCCAAATCTAGGGCTTGTAGTTCTCGTTCTCTCAGTTCATATCCTTCCCATTCTTCCTGATATCCTTCATTCCATTGATAATCTTCCTTGTATGGTGATCTTATTCTTGAATTTCCCTCCTCTATTGGTGTGTATTTAACTGGTACCACATTTGTTGGTAATGGAGGTTGTTGCCCAAGTACAGGTCTTGGTTGCCCAATATATCCAGATTCTCTTTGACTTGCATAATCTCTCTCCTTAATGGGGTTGTTTGTTGTAAAAACAGTCTTCTCTAGTATGATTTGTCCATTTCCTCTCTAGTATACAGAATTTGAGTGTTTTTCTGTCTTGCAAGTGTTGTGGTTTTTGATATGGACATTGTTGTACCAAATGATTTTCTCCACAATTATAGCATTTTTTATTTGTTGTTATCTTGGTATTTATCAGATTGGTTTTAGTGCTGACTTCTAGAGCTTTAGCAATGGCTTGAGCCAATTCTTCTGTTGGTGGGATTTTATCTTCATTTGTTCTAGATTGATCAAATGCTAACAGGTCTTGGCCTCTGTTATCTTCCAAATCTATTGCCTCTTTTACACATGCTCCTAGGTTAGGGCATCTCCTATAATATACTAGGGTTCTTAATTGGGCACTTCTTAATCCCTCTATGAATAGGGATACCTGTCTTGCCATGGAAGGTACTTCCTCTTTGGGACATCTATCAATGTACTGCTTGAATCTCCTAGCTGCCTCTCTGACATTTTCATCTTTTTGCTGCTTAAAGCTATGTATTAGTGTGGCTGTGCTATGTTTTATTCCGGTCTTTGAGAATTCCCCAGTGAAGGCTTCTAGAAAGGATTCAATATCTAGATACATTTCTTTTCTTAAGGGAATGAACCAAGATAAGGCAGGTCCTGCTAGGGTTAAACCAAATGCTTCAAATTGGACTTTGTAATCCTCTACTTCTTCAGCTCTGATTAATTGCCTAAATTCTGCAGCATGAGCATGAGGATCAGAATATCCTTCATATTGATTTTTCATGCATTTGGCTACTTGATATGGCTAAGCATTCTACCCTGATTTTGCCAATGATGTCTTCTTCTTAGTGGGAAATCATTAAATCCTTCTCGTTCCTTTTCAAAAGGATTTGGGGAAGTATGTGTTCTCCTACCTTGTGATTGTTCACCATTATTGTGAATTCCATGTGGTCTTGGCAAATCTGATTGCCCTAGGTTCTGTTCCCAAGGTCTCTTGTCTGCACATTGCCCTAGATCATTTGAATTTTCTGGGTCTTGTGAGAAGATGTATACACATCCTTGCCTATCTTCATATCTACCATCTTTGAATTGAGCTACTGGTGTTATGTTCAGGGGGACTTCTAAGTTTCTCAATCTAATGAGAAACTTATGCATTCCATCCTGATATACATAGGTTCCAAACTTATTTGTATACATATATTTGAGGATATTTCTATAATCCCCAGTTTCAATGGACTCATTTGTTTCATTTAATTTTTCCATGTTATTTTCTTGCCCTAAATCTCTTTCTTGCAAATCCCCTACCACTGGCTCTATTTCTTTCCTTCCCAGTTCTTGTTGGGAATGTGTGTACAATTTATTACCAGACCTAAGGATCATTCAATTAATTTCCACGATTCTGTGACTAGAATCGTGTTTTTCACGATTTTGTGGATAAAATCGTGTTTGACACGATTCTGTGATCAAAATCGTGTTTTTCACAATTTTGTGGATAAAATCGTGTTTGACACGATTCTGTGATCAAAATCGTGTTTTTCACGATTTTGTGGATAAAATCGTGTTTGACATGATTCTGTGATCAAAATCGTGTTTTTCACGATTTTGTGGATAAAATCGTGTTTGACACGATTCTGTGATCAAAATCGTATTTTTCACGATTTTGTGGATAAAATCGTATTTGACACGATTCTGTGATCAAAATCGTGTTTTTCACGATTTTGTGGATAAAATCGTATCTGACACGATTCTGTGATCAAAATTGTGTTTTTCACGATTTTGTGGATAAAATCGTGTTTGACACGATTTTGTGATCAAAATCGTGTTTTTCATGATTTTGTGGATAAAATCATGTTTGACACGATTTTGTGATCAAAATCGTGTTTTTCACGATTTTGTGGATAAAATCGTGTTTGACACGATTCTGTGATCAAAATCATGTTTTTCATGATTTTGTGGATAAAATCGTGTTTGACACGATTCTGTGATCAAAATCGTGTTTTCCACGATTTTGTGGATAAAATCGTGTTTGACACGATTCTGTGATCAAAATCGTGTTTTTCACGATTTTGTTCCCAGACAATCGGGATTGCTCACAATCGTAAATAACACGATTTTCTTATGAAAATCGTGTTCTGGGAATCGCGATTTTGTTCTTTGTTTCAGAGAATCGCGATTTTGTGTTTGACTACAGAATCGCGATTCTGTACAATTTTTTGAAAATTTTTTGCAGGTATTGATTTTCAAATTTTTATTTCTTCTATAGAATCGCCTTAACTATTTTCTAACATGCAATGAAAGAGTTTTCTAAAATCTTTTTATTTTCTTACAGAAACTTCAAAAATCAAAAATCGTGATTCCGTGTTTTTTTGCTATTTCCTACTTATTTGTGCTTTAATGATCATGAAAATTTAAGACAATGCAAAAAAATGGTATTGAGACCCTTTACCTTGCTTGCTTGATTCCACAAACTCTCCAAGACTTTAGCTGCAGAAAATCGCGATTCTATGCCTGCTCTCTCTCTCTCTCACTCAAAAAATGATTTTTCTCTGAAATTCTAGTCTTTTATAGTGTCCACTGTTAAAAGTCAAGCTTCAAGATGCAAATTCGTGGGGAATCTTTTATGGACATGTGGAGCAATCAAAGGAAGCCAAAAGCCACGAGATTCCATCAAGAAAAGTCACTCAACCACTCCCCAAATCATCTCAACTAAGTCCTCCAAGTTAGGAGGTTGATTTGGAAAGGTAGTTCCTAGATTTTAGGGGCACACTTCTCACTATAAAAGGAGCATGTATCCCGACTTATTTTGGGCCATCTTCTTGGAGTTTTAGCTCATGTAAAGTGAGCACTAAGTGCTGGAGTTGTGATAAGCAAGCCCCTTGCTTAAGCTAGCCCCTTGCTTGCTTGTTTGTTTTCTTTTAGTAGGCATATCTATGTGTGTGCGCAGGCAGTGTTGCAATCTCTACCCCTGAGTTGTTAGCATTGGTTCTCCCTCATATTGTATCCATTTGATGTAATTCTTGTCTCATTGGATAGTTATTAGAGTCTATTTTATGCTCACAAATTCTCTGGAGCATTCTCTGATTAATCTGGGAGCAACATTCATTTTGTTGAGCTAGAATACACTGTTTGGGTCCCCAAGTCTGCATGGGTGTGGGTTGATTAGTAAGGTACTTGTGGCGATCCATATCTGTTGACTGCTCGTACTTGTAGAAGAAGGTTGAGGAGATGTTGAATACTGCCTCTGCTTTTGCCTTAACTTTTTCTTATCATTGACTGCATTGTCAAAATTTGTTGGTGCTTTCTGTCCTTTCGGCACCCATACTTGTTTCATGTTGCTTGCTTTGGGATGCTAACACTGCTGCTTTCTTTGCATGGTCTGGTAGGGTAGTCGGTTTGGGTTCCTTCGTTGTGGTTGACTCCTTCGTGGTTGGGGTTGAGAGGTCGGGTGGACACTCTACTTTGGAAAAGAAGGGAGGTCCAACACTTGCGCAACTTGCCCATTAGGAAGTGCTTCATTTTGTACCTTAAATCTAGGTTAGTCTGCAGTAAGTGTGGAAGGATGGGCACTACAGGGTGTTTTGCCCATGTGGCTGCTGATGCAGTCCACCTGACCACTGATGTAACCCACCTAACCGCTGTTGGAAGGTCCGAGGAAGATCTCCTGACAATCTTCTGTCTGGCAACTATCCATCACCACGCTCTCATGGGTTGACTTTGGAGAGAGCGTGCTTGATCAAAGGATCTGGCCAAAGATCTTCCGGTCCTCCTTCGCATGCAATTCATATGGTCTAGGGTTACATACCTCAGGCGGAGTGTTGTTGGGGAAGTCAAGCGGTATCACTCTCTTCTGATCTAAGGTTCCAATCTGCAAGGAGCCTTGTCTAAGATTTAGGTCCACTAAGTGATCATATAGCCAATCTTACCCAAGGATTAGGGGTTCTATCAGGTCCTCGTCATGGCACACTAGTAGCTTTGTTGTCATGGTCACCTCGTGTATGAGGATAGGAAGGTCCACCTCACCCATACAAGGGGTTTCCATGCCTCCTAGCCCTATGAGGTATGCCTCAATTGGCCGCATTTCTATTCCTGAGTCCTTATAGTGGGACCATCTAATCGCACTAGTCACAGCACCTGAGTCAATTAAAGCCCTGAGCTCCTGGCAAGGGTTGCCGTGCTCTAGCCTGACTATAATGAATGGTCTCCTATCCACTATGCTAGGATGAGTACTTGACTTTACTTGACACATGGCCATGGGGTATCTGGGTGTTGTTTCCACATGGTTATAATGTTCTCTCCCTAGTCCTTGTCTTCTTAACTTCATGCACTTAATGCATTCTATAGCTTCTACCTGAGCTTCAGCACGTATTCTCTTTTCTTCCTCCTTAGGATTCTTTGCCAGCATGAGTCCTCTAAGCATATCCTTAGTAAGAGGTTCTTGATATAACTTGACTCTACAACCACTAATGTAATTAGGCATTATGTCTCCTTCTAAGGTGGCTAATTGTATTGCTCCACTTGTCGAGAGTCTGTTAATGATCATAGGTCCATAACCTCGCTTTTCTAACTTCAGTGCATGTTGTTTCAGCGTATACACTAGGACTAAATCTCCTTCTTTTAAGCCTTTATCTTTCACATGTGCATCGAAATATGCCTTCTATCGTTTCTTTGCTGCATATATTCTTGTTGCTGCTTTCAGCCTGGTTTCTCCTGATCATTCCAAGTCCATTATTCTTGATGATAATTCATGGTTGGTCCACTAATGTTCTTGTGCAACCTTAAGGGTCATTATCAAGAAGTCCAAAGGAAGCACAACATTCTGACCAAAAACCATTTGAAAGGGAGTTGCATTGAGTACGGTCTTGTAGGCCACTCGATATGCCCAAACAGCATGGTGTAACTGTTTGTCCCAATCTGAACGTTTGTTGTTCACGAGTTTCGTCAGTACGTTACAAAGGATCTTGTTAGTGCTTTCGGCTTGACCATTGACCTGGGGATGATATGGTGCGGATTTCTTGTGAATCACCATAAAATCTTGTAAAAAATATTCAATGATTTGGTTTAGAAAGTGAGTTCCTCGATCGCTTACTAACTCTATAGGCAGTCCATATCTTGTAAAGACATTTTCAAATAAGAATTTTGCAGTCATGTGTGCACAATCTCGTAAGCATGATTTTTTGAAAAATCACAAATGGCAAAGGTATGCTCGAACTCAACACCACAAGTGGTGAGAGATATGCCTTCTAGTAAGCCTAATGGTTTTTCTATATGTCCGTCCGCCATTTGTATCTTCATCCTGGTAGGTCTTAATGCTGGCTTACCCCAACGTTTCCATAAAGTGGTAGTAGCGATGGCTACTCTGACTCCTGAATCTAAGATGGCTTTGGTGGTAGCCCTAATGGGTTATTGGAAGATAGGTGTTACCTTCCTCTCCTTCACTTACATCTCTGATTCTTTCTATTGGTACCTGTGTGATCCTATCTGTGAGCGGGTAATAGCAAGCTCAGGGAATTGATTTGCTACGTGTTTCCACAATTCTGGTTTAACCTTCAACAATTCCTCTAGAGTGAGATGACACTGAACTTGGGTGTTCTTGATCACTTCCGGGTTTGTAGGAATTACTGATTCTTCATTCCTCACTATTATAGTGGGTGCTCTCATGCTAATAGACTTGGCTTCCCAAGGTCCTGTGAACTGAGGTAATTCTTGCAAAGAATTAGATTCAAAACCTGTGTGTTCACTTAGTTGCTCTTCCTCTACATCATCGTAAATAGAGGGGATGTCTTGGGGAAATTGCTCTTGCAAGTCGTCTATTTCTTGAATAGGAGGATGAGCTCCTTGTTCTTTTCTCCATTTCTCTTCTTGTATTTCTCTCAGAAATTTGTGTGAATACTTATGTATGGAAGACAAGTTCTCTTCACCCTCTATGTTGGGTACTTGAGACAGGGATGGTGCATTCTTTTCTTGTGTTTTTGAGGCAACAAGGTTGGTGTAGCTCAGTGATGAGTAGCACCTCCTTTAATGTCAATCCGGGAAGACATGAGGATGGTATGAAGACCTCGAGCAAGTGAAGGCACAAGTGCGTGAGTGAGAAGCACACTAATATGCACACACATACACACACACGCACACACACGGTAAGACAAAGAGTGAGAAGCAATGGAGTTCTTAGATTACTTGCAAAAAGCTCTTACAAGCTCAAATCAATTACAAGCTAGCTTCAAAAATGAGCTCTCTAGCTCTATTTATAGTTTTTGACTAGGTTTTGGCCTTGTCCAAACCTAGTGTCCGGCCTAGTTAAAAATTAGGTTCTCTACCCTATTTGGAGGTTCAAACGGAGTCTAAAAAATGTGAAAACTGATAGGTAGGTACTTCTAACGCTCCTCAAGCTCAAGGACTCCTTGGCTTGCACAAAATGGAGCTACAAAAATATGAAATGGTATTTACAATGGTTTCTAGTGATGAAAATCACTATTTCTGTAGGGATTTCTTCTAACATTTCGACATACATTTCATGTGCCCAACTCTTTGATGCCTGAAAAATTTTAATGGCCTACTTGCCAGATCTTCTTTGACTACTGTGTCTGCTTGTGATGTCTCTTTGCTCCGACTCCCTTCGTAGGCTTCCTTGTCTTGTGACTCCTTCGGTTCCTTGACTACTCCCAACACCCCCCTCTCTCGCGTCTGTCGTCTCTGACAGACCCTTGTCTAGCTGTGCGTTGGACATAATATTGAACAAAATCGGCAGCGAGGTGGTGTTCTTCTAATCGTAGCCCCCGTGCTAGATCCGTTAACATTGCATCCCAATTCACTGGTCCTGGTACGTCCGGATGTGGCACCCGCAGTTGTTCTGAATGGATGGTTCTCTCCACATCGAATAAGTGGAGGAGATGGGAGGGCCTGGGTACAAATATTTCTGAGTGATATTCCCAGAATCCTGTTACGAACATCTCCTCGAATGTCTGTTTAAAGCAAGCTGGGAGGTACTTGATTCTGGCGTGCCAAACATATATTACCTCTATTGATGGGGTGGTGCTCATGTTGTATACCAGATCTTGGTTGCCTATAAGAAAGCCAACACCTGAGAAGTGGGGGTCTTTAATATTCTTGAATGTCCTGAATGTGATTAGCATTAGTTCAAAGATTTTCATGCACATTTGGGCCATCACATCGGGGGTATTCCGTAGTCGAATGC
Organism: Ceratopteris richardii; assembly: GCA_020310875.1. Lineage (NCBI taxonomy): Eukaryota > Viridiplantae > Streptophyta > Polypodiopsida > Polypodiales > Pteridaceae > Ceratopteris > Ceratopteris richardii. Next base: position 97,335,569 of record CM035407.1, read on the forward strand.
TCCAGTGACGGATGGTAGAAATCATGTAATTCATAGTGGGAGGTCCTTGAGGAGGTGCTAGATAAACATAGTTTAACCACTTTGCTCACCCTTTGATGTTCTTGACAGCAATTGTAAACTCTGGCCAGGTGCGCCTGCGGAAGACTGGAACATAACAAGGATTGTATTTAATAAAAAGTGGCATGTTAGTCCAAGTACGAACCATCTCTGGGTAGGTCTCAAGAAGACGGATCCTCCAGGTGGGTTGATGAATAAATCCTTTCTTAGCACTTTCTGGGATATCATCGGGCCCAAATTGTGTGGCGAAAGTTGGAGGTTTGCCACATCTGCGTTGAATCTCTGCGTTGTAATCTGCAAGGAGTACACAATATGGCACATATTGATCGTTGTTGGTGCCGATCCATCTATGATGAGACATGCTACGAAAATATTCTAACTTTATGATGGTGTCTTCTAATTTTGTCATTGATTGGAGTTGAATTGCCACTCGATCTTCATGGGTTGTTGCTGTTTTCTCTAGTGTCTGGAGCCATTCACGTACTTCAACTTCTAAGATGTCCATTCCTTCTGAGGTCTGTTCACCACCTGGCATCGGCATAGGAACATATGGTTCCTCATATGTTTCGTCCACCTCAATGGGTACTAATTCCTCAGGCTCTGGTTCTACAACTGGAGAGGGCTGCCTTTCATATTCCAGTAACTTTTTCTGCAGCTCCGCCACCTGCTCTGTCAATGCCTTTACTTCCGCTGAAGTCGAGGTCGTTTCTATGACTTTGGGTTGTGCCTCCTGTTCTCTGAGCTGGCTACGTAGTTCATCCCGTTCCCTTTCCAAATCATCATGTGCTTCTAATAAATCCGCATAGCTTTCCAAGATTGTTTTCATTGTTTCTGAGGGAACTGCTTTGAATTGTTCTGGGTCGATTTTATGGGGAGAGCCTTCCATGGCAGCTTCCAGGTTTTCTTCGTTTTGTTTCTACAGACGTTTGTTTTCTTCAAGGGCTGTAGCCATGTGTTTTTGGAGTAGAGTTAAATTTCGCCGGACTCTTAGATTATCTGTTTGGTAAATCTCCAGTAAGGCTTCGAGTTGTTTGACACCTGACTCTTGTGATGGTTGGGGTGTCTCCAGGAGGGTTTGATGAGCTTGCTCGAGAGTGGTGTAGCGTTGATTGAGGTCTGCATTTTCTTCTTCTATACTTGTAAGCCGTCTTTGTAGTTGTTGATGATTCGTCGTCAGCTGATGATGACGGTCTTCTAGAGCCTGGTACTCACTCTGAAGTTGATACACGCATTGATGTAATGCTATGAATATACTATTTACATTAAACGATGCAGGGAAAGATGAAGATGCAGGGGGGATGGGGAAGGGGAAGGGAGTTGTGAATGCTGTGGAGTCAAGTGGTGAGGTAGGTGGAGGGGGTATGGGAGATTGAGGTTGTGTGGGGGGTGGGAGTGGTGCTGTGGCTGGTGATGTCTCCATTGTGTCGAACGTGTGTGTGACTGTAAAGATGGGAACAGTGGGTGGGGTGGGTGTGATATTTGTGAAGAGTGTTGTGTAGGTGGGCATGGTAACTCCTCCGACTTGGATTCCAGGAGAGAGAGGAATTCCCATGACGACTGTGGTAATGGCAGAAATAGGTGTGGTAGTGCCAGGTGGTGAGGTGACATGTGTATTGAGAGGTGAGGTGGGTGGTGAGAGTGGTTCCTCCTGGTGTTCTGTTGCCTCCTGGTTCTGATACATAGATGTGTATTTGTTTGCCAGATCGCATGGGACGGGTAGGCACACGTTTTTCAAATCGATTAATATAAGTCATGGCTGCATGAATAGCCTCATCTAAGCCCACTGCGTCAGCGTGCAGGTTCATTGATTCGAATGAACATGTCATCCACACCTTCCTCGGCTAACATTTGGCTCATGATCATCTTTCCTGTTTCGAGCGACAGTTTGTGTTGTTCCTGGACCCGCTTCATGGTTTTGTATAATCTTTTTATTTGGGCCGAGTATGCCGGGGCACTTGCTAGTTCTGAAAGTTCTTCATTTTCTTGATCATACTCTTCGTGTGCCTCTTGTTCTTCTGTCTCTTCTTCATCGTCTTCTACTTCTACTACTCCCGGTTGGGCCGAGGCTGAAGTTGTAGTCGTGGGTTGGTGTTCTTGGGTCTGCTCCGCTTCTGTCTCCAGGTTAGATTCATTGATCAAACGGGCGATTTCCTCATCTGTTAGATCAGCAAGGGTGTAACCTTGAGGGAACTCCAAGTCTGAAGGAATAGGAGGAAACACCAGGTTGGGTCCCTCTGCACTTGGTCTAGGTAGGCGAATGGTGAATGGTCGGACATGCCTCGTTTGTGGAGGAGTCACCTCGGGTGTGGTAGTGGCTCCCCTTGGCTGAGCGCATGGTAATTGAACTCCCCCTCTCAACTTCTTCGATGGAGGACCTGCTGTTGATAGCCGTCTTTGGAACTCTTGGGCCCTGGACCATACTAGTGCTCTTTGGATGGGCACGTCGCACGCTAAGCACCTGTAAATTATTCTTGTGAGAGCGCAACATCCATGAAGTACATTTTTCTGCTTCTTATTCCACCGTTGATGGGCTAGGTGTATTTGATCGATGATCTAGTGCGGTATGTTGATGGTGAGGTTCTCTATCTCCGCCAAGTACAAGCTGAACCATATTTTTTTTGGTGGCATAGTGAATCGTTCTTGGGCGGGAAAAGCAAAATGTTGCATGATAGTTCGTAGGTGTAGAGCAATGGTAGGTGTCATTGCTACCATGTCTTTCAATTTGTTGAGATCCTTATGCTTCATCCTGCCTGGAACCATTGTTTCTTTCTCAGTGGGAATATGCATTCCTTGCATGTTCAATGCTGCTCGTACCAAATTGAGGGTCAGTTTGAATCTCTTGAGTTCGTGGCCTGGCAATAGTGAGGGTAGCACAAAAGTGCTATCGCCTCCCTTGGTTCTGCTAGGAGTGATGGTACTGATAAAATAGGAGCAGCGAAGGAAATCTGGCTTAGGCAAATGTGCTCTGAAGTAGCTATCCAATCCCGCTTTGGTCCAAACCGATCGCATTACTTCTACATTCTGATAGTTCTCAAATTCGCGAGTGAAGAAATGGTAACGTCCCCATTTGCCATCGAATTCAATTTCTGCCTCCTAGAAGTAGGTGCCATCACCAATGGCTGAGCGTATTTCCCCACTTGACAAGTGTGTCCCTGAGGAGGGTCCTGAATCGGGAGAACATGCACCGCTTGAAGTTCTTGAGGCCTTTCGGTGAGTGGTGGTTCCAGGAGGAGGGTTTCAATGTCCACAATCTGTGCGCTAGACCCTGCCTGGGAACTGGTGGCTCTTGCTTCTGCCATTGTTATTGCTTTCTTGCTGGTTCTGTGAGAATATAGAGTCATGTGTTAATATTGTAATGGACAAGATAGAACACTTTTTCTCCCCGTTACAACATTATCATGGGGTAAGTAATGGGTTAGTGGGTCAGTGAGTGCTCGATGACTGTGTGTGTAGTTAATGAATGGATAGTCCTAGGAGCTAGATGGAAAGATGCAGTGTATGAGTGATGTAGTTAGCAAGTGGAGATGAATTTACAAATGGGGGTCGGGGGGTTTATTACAAGTCTTAGGTTGCCAAACACAATAGATGGCTTTCGGTTTTGGTTTTGTGGAGACTTTGGAGGGTTTTATGAGTAATTGTGCTTGGGGATGATGCGTTTTTGGGACCCATTTACAAGTGAGTCTGTGCATGCTTCTGGGCGACTGTGTGTTCGTGCGTATTAAACAAGAGTGGGTAACGGCTCCTTGAGTGATTGAACCCTATCGTGTATGATGTGATTCGTGCGGGACCAGTTGAGCCCGCAAGCAAGCCTTAGGCACCCAAATTTGTCTTGATTGTGGGCCAGCCTTCATCGATTTCTTGGGTACCCAGATAGATTTCATGTTCTCAAAAGAAGTTTTGAAAGTCCTCTTATTAGTATCATGTCATTGATTACTAATAGGAAGTTGAGATAGTTGTCGTGACTTGACTGCAGTAGGCAGCTCGCCTTTTCGCACCCATAATTGTTTCAATGGCTGAGTCGTTCTGCTTCGCACGTTCTTTTGGTCTCCCGCATAGGTAGTCTTCTGTAATTGATCTGCCTTTGGTTGCTGCCTCCCTCTGGCCTTTGGAAAAGAAGGGAGTTCCGTCGAGGCCTTGACTTCTTTATTGAGATCTCCATTCCTCTGCATCACATAGCTTTGGACAAGAATAGCATGGTCAACTTCATGTGTACCCCTGGAAGGACCAGGAGTCTGTGCCTTTTCTAGTTCCTTGAGTGCTCCATTATCTAACTCAACTGTAATTCGACTCTGATTCACCCATACCTGAAGAAGTCCACTTCTTAGGTTTAAGTTGACTGCATGGTCATAGATCCAGTCTTGACCCAAGACCAAAGGCTCAGTGAGATCCTCATCTTGACACACTAGTACCTTAACTGTCATTGGAACATCTTGAATGGAGAGGGGAAGTTCCACCTTGCCCATGCAAGGGGTTTCCACACCTCCCAATCCTATGAGATATGCTTCTATAGGATTGACTTTTAATTTCGATTCTCGACAGTAAGAAAGTCTCACCGCACTAGTGGTTGCACCTGAGTCAATTAATGCTCGCACTGTTTTTTCACTGACTCCTTGTCCTATCTCTAAAGTCACAAAAGGACGTCGATCTATTATTCTTTGGGGACTTATTCCTGAGACTTCACACATTGCCACATGATATCCTGGATCCTCATAGGCACCTGTCCTAGGTTGATCCCAACCCTGTCGTCTCAACTTCATCCTTCTGATGCGTTCTAAAGCTTCTGCTTGAGCTTCTTCTCGAACTCGTTTTTCTTCTTCTTTGCGTTTCTTAGCAGTGTTGAGTCGACTGAGCATTTCTTCTGTGAGAGGTTCCTGATATAGCTTGACTCTGCACCCGCTGATGTAGCTAGGGAGAATATTACCTTCTAAAGTGGCTAGTTGTACTGCTCCACTAGTTGAAATCCTATTTATGATCATGGGTCCGTAACCACGTTTTTCTAGCTTTCTCGCATGTTGTTTCAGAGTATATACCAACACTAAGTCTCCGGCCTTTAATCCTTTATCCTTAACATGGGCATCAAAGTACGCCTTCTGTCGTTTCTTAGCTGCATATATTCTGGCTGCAGCTCTTAGTCTGGTCTCACCTAATCGTTCAAGGTCAAAAATTCTCGAAGAGAGTTCATGGCCCTTCCACTCATGCTCCTGTGCTACTCTCAATGTGGGAATCAAGAAGTCCAGAGGTAGCACAGCATTTTGGCCAAATACCATCTGAAAGGGTGTGGCTTGGAGTACCGTTTTATAGGCCACTCGGTATGCCCAAACGGCATGGTGTAGCTGTTTGTCCCAATTAGAGCGTTTATTATTCACCAATTTGGTAAGCACATTGCATAGAATCTTGTTGGTGCTTTCGGCCTGGCCATTAGCTTGTGGGTGATAGGGGGCAGACTTCTTATGTACTACCAAGAACTCTTGGAGCAGATTTTCAATAACTTCATTCAAGAAGTGAGTGCCTCTATCACTTACCAGCTCTATAGGTAGCCCGTATCTTGTGAACACATTCTCAAATAGGAACTTAGCAGTTGTCTAAGCATCATTCTTTGTCGTAGCTTTTACCTCTACCCACTTTGTTAGATAGTCTGTGGCAACAATGATGTATTCAGCATGTGAACCCTTGGCTGGGGGATTAATAGGACCTACAAAGTCTATTCCCCATCATAGGTTTCAGTGGCATCTCATCCTTGCGTATAGGGTACTGAGTTCTCTGACAAACATCACACCGTTTCACATAGGTATGTGCATCCATGTGAAGGGTCGGCCACCATAAGCCCGCAAATAGTATTGCCTTGATCACCCGATCTGGTCCAAAGTGTCCTCCTGCTACACCTTGGTGAGCAGTTTCCAAGATCTTGAGATATTCACTCTCATGGACACATAGTCTCAGGTAACCATCTTTACCACGCTTGTAGAGATTATCACCAATGAGTGAGTACTCTAGGGCTTCTTGTTCTAGACTTCTTTGTCTCGCCAGGGTCATATCTTGCGGGAATGTTTTCGTCCTCAAGAAGGCTACTAATGGTTCACTCCAATCTGGCACTATGGACACTTGATAAAGAGTGGCATGTTCCACAGGTGGTTTAGTGCAACAGATTGGGGATTATTTACACATCTTATGTACATCAACTTCCATAGTAGGCCAATGCACTCCGATTCTCCTTAGTGTCCATAGGGTTTGTTGTTTTGAGTAGTGTTGCTCTAATGCACCTACATGTGCCAATTGCAACCATTTAGCGTACTCATCCTCTTCCACACAACAAGCCAATATCCCTTGGTATGTCTGTTTGTACATGCTTCATGCCATGATGTGGTACTTCTGGGCTCTTACTACCTCTCTACCTCGAGTGTTTATGACTCGGTGGTTAGGCCCGTATGTCAATACTGGCACTAATGGCTTAGCCCACTGAGGTACAACTTCCAAAATTAAACAGGTAAGCATCAGGAAGGTCATCTGACACTCCTTGTGGGGCTTCTCTAGATGTGAGCCTAGAGAGGTGGTCTGCTCTCAAGTGAGTCTTCCCTTTCCTCACCACAACCTCGAAGTCGTATTCCATTAGTAAGAGAAACCATCTTACTAATCTACCTGTATTGCATGGCTTGTTTACCAAGTACAACAGTGCTTGATGATCAGTAAAAAATTTAAACTTATTTGCAAGCAAATAGTGTCTAAACTTTTTAACTGCATATACCATGCCTAATCCCTCTTGTTCAGTGGTTGTATAGTTTCGTTCACCCACATTCAACTGTCTACTTGCATAGGCAATTGGAAGATCCATATTGCCTTCGCCCGTAGGTTGTGCAAGTACACATCCAATAGCATAATTGGATGCATCCACATGAACATGGAAGGGCTTATTCCAATCTGGTGTGGTCAAGATTGGTGCTGAACACAATCTTCTTTTAAGCTCATTGAAGGAGTTTTCACATTCAATAGTCCACTCGAAGTTAGTCAAAAGTCCATACAGAGGCTTTGCTATGATGGCATACATGTGTATAAACTGTCAGTAATAACCACAATGCCCCATGAAAGCTTGTACTTCCTTGACATTCTTTGGCCTAGGTAGCTCTGCTATGGCTCCTACTTTCTCTTCATCAGTGGATATGCCATTCTTTGACACTATGTGTCCTAAAATCTTTCCTTGCCTGACCATGAAAACACATTTTTCTGGGTTCAAGCAGACTTGATATTCTCTGCATTTGTCAAAGATTTGTTTGAGTTCTGGTATATGTGTCTGTCTAATGTTGGAATGAGCACAGAGGTCATCAACATAGACTTCCAAATTCTTCCTCAAGAACTCTTTAAACACGTGGCACATCAGCCTCTGAAAGGTTGCAGGAGCATTGGTAAGCCCAAATGGCATTACACGAAAGGCAAATATACCCCACTCTGTGGCAAAAGCTGTCTTATGCTGATCTTCCGGAGCTATGGCTACTTGATTGTAGCCCGAAAATCCATCAAGGAAGCTGTACACTTCCTTGCCTGCCACTCTTTCTAAGAGATGTTCTGTGATAGGGAGCGGATAGTTATCTCGAATTGTGGCTGCATTGACCTTCTTCAAGTTAATGCATACACGCAGCTTGCCATTTTTCTTGGGCACCACTACAATGGGGGATACCCATTCAGTGTGCTCAATTTCATAGATGAATCCAGCTTCTACCAGTCTATCTATCTCCTCTTTGATCTTAGCAGCATAGTTATCATTATATGTGTATGGCTTTTGCTTGGAGGGTTTGGCATCTAAGGTCATGGGGATAGTGTGTGAGCATATGTCTGGATCAACACCCTTCAAATCCTTGTAACTCCAAGCGAATACATCTCTGTATTCTCTTAGCAAGGCTACTAACGCATGCTCTTCTTCCTCTGTTAGGTCATGGCCTATGTACGTGCATCTCTCCTCTTCTTCTTCTAGGACCACTACTATTTTCTTGGTGGTTTCTTTGTTATCATAGGCTTCTCCTGATTGTGCCTCTCGTTTAGGCATTCTTATCATGACTCTCTTGTCATCTATCTCATACTTTTTAAAATTTTCCGAGACCTCAAACAAAGATTCTTCCTCTTCTGGTGTGACTTCTCTCTTTTTTCTTTCCTTTCCTTCATCCTAAGGGGTCACTTGTGTGGCTATCCTTACATCATTTGTTATCTCTCCGTGTCTCTGGGGTTGAAATTCTACTTCATAGAAGTATTCTGCATCTGATGCAAAAGGTGGGTCCATAATGATTGACTCTAGATCGAAGTCGCTCGCATCCTCAAATGCATCAGGGTTGGGTTCACACTCTTCTAAAACTGCATCTCCCATGATTGGCTCTTTGGAGAAAACTGAAATGTCATAGCCATCCTCATCGCAGTGGGGTGTCCATTGTTCTTCATTGATGGCTACATCCATGGTTGCTAGGATTTCTGCCCAGACATGGGGTTCAAATTCTTCGTCAGGAAAGACTACAGGTGCATAGGCTGGGTCTTGAAACATCTATGTGTTTCTTTCGCACCTATCTCTCTGGCTTTTTCTCTCTTCTCTTCTTCCACTGCCACTTTACACATCCATAAGTGAGTGTCTTCATGCATCCATGAGGATCTTGATCCTATGGAGTGCACCGACTCTGTATCATCTTTAGCTCTATGGATGGGATTCCATTGGATAGGAGGGACATCTCTATGAGAGTAATCTTTGAGATTGACTTTGGTTGTAACACCTAAGTGTTGCAAATACAAGGAATTGGTTCCCCAATCCTGGACCACTTGCAACTGTCGCATAAATGGTCTTCCCAAAATCATCTCGTAGACATGATTCTTGCTAAAATCACAGATAGCAAACGTGTGCTCAAACTCTACACCACATGTAGTGAGAGTTATTCCTTCAAGTAGTCCTAAAGGCCTCTCTATGTGGCCATCAGCCATTTGCAATTTCATCCTCGTGGGCCTGAGTGCTGGCTTGCCCCACCGCTTCCATAGGGAAGTGGTAGCAATAGCAACTCCTGCACCTAAGTCCAGAATTGCCTTGGTTGTGTACCCCTGATGGGTAATGGGAAGATAGGTGTTTCCTTCTTCACCTTCACTCATATCTCCTATCTTGTCTAGAGGAATTTCTGGCACTATCCTCTGAGAACCTACCTGGGAACGAGGTTTTGCTATCTCTGGTACTTGTTTGGCTACATGTTTCCATAGTTCTGGCCTAACTTTGAGTAGCTCTTCTAAGGTGAGGTTGCACTGCACCTTAGCGTTTTTCACTACCTCCATATTCCTAGGTATGACTGAGTCTTCGTTTCTTACCATGACCGTGGGTGCTCTCATACAAGTAGACTTGGCTTCCCATGGGCCTGTGAAATGGGGTAATTCATGTAAATAATTAGACTCAAAGTCTAATCTCTCTTGGGACTAGGTGCTCTCTTGCTCTCCATAAATGGAAGGAATATCTTGTGGGAATTGATCCTGCGTGTCATCCACAAGTTCAATGGGAGGAGGAACTTCACTTTCTTTAGCCCATTTGTCTTCTTGAATCTCTCGTAGGAATTCTGGAGTGAACCTATTCATAGAAGAGGAGGTGTCTGGTCTAGTGGAATTGGGCACATAAGCTTCCTGTGGGGGATGGCTTATGTTTTTGCTTGTCTCATTTCTTCCTTCATTTTTTTCTTCCTTGGCAGATCTTGCAATTATGCTCTCTAACTTCTCTAGGAGTCCATCCAAGTGCAATTGTGTCTTAGCTGAGCCTGAGTAGTTGAAAAGGCGACTGGCTTCAAACATGGTCTGAGCCAATGCTACCATTTTCGCACACAGCTTGGTTCTCTCTATCTCTAGGTCAGCTCTAGGGTAGCACTTGTCATGATCCGTCACATTTGGCCCTTCTTGGATTGTGGCCTGATATGCCTTAAGCATCATGTCTATGTCTTTAGGAGTGGGGTCAGCTAACACTGATCCTACTCTAGGGGGTGGTGGGATGGTCTGAGGTAGGTGGACAGATGGTGGATTAGATGGTGATGGAAGTGAGGGTGGTGGTGGTATGTGAGAGTTTGTTTGAGAGGTGAGTTCAACAATTTTGGCTTTTGTTTCTCTTATGCTTTCTTCTAAGTCTCTCATCTTTTTAGACCATTGTCTTTTCATTCTTTCTCGACTATCCCTCCAGGCTCTCGACCGTTTCTTGGCTATGCTCTCAGTTTCACTAACCTCTGCACTCTTCTCTTGACCTATTCCTGGGTTCTGTTGCAAAGCCTGGGCCCTAGTGACCACTTGCACTGGTGTAGTGGAAGTGACACTTCCTGTTGACTCTACAACTAAGCCAATAACGTTAATTGGAGTTATTTTTGGCATATTATTAGGATTCTTAGGGCAATCTCGTAAGAGATGCTCCTTTCCACAATCTTGGCAAAACCCTTGAATTGTCACTGACTCGGGTTGTGTGGGTGGAGGTAAGGGGCAATCACGAATGAGGTGATCTCCCTGACATCTGTAGCATGGTCCTCTAGGGAATGGGGGTCTTACCTGCCTAGGCTGGGGCCTAGAGTTAGGGTTTGTGTACTCTGGCTCCCAACTAGGTTCACCTGGTTCTTCACTGTAGTAGGACTCACCATGTTCAGGAGATTGCATGTAGTAAGCCTGGGGACTATCAATATGTGTGGAATCAAAGCTATGGTCACTAGGATCACTTTCTGAAAGTAGTGGTGTTACTCGCACTATAGCTCTATTCAAATTTTCCTCAGTTGTTGCATACTTTACAGGAATCACATTAGCTGGGGTTGGAGGTTGTTGAGCTAATACAGGCTGTGACCTTTGTTGGTTCTGGTAGGGTTGTTGATAGGGTTGCTACAGTCTACCATATTATTGTGGGGGGTACTGGTTCTGGTATCTTCCCTGTTGTGGATAGGGTTGAGGATAGGTTTGTCTAACTGCTTGCTTATTGTATGGGCAATCTTGTGCTGTGTGATTTGTGTATCTCCGTTCTATGGTACAATATTGGCTGCTAGGATTCACTTGGGGTTGAGCCATGATGGGACATGCGTTCGCCATATGGTCACCACCACAAGTATAGCACCTCTTTACTGGGGCAAATCTAGGAATTTGTTTACTAGAGACACTGTTGCAGAGCTAAAGAGCGCACAAAGCAGAGAAAAAGACGGGGCCCAAAATTTTTCCGATTTGGACACGCAACTTTTGTATCATAACCACTTTTGTATATATTTTCCGTTGTAAATGCACTAGAGGAGTCCTCTAGATGCATCCCCACAGAAGATTAGTGATTTACCCATGTACAATAGTAGGAAATTAGTCTTTTAGTGAATAAAGTGCCGGTCTCTTGTGTGAAAGGACCAAACTTAGGGCACTAGTATATAAGTCAAAAGTGACTCTTTGTAAAGAACTGTTTTGCCATTGAGAAGGAGGAGCACTTCTGAATTTTCGAGTTTGCCTCTTTCTTGCTGATTTTGATCTTCATTTTGCCCTTGTATGTGTGTGTGATGCTTGAAATGCATGTGTAGGACTGTTGTCTACCCCTTCCCCTTTGTTTTGAGCTGTTGTAGTGCGTGCGTAAGCTAGGAGAAGCTGTGGTGCGGGTGTTTGTGACTCCCGTAATTCACTGTTTTTGCCATAACTTGAAGCAAAGTGGTCGGAATTGAGTGAAACTACCACCGTTAGATGCGTCTCGTCGAGAGCTTCGAAACGAGTACCCTATTGCCTATGTTCGGAGTTCGGGGCTGGGAGAAAACCTCAAAATACGAAAACTGCTGAAAAGAGGCTTGCGGCAACACTTTCAGTATTTCAATAGGTGTGAGAGGTAGTAGTCTTTTCTCGTGCATGCTAGCTAAACCACTTCATTATCCATCACGTGTGCACACGTCTTCATACACTTGGTTAGTCTCTCCTTAGGATTGACATTTAAATGTGTGTTAAAGATCCCACTATATGCACTTGTGTGGCAATTGAGGTATAGTCTCATTGGCACAAGTCCTTGAGTCTTCGTGGCTCAAGTACACACGTTTTTGGCGCCGTTGCCGGGGAGTCACTTAACCGAGGTGCCTTCGTGATGGTTATAGACCGAGTGTGATCGAATCGTACTTGTAGACGCAAATTTGTCCATTGGCAAGTAGTCCACCATTTCAGCACTTGTCACTTCTCATCTTCGAGGTGTGTGTGATAAGTTTTAGGTTTAGGTTTAGGAGGAGGGAAGAGAAGAAGGAGTTAGGGTTAGGTTAGAAGGAGAGGAGAACTGAGGAGAAGAGGAGTAGGAGTAGACCAAAATCCCCAAAAAATCACCAAAAAAATTCCAAAATTTCAAGTTCTGTCCAAAAAGTATAAAAACCAAAAAAATTTGTTTCATTTGACACTTCACTGCTCACTGGTATCGTCTGCGACAGCGACCGGTATCGTGCGTGCAGTATCGTGTGCTTCAGGCCTTCAAAGCTTGTGCAAGAGTTCAAGAAGCAAACTAGATAGACCCAAGGTGAGTCCCCATTAAGATTTAAGACCTAAAACTCTCTAAACTTGCACAAACAAATGATTAAAAGGAATGCGAAGTATCGCGGGGGGGAAAATTTTTGATTAATTGCATATTTTGTGAGAGACAGAGGCTTAGGAGTGAGGAGAAGGGTGAGAGGTGCAAGGGGGTATAAAAATTTTCAAGTTTGGAGACCTTTTGGCTTGAGTATCGCGATCGGTTGAGTTTTGGTATCGCGATACCAAAATTCCCTTGTATCGCGACACTCGCTAGAGGTGTCGTATCGTTGGATATCAGTCTTGGTATCGCGACACTATTTCGGTATCGCGACACCGAGTTGGTATCGCGATCGTGTCCGATCCCTGGTATCGTATCGTCTGGTACTAACACTTGGTATCGCGACACCATTGTGGTGTCGTATCGCCTAAGTTTTTAGTATCGCGACCTCACTTTACCGGGTGGTATCGTATCGCTTGATACTTTGGTATCGCGACACTACTTGGGTATCGCGATCGGGCCCTCCCCAAGTGTCGTATCGTTGATTGCTTATCTTGGTATTGCGACACCGCAGTGGTATCGTGTCGCCAAGATTGGTATCGCGATCGCACTCATCACGGTGAGATCGTATCGCCTGTGGCCTCTAGTATCGTATCATCGATTCCTGCCAGTATCGTATCGTGGTGTCTCCTAGTGAGGTATTGCGATATTTTATCTGGTATCGTATCGTCAGTCCTCTTGAGATCGTATCGTGTCTTGAGAATTCTGATATCGCGACACCGTTGTGGTATCGTATCGTCTGTTCATCAGGGCAGTATCGCGACACTGTCATTAGCATCGTATCGCCAAGATTTTCAGGTATCGTATCGTGCATAGCTGAGGTGTCGTATCGTTTGTTTTCTGGGATAGTATCGCGATACCAGATTGATATCGTATCGTCTGGGTGTCTGGTATCGTATCGCATAGACCTCTAGTATCGTATCGCGGTCAGTGCAGTATCGCCGAGAGTAGTATCGTCAGGAAGTGGTATCGCCCAGATTGACCCCTTCTTTTGGCAGACAAATTGAGTCATTGGGAGAGCTACCCAAGGGGAATCTAAGAAGCATAAAGAGAGGCTTGGGAGAGTGAATGAACTTGAGGTCAGGAAGAGTTCTAAGTAGTCGAAGGAGTATCATATCTTCAGTAGGAAGTACTGCCCAGGCTAGTCACCACTCTGTTTACTTAGAAACCTCTAGTGACTCGGAAGAGGAATTACACATGGCTTCGGAAGACATGCAAGGTCCCACACCAACGAGAAGCTTCATGACTACTGTGGAGGGGGACTACCGTACTTCCTTGCAGTATGTGTCCACCAATGCCCAGGAGATTCCAATCTACCTAGATGGCTTAAATAGGTCTGTAGCCAGGATGGTTACTTCTCAGAATGCCACAATTGTACCCCGACCAGCTGTCAAATACGAAGGAGGTGCATATGTTGACAAAGTTGGCCACATCTACATTGTAACCGAATTCCCGGAAAGGATCAATGAAAGAGGGGAACTCTCAGACCCTGAAAACCTGGGAAGGACACAACCAGAAGAGTTTGTGACCACCCCTAGAGGCAGATCCCGAGTGTCACGTGTCTTGAGAGGTGACTTGATACCTCAAGAAGACTATTTGTTAGAAGTCTATATGATTCACGGATCAAACTTACTGTTGCAAACCGATTCACCTGTTTCAGGGAGAGAAGAGAACCCCATGACATTCTATGAACTGAAAGACCCGGATGATGAGACTAGACTCACATACCTGGATAAAGATCAAAGAAGGTATTGGCCTGTGAGTATCTTAGACAGGTCTCGATTAAGATATATGGGTACACCTGTGTTTCCTCAGAGAGAGCAGGCAACAACCTCACAAAATCCATTTGGAAATCAAGAAGAAACAGAAAATATTGCGTCAGGACAGACCAGCCATAGGAGCGTACCAAATCATGCCCACGTACAATTTGCCACGCCAGGAGTACAAGCACACTATCAGACCCAACCAGGGATAGGAAACCAGTACAGACCACCAGTAAGACCACAACCACCGATAGGAAGACAGCCTGGAATGCCACCAATACGACCAGCTGTCCCTATTCTTCCTGTGATGCCCAGACCACCTGAACCAGTTAGAAGGCTGAGGCCTATTCAAGTGGCAAAGTGTGTAAGATACCCTTATGATGGATCAGGAGAACCTTATGATCACATTGCAGAATTCAAACAAATCCTAAGAGCGGAACAAGTGGACGACTTCTTTGTACAGTATGAGGCGTTTGGACTCACCCTCATAGGAACAGCCTTGACTTGGTTCCAACCCTTAGATCCCAATCAGTTTGGAAACATGGAACAATTTTTTCAAGAATTCATAGGAGAATTCACTAAGAGAGGAATCAAACACAATTCAGCTTCGCTAATTCACAGCTTCAAACAAAATCCTAATGAAACGGTGAAGAATGCCGCCAGAAGGTTCAACCAGTACGTGGATAGATGCCCAGTGACAGAGAGACCGACTCAACAAAAGATGATTTCACTATTTTTAGATGGGCTCACTAACGGAACCTTAAGAACACTAGTGTACGTGAAAAGACTACAAACTTTGAGTGAGTGTCTTCAGGAGTGTATTGATTTGGAAGATAACTTGGCCGAGGACCTCAACAGCAAGTCCAGCCACGCTAAATCGGACGATTCAAGGAGTGCCATTTCTTCCAACTCCAGTCACGTGGAAGAATTAGCAGAGCTATTAGCCAAGAAATTAGGGGCACAGGGGCAAAGAGCTTATCAACACCCAGCTCAAAGATTGCCTATGCTACAGAGATGTAGCTTATGTGGAGGAGATCACCCCACTCACCTGTGTGTTCGAGGAGGGGGCGGTGCACAACCAGCTTATCCATACAACAGGCAGCAACAACAAGGGACTTCTTGGTACTGTCACTTAGAACAGAAATACACTAATCACACTACTGAGAACTGTCCATTTAATAGGCAAACACGCCCTTTCCAACCACCTCAGTATCGACCGTATGGATATCCACCTAGAGACCCGAACAGAGAGATCCCAAGATACAACCCTTATCCAACACAGACGGGAGTACCTAGACCAATTGAACAGACACCATACCCACCACCACAACGAGTGCTAGGACCCCAACCGTCGCAACCTCAACAAGTAGTACCAGTAAAGTATGCGCAACCAGAAGAAAATCTAGAAAGAGCTATAGTACCAGCCACGACAATGACCCAGATAGAATCAACAAACCTGGGATACGAAACCCTACCAAGTGAGTACTATCCGTATGAAGCCTACATGATGGAATACGAACCGGCATATGAGACTACATACTATGGGTATGAAGGCTATGATCAGACTTATGGAGCAGAGACTTCCACTCTAATGTATACAGCTCCTAAAGCACCACAACCCATGAGACCACCCAGTAGACCACCAGTACAGAGAGGACCATGCTATAGATGTGGAGGAGACCATTTCATTAGAGAGTGCCCTCGACCATACAACCCTCCACCACCTAGAATCTGGGAAGGATATTGCAGTGATTGCGGAAAGGAACATCTATTTAGGGATTGCCCTAAGAATCCGGCAAAAAACCAAGGTTCTGCACCAATCAATGTAATAGAGGTCATAGAAGAATCGGGAAGTGATAAGGAGTACACAGTGCCACTAAAAGCCATCACTAGAGTCCAAACAAAACAACAAAAAGAACAGCACTCGGAAGAGGAGCAAAAAAACAACACGAAAATAAGCCCTTCAACTCAGATAGTGGAAGATTCCGAGGATCCATGTGAAAATTCCCGCAACACAAAAGCTCAGAAATGGAAAGAAAGACGAGAGAAACTTAAGGATAAATGGGCAAAGAACAAGAGTACAAACAGTAAAAAGCAAATTGAAAAATCAAGTAAACACACAGAACAAGGGAAGTCTAAGGAGACTCCTGAGCTAATCGAACCTAGCTCAGATAGGGAGAAGCCCGGATCAATTCTAGCAGACCCAAAGCCAGACGACTTGGATATGTGGCTAAAAGCGTACCAAGCTAGAATCAAAATGGGACCGAACATAGAGCAACATGAAAAAATCTACCCTAGAGGGGAATTAGAAAAGGAAAGACTAGCTATATGCAGAAAACTCATAGAAGTAGCACAAACAACCCTAGAAAAGACTATCCCAACTCTACCAGAAACAAGGATTGCACAGGAACCTTATGAAGAATACATCAAACCAAAGGATAAAGAATTGAGAAAAGAAGATTCCCAAGGTGAACAAGAGACAGCACAAGATGGCCCTGTATCAGCCATACCAGACTTAGAAGCAGAATGGCCCAAGGACTTGTGGAGTAGAATCAGAGAGGAACAATGGAAGAAGAATGGTGTTGATCCACCACCATTTGATGAAATAGATGTGGAAGACTGTCAACCCCATCCTAACCTCGAGGAGGTCTACGAGGAGATCTCAAGACTCGATAGGGGTAGAGAGGAGACCATAAGCATTTCAACATTGCCTAACTATATGGGAGAGTACGAAAGAGAGTCAGTGATAATACGAGCACCCACGGTGCATGGAAAAGGAACAGGAAAGGGAAAAGAGAGTTCGCATAACTTAACAGAGTTAAAGAAAACAAAAGTACAATGCCAATTAACGGTGGAAGATTTGCTTCGACTTAAACCCCAGCTATGGAAGCAAATGGCAGATCAATTGAAACCACTGCCAAAGATTAGGATCAAAAGAAAAGGAACTGGAAAATAAGTCCACAATACAGGTTCCAGTCGATAAAGTAGGAGAGTTCAGTGAAGGGGATGAAGGGAATAAGTGTTACCTGTCATCTACAATGGGTACATGACCAAAGCTATCTTAGACACAGGAGCAGGAGTAGGAATTGCAACGAAGGAGATTTGGGAAAAGTGGGGAAAACCAGCCTTACAACCCACTCGCATGAAACTCCAGTTAGCAGACGGTCACGTGGAGAGACCCCTAGGAATATTGGAAGGAATTAAGTTAACCACGTGTGGAGTGGAATTTGAACACACACTGGCCATATGTAAGTTCGAAAAAGCAAACAATTATGAGATGATATTAGGACGACCCTTCATGAGACAGATGCGAGTAGTACAAGATTGGGGCAGAGATTCATTATATCTCCAACATCAAGGGAACACCACCAAGATAAATTTGCACACATTCACTTATCGGGATGTCCCTCCATTACAATGGAATCCAGTCCACAAAGAAGAAGATGACGTATCCATTCACAGTGCTGGATCAAGTGACCAATCTTGGATGCACGAGGATGCCTAGTTGTGGATGTGCAAAGAAGCAAAGAAGGAGGAGTGTAAAAAACAAATGTGGCCAATAGGGCACCCTAACTATCGATCGATAGAAGACCCCGATTACATGCCTAAAATATTTTCAGATGAACTCTTCGAACCACATGGCTGGATGGAAATCCTAGCCACATTAGATGTGTGTGTGAATGAGGAAGTATTGACGATGAACGATTGTATAGACGAGGAAGGATATGACGTGAACCTCTACATGGTTGTCCTCCAAGAAGTAGAAGCAGGGGAAATGGTAGAGGAAGAATGGAAAGAAGAGTATGAAAGCATAGAAATGGAACCAGTGTTTGACTCTGAGGAACAATATTTAGAAACCATGCAAAAAGAATCAAAAGAAAGACCAACAAAAGTCTTAGCAATCGAAACCATCCCAATAATACACGAGCATAGAGAGGACACGAGTAAAGTGGAACCGGAACCAGACCATTTCGAAGTTCCAGAACATTTTAAAAGATACGAAGTGGAAGAAAGAAAGATAGCCACTCAAATGCCTAAACGAGAGGCCCGGGATGGAGAAGCCTATGACAACAAGGAACAAACCAAGAAAGTTGTTGTAACGATAGAAGACGGAGAAGAGAGGTGCACATATATTGGGAAAGATGTATCGGAAGAGGAAGAAGAGGATCTCATACAACTCATCTGAGAATATCGAGACGTGTTTGCTTGGACGTACAAAGACCTCAAGGGTGTAGAACCCAGCATATGCGCTCATCGAATCCCTATGACATCAGATGCAAAACCTTCTAAACAACGCCCTTATACGTATAATGAAGTTTATGCAGCAAAAATAAAGGAAGAAATTGACAAATTACTAGCGGCAGGATTCATTTATGAGATTGAACACACAGAATGGGTATCGCCACTAGTAGTAGTGCCCAAGAAAAACGGAAAACTAAGGGTGTGTATCAACTTGAAAAAAGTAAATGCAGCAACCATACGTGATAGTTTCCCTTTACCTATCACAGACCATCTTTTGGAAAGAGTTGCTGGCAAGGAGGTCTATAGCTTCTTGGATGGATTCTCTGGTTACAACCAAGTAGCTATTGCAACTGAGGACCAGCATAAAACAGCATTCGCGACTGAATGGGGAATCTATGCATTTAGAGTAATGCCTTTCGGGCTCACTAATGCGCCAGCCACCTTCCAACGACTGATGTGTCATGTATTCAAAGAATTTCTGAGAAAAAGTATGGAAGTATACGTAGATGATCTGTGTACATACTCAAATCAACGACCAGACCATATACCGGAACTGAGAAAAATATTCAATAAATGTAGACAGTATAGAGTTTGTTTGAACCCTGAGAAATGTGTCTTCATGGTACGACAAGGAAAAATCCTAGGACACATCGTTTCAAGGAATGGAATATCCACGGACGAAGAAAAGATTAAAGTTATCTTAGAGCTACCAAGACCCAAGAATGTAAAGGAAGTACAAGCCTTTATGGGACACTGTGGATATTACCGTAGGTTTATTCACATGTATGCCATAATAGCTAAGCCTTTATATGGTCTATTGACTCAGTTCACTTGGATAGACGAGTGTGAGAAGGCCTTCAACGAGCTTAAGAAGCGGCTGAGTACAGCCCCAATTCTAAAATCACCCAACTGGAGCAAGCCTTTTCATATTCATGTTGATGCTTCGAACTATGCCATTGGATGTATCCTAGCTCAACCGGCTGACGAAGGGAAGCTTGACCATCCAATCGCTTATGCGAGTAGACAATTAAACCAAGCAGAAAGAAATTATACGACTACTGAAAGGGAAGGCTTAGGAATGGTTTATGCAGTGAAGAAGTTTAGACACTACCTCTTAGCCAACAAATTCAAGTTCTTCATAGACCATCAGGCTTTGTTGTATTTAGTCAATAAGCCTTGCAACACAGGAAGATTGGTACGATGGTTCTTGTTATTAATGGAGCTCGACTTTGAGATAATAGTCAAAAAAGGAAACACACATGTAAGAGCAGATCACCTTTCAAGGCTAACGCATGGAGAACCACCTAGCGGAGTACCGGATGATTTACCAGATACGTATTTGTTTAATCTTGAAGTATGTCCAAATTGGGTGGAACGACTAATTCCCATACTCACCCATGGCCCTCAACACCCAATAAATAAGGATAGCAAAAAAGAGATTCTTCAAACAAGAAATTTACACATTGTTGCTGGAAGCATGTATTATAAGGAACCCAACGGTGTCTTGTTAAGATGTGTCGAGGAGGACGAACAGAAGCAACTAATTCAGCAAGCGCACGTAAACAAGTGGAAGACCCATCAAGGGATGCATGGAACAATTCGAGAATTAAAAAGGTTAGGCGTATATTGGCCTGACATGTCAAAAGACGTTCACGATCATGTAAGTAATTGTGTGGAATGCAAAGAAACTATCCCGGAGGATCACGTGTCCTTACCTTTTTCGACCATAGCGCCTAATTGGAGTAAAACATTAGTACAATTCCTCAAAACGAAAGAGCACGAAATAGGAGCTAGTTTAGCAAGAAAGCGATCCCTAGAAGAAATGAGCAAGGATTATGTGATAATGGGAAAACAATTGTTTAGAAGAGGAAAAGACAATCAACTCAGATTGTGCGTGCATGAAGGAGAATATCTTCCCATATTGGAGATGGCACACGCAGGAGCGGCTGGAGGACATTTTTCAGCAGACAGAACGGTCAAGATGATTCTCTTTGCAGGCTTGTGGTGGCCAACTCTACATATGGATGCGGAGACATATGTGAGAAGCTGCGAAACATGCCAGAGAGCGAAATATCCCATTCGAAGAGATGACATGCCTTTAAGACCCATGGTTTGTGCAAGAGCATTTACCAAGTGCGGTATTGATTTCATAGGACCTATCAATCCACCGGCTAAAGGATCACATGCGGAGTACATCATAGTAGCCACCGACTACTTAACCAAGTGGGTAGAAGCAAAAGCCACAAGAAAGAATGATGCTCAAACTACAGCAAAATTTCTCTTTGAGCATATTTTCACACGCTTTGGACTACCGATCGAGATTGTGAGTGATCGAGGAACGCATTTCCTAAACGAAGTCATTGAGTCGCTAATGAATGACTTTCTAGTGATTCATAAAAAATCAGCCCCATACCATCCTCAAGCTAACGGACAAGCTGAGAGTTCCAACAAGGTACTATGCACTGTATTGACAAAGATTGTCAATAATGGAAGGTCAGATTGGGACAAACAATTGCATCACGCAATTTGGGCCTTCCGAGTGGCATATAAAACGGCCATTGGAACCACACCTTTCAATCTAGTGTATGGGCAGAATGCAATTTTGCCAATTGACTTCTTAGTACCTACATTGAAAGTGGCCCAGCAATATGAGTGGAACGGTCATGAATTGTCCCAGCAACTAGATCAAATTGAAAAGTTGCACGAGACTAGATTGCAAGCTGTAGCAGGCATTTATGCCGCTAAACGGAGACAAAAGGGCATATTATGATTCACATATAAAAGACAAGGGACTAAAAGAAGGCGACTTAGTCCTAGTATACACCCTAAAACAACATGCAAAGAAGCTACAAAAACGCGGATATGGACCTTTGATTATAAATCGAATCTCTACTAGTGGTGCAGTCAATCTCGCTACACTAGACGGAGACATTCTTCCCAACTACATCAGTGGATGCAGAGTAAGACGATTCATGGAGCCCTTGACTGATCAAATGCTAGCGCGACTGTTAGGAGCTCAAAATAGGAAAAAGGAAGAAGAACGAATTCGAGAGGAAGCCCGACAGGAAGCACTAGAACGCATTAGGAAACGGAAAGAGTGGATCAGGCAAAGAGATGAACGTTATCTCCTAGGAGAAGAGCCCATCCCTATGGCAAACTATCAGGTCAAAAATCAGGATTCAACGGGTATGTGTAAAACGCAACCTTACCTAAACCTAGGGATTGGCAAGACAGAGTATAAATTGATAGATGCATTGATAGACTCAGGAGCAGGCCTTATCTGCATGCGAAAGAGAATAACAGACGAGCTGCAATTAGAATTGAATCCCACAAAAGCCCAATTAATAGGAATTGGAGGTCACACCATAGAATGTATTGGAACCACGAATGTATCCCTCCACCTAGGAAATTCCTCCATGGAACAAAGAGTCCTAGTATGTGAGGATGACGATTTGATAGAAGACTTCATTCTAGGACACGACTGGATCATTGAGACAGAGGCGTGTATCCATCTAGCTCAAGGATATATTTCAGCTACGATAGGGCATAAAGAGATTTTCAGCTTACTTGAAGAGAAACCATGTAACCAAACCATGTTAATACCAAGATCGGAGGAAATTCAAAAAACGACAGAAGAAAGTATCAACTATGCTTACCTCTCAGGAAGCAAATGCATAGAAGCTGAAACTTCAAACTTAGCGACATCCACTATAGAGTCGAAGTTATCCAATGCAATTGTGGAAAAGTCAATCATTGAGGGGACGCGTTCTCCTAAACAGGCTCAAAACATCCAAAGATCGCACTATTGGAAACCAATAAACAGATACTCGAATCAAGAACCACCCAAATATATGTGGGTATGCAAGGATCAAATACAGAGTCGAGAAACGTCCACAAGCGCTCTGAAGAAGGAAACAGGCATCACCAAACCCGCTGCAAAGAACTACAGACGAAAAGAACCAGTGCTAGTATGGATTGCCAAGCCCTTGATTGAAGCTCAAAGATTGCGACATCAGATATGGATTCCCAAAAAGGTCATACAAGCAGCTAAACAGAATGTAAGGACAAAGGAGGAAATACCACATCAGACAAGGCAAAAATCATCAACACATAAGAGTCATCAGAGAAAATCGCAAAGCTATGCCAAATTCACTCGGACAATGGATAAAGCAAATGGAACACAAGCAGCTGCACGAATCGAGAAAACCCAGCGACCTCTCTCAGTGTTCTCAAAATGGATCTGGAAACCAAAGCTACCACGAGGAGCGGATGATCGAGGAGAGAAAGCACCCAATTGCACTCATGTAGTGTCTGATGCACCTCAAGTAAGCATGATAGGGCCGCAATACAAGGCCAAGCATTCGGCACAGGATGTACATTATCAAACTAGTGGTGCACGATCTCCAAGTGAGACTAGATCTTAGCTTTAACCTGATAGGAATGGACATACTATGTACATAAACTATGCTTCGGCTATACTAATGATTGTCTTCTTTCAGAAAAAAAAAATATAAAAAGAGGCGGTAAGAAATCCCACTCTTGCAATAATGGGGAACGGAGTGACGAGCGATCATAATCACAACAATACACTGCATGGTCTCATGAAAGCCTTTCACGCTAATGCACTGTCCCTTGTAAGTGCAGATGGCTTCTGAAGACTCTGAAGCTACAATCCAAGAGGAGGTCCAGGAATTTCCTCCCCAATGTCTTACGAAAGCCAAAGGGCATTGGTTCAGAGATGAGCAGCCAGTTGAGGAATATCTCTTCTTGGCCAACATAAAGATCATGGACACAGAGCATCACTTTCCGATCATGTCCCAGGACTTCAAAGTTTTACATGGACTGCCATCCACAATCGACATCATGAAGAAAGCAGGAATTCATAAGTATTTTGAGCTACCTATCTATAAACCGGATTTCCAACGCTGTACACAAGTCATGAACACTCTACGACCAGCACTACATGATCCATTGGTACCAGAAGCCAATGTGATGGATAAGAATGGAGAATGGGTGGTCATTCAATTTGCCCATGACTTAATCAAAGAAGCATTTGGATGGGAAAAGGATGGTGTCAACACGGTCAAGGAAGAGAGTCGTGGAGCCAAAACAAGAACTTTCGTCGACATCAATAGGGTGGACATCGAAGAAGAAGTCAGATTGATTCACCAACACTTCTGCTTCCCGAGTATGAACAGATACACGGCCCCTCAAAAAATCATTGTTCAATTATTATCGCATGCAATCAAACAGATCGGCAACCAAGTAAACCTTACACCCTATGTGCAAGAAAGATTGTTCGAGGCGAAGAAGAAATGGGAAAATAAGAAATTCCTCAATGGGACCACTGCCCTAACAATTATGATTTACCACGCTTTGGGCATGCGCGAGTACTTACAGGAGATGCCATCTTCAATGGAGTTGGCTCAATTTGTCAAAGCAGCTACTGTACCGAAACAAAAGAAAGGGAGCAAACGAGTAGAAGAGGCAGAAACAAGCTCTCGACCCCAAATGAGAGGCACAATGCGAGGCACAAAACGACCTCGAGAAGTCCAACAAGCAGAAGAGGAAGTACCAAAAACCAAGAGAGTACATTTACTTCCTACAACCACCACTCAAGGGACTAAAAAGATCACGGAAGAAGAATTAACTCAAGCACTGGAGGAGACTCACAAATATACTGAAGGACAAATTAATCTGCCAGTGCAGGGTCATCATTATCAACAGTCCGCAAAAGCTAAAGAACCAAAAGGCAAACTTACTAAGGTACATAGATATCGGGAAATTGGGCTAGACAACTCTAGTTCTGGATCCGACGGCCCAGAGAAGCCCAATACATCATTATTGGATGTAGATATTCAAAGTGAATCGAAGGATGATGGCCAGTGGGCCGAATTAAATGAAGTAGACTATGGCGAAGACCAAGCAGGCCACAAGGAAAAAGCTCAATCACCACTGGTAGACCAAAGTACCACCAAAAAGCAGGCAGAAGAAGAAAGGCAACACCCCATTCAACCGAAAGATGCCTCCACCACCCACAACAAGGAGGGCAAATCTGATGATGAGGAGCATTTAATGATATCAGAGGATAAGCCTCAGGAAGAAGGACAAGAAGACGAAGAACCCTTCACCCCACTAAGGGTTGTGGCAGAACCGTCCCCAATGGATGTCACATTTCAAGGGAGTGCCACGAAGGTTCGTAAGGTGGTGAAAGATGACGCAGAATTGCAAGTACAACTACAGGTCTGACAACCACATAATGAAATGATCCACGTCGCAAAGGGACAAGATGTACATACAGGAGAAACCCCAGACATACCAAAGACATGGCTGAATGTTGATATAGCTCAGCTCAAGCCTGTGGTGCAGGATATGATTCGCACTGCGCTAGACACTCAACAATTGATGCTTGATGCTGATGAAGATTACGACCAAGCCATGCTCGAAAAGGAGGAGCTTCGAAAAGAAGGTATGAATCTGGCTAAAAAATTATCCAAAGCAGAAGCTCAAGTTTTGAAGAAACACGAGGAAATAAAAACGACCAAAACACAGTACAGAATATTAGAAACGGAAAATGCCAAACTAAAAGAGCAAGTTTTGGAGCTCACAACGAGACTAGACATGACTGAAAAAGAGAAAACAAGGATCCATGCTCGTAGCAAGGTACTCGAATCACAGCTCAAGGTGAGCATGGAGGAAGCAGACCACTTAAGGGACAGGAACAAGGAGCTCATGACAGCTCTCCTCAGTGATCAACCACCGACAGATACTGACAAATCAAACGAGGATATAAAAGACATGGAAGAAAAGTTGACCAAGATGGCAGATCAGCTCAAACAGGAGCAAAAGACAATTGAAGAATGGGAACAAAGATATATGAATGACACTGCAGCTCTACGCAAGAAATGGAAAAAAGCAGAGAAAGATTATTTCCGAGAGTGCAAAGAAGACACAGATCACATGAACATAGTTGCACAGGAATTAATCAAACATCAAGAAAAGATTACAAAGGTTGAAGAAGAACTTAAGAATAAAGAGGAACTCATCAAACGGCTTCAGGAGCAGATAGAGCTAACAGGAAAACAGGGGACACCAATAGTTCCACCAGAGACCACGGCTACTGTGGAGGAAGAGGTACGTCCTCTCTCTCCCCCCTTGTATCATTCACCAATAAGGGTGGAAAAGGAGGTTCCATTAGAACCTAACACACGAGAAATTGCAGAACTGAGCAGACCAGAAAGGGCACTACTGGTGTCCCAGCTCACTACTGATTTTGAAGATCAAATTATACAGATAATGAAAGAAGCTCGAATAGAAAACAAACAATTAGATCAAATTTTGAAGCCATTCAATGTACCATATGGTCTACTTAAAGAACAGACGCGGATGTATATAAAGTCTGCAACGAACAAAGATCCGGACCACAATCTTCAATTCCAGCATGACACTTTCAATTATACTCAAGAGGAATTTGAAAAGGCGGATCCGATATGGCGAAGAAAAATTTTGGAGAAGAATCCGACATTGCGGGTACAGTGGGAAGCATCACCATATGCACTTCAGGTAAATCCATCTTTTTGTCCTGTACCCCGCAGACGCTCTTGGACGCAATTTTGGGAAGGACAGCGTCAAGGCAATATCAATAATCAGTGGCTTAACTATCCGTTACTACCTAGTCCGCCACATAATTACTTACCTACAGAAGAATATATGGTGAAGACAATGGAATTTTGGATTGCAAGGTATGCTACAGTTCCGGACTTAGCCGTCAAGATGACCAACAAAATATTTAGCATGCTCATTACAGTGTTGAAGGTGTTCCAGCATGCTAAATATACATTTTTGAATTTCATCGGCATTACGCAAGGGTCTGAGGCTCTTATTTTTGATTTATCAACCATTCTGAGCCGACTCACCATTATGGCGTATTATTCTCGCCTTATGTTTTTGCCATCGACATATATGCAAACTTTCGAAGAAGCATTCTTTACCGGCTTCTTTGAAATGGATTCAGAAATTTTCGTGAAAATGACTTCCAATTTAAATGCACGGCTGGTGGCCTATGAAACAAGTTTCTTTGCTGATCATAGACAGGCGCCAGAAGACGGAGTAAAGTCAAAGCAATGGAAGGAATTCATGTTATGTCATGCAAATCTGCTGAACCAACGAGAGCAAACCGCCATTCAAACATACACACGTCGCCTCAGAAAGCCTGTCGAGGACGACAGAGTTCAGGAGGAGGGACGTGTAGAGGGACAATCGAGCAAAAAGAAAAGAAGAAGAAAATCAAAGTCTAAGACAGTGTAATAAATACACATCTCTGCAGGAAGCCCCACAGGGGCGCATTACCCATCTCTGCACAGAGCCCCGCAGGGGCACGCATCAGACAAAAAGAGAAATCATCCAGGTCATGCACAGTGGAAAAGAAGTAAACAGCCTCAAAGCAATACAACAGCGTCAGATGTGTGCAACCAGGACAAATCAGAGGACCAAAAGTTACAAAGGGGTAGAGGCTGAAAAGTTTAAGAGGGTGACTAAGAACAGCACATTCCTAGTCACTGGTGGCGTGCGTGGCAACCCAAGTCAACAGGCAAGACAAGTGCATCAGGCTCTCGAGTTGTAGAGCTTGAATCAAGAAGGCCATCGAATCTGCATGTCTGTTTAACTGCAGACAATACTGACCAAGGGGAGCGTGCGGAGAAAAGCTGAGCGCCTCTAAAACGTAATGCAAGATCAAGAATCAGGCAACACTAACCACGGAACGCGTTCGCGAAGCAAAGTCTGTCAAGGGACGACAGAGACGAAGAGGGGGAGAGTGTTGCAGAGCTAAAGAGCGCACAAAGCAGAGAAAAAGACGGGGCCCAAAATTTTTCCGATTTGGACACGCAACTTTTGTATCATAACCACTTTTGTATATATTTTCCGTTGTAAATGCACTAGAGGAGTCCTCTAGATGCATCCCCACAGAAGATTAGTGATTTACCCATGTACAATAGTAGGAAATTAGTCTTTTAGTGAATAAAGTGCCGGTCTCTTGTGTGAAAGGACCAAACTTAGGGCACTAGTATATAAGTCAAAAGTGACTCTTTGTAAAGAACTTTTTTGCCATTGAGAAGGAGGAGCACTTCTGAATTTTCGAGTTTGCCTCTTTCTTGCTGATTTTGATCTTCATTTTGCCCTTGTATGTGTGTGTGATGCTTGAAATGCATGTGTAGGACTGTTGTCTACCCCTTCCCCTTTGTTTTGAGCTGTTGTAGTGCGTGCGTAAGCTAGGAGAAGCTGTGGCGCGGGTGTTTGTGACTCCCGTAATTCACTGTTTTTGCCATAACTTGAAGCAGAGTGGTCGGAATTGAGTGAAACCACCGTTAGATGCGTCTCGTCGAGAGCTTCGAAACGAGTACCCTATTGCCTATGTTCGGAGTTCTGGGCTGGGAGAAAACCTCAAAATACGAAAACTGCTGAAAAGAGGCTTGCGGCAACACTTTCAGTATTTCAGTAGGTGTGAGAGGTAGTAGTCTTTTCTCGTGCATGCTAGCTAAACCACTTCATTATCCATCACGTGTGCACACGTCTTCATACACTTGGTTAGTCTCTCCTTAGGATTGACATTTAAATGTGTGTTAAAGATCCCACTATATGCACTTGTGTGGCAATTGAGGTATAGTCTCATTGGCACAAGTCCTTGAGTCTTCGTGGCTCAAGTACACAGACACCTAGTTTTTGAGCTACTTTCTCCGCAAGTTCCTCAATTGATGTGGATTGCGAGGAAGAGAGGCTAGAGGCACTATCTGAATCTTTGTAGATTTTTGAAAGCTCTAGCTCCTCCCCTAGGTTATCCTCAATGTCGATGCACATGCGTACCCACTCTTCTATGGTCCTAGGGTCCTTCAAGTACACATAGGATCGCAGCTTTGTACTTAGCAATCCATCCAAGAATAAAGCCACTTGTTTGGCAGGTGTGGGTAGCTCAGGAACAAGGCATCGCTCAAGATATTGCCTAAATCTTCTTCCTACAAGTCTCACAGTCTCTTGAGGGGTCTGCTTGAAGCTGTATATCAATGAGGAAGTATTATGCCTTATGCCACTTTTAGAGAATTCAGTGATGAAAGCCTCTAAGAGTTGGTCTATGCTCCTGAACTGTCTCTCATTCAATGGTTGAAACCACATAAGGGCTGTGTTCCTAAGTGTTAGACCAAAGGCATTATATTGGGTGAATAGTTCCTCAACTTGTTCAGCTCTCAAGACTTGCCTAAACTCGGCCACATGATCATATGGGTCTCCTGTGCCATCGAAGTGGTTCTTCATGGACTTAACTAACTGAGTCGGTCTCAAAATCCTGGCGTGTTCCCTAGGCCTTGGCAGAGGGAAATCATCAGCATTCTTCTGATTCCTTGGGGCTCTAAGTCCTTCAGGTTCCACTCTATTTGTTTCCGTTCTCGTTCTGTCTCTTCCCACTAGGTTGGCAAAGCTTACCTCCGGTCTATCTCTATGTCTGTCTCTTTGAATTCCATGAGCTTGGGATGTTCCAGCTCCTGGGTGACCAAAGGACCCATTCGATCTTGGTTGGGGGAAAATAAATTCACCTTTCCAAGTGTAAGCATGCCTATCATTTTCTGTAACCCCAAAGATCCTCTCTGAAGAGTGATCTAAGTAGGTCACTCTACCTGGAATATCAGGATCTTTGAACTCATATATCATGATTTTTCCTACCTCACTCAGCCGATCAGATTTATACCTCCAAAAGGCTTCGTCAGTCTCTCTGTTCAGGAGTAGATCTATGCACTTATTATCTTGGGAAATCCACTCTGGTGTGATAATCCTAGTGAGAACAGATTTGCCTCGGGGGGTTCTAGGTTCTTCGCCCATGTTTCCTTGCTCTAGGTCACCTAAGTCCATTTTCGGGACCACATTCCCAAATTCATCTGTCCTATCTGGATGACTGGAGACTACATATATTGTCCCTTCTTTGTCGAAGTATGCTCCATTTTCAAACTTGACGGCTGGGCGCTCTAGTCCAATGGATTGGTCAGGGTTTTTAATCTGGACCAAATATCTTCCTAGGCCGTCCTCATAGATGCTAGGACCTAATCGGTTGGTCCTATGGTATTCGAGTTGCGTCTTGTAAGGGCCTTCCACCCTATGTAAATATGGCACCCCAGAACTTCCTGTAGGTCTCTCCATACCATGGGACATCTCAGAGTCGCTCGTCTTAGAACTAGGGTAGTACAAATGATGGCTCAACTGCTGGGCCCAAGACCTAGCAGTATGATTGACACTAGCCTCTGAAGATCTAAGACTTTGTCTATCTCTCCCTAGGTGTCGTCCTGATCTAAGGTTCATAAGCCCAATTGAATAATCCCAAATTTTCCCAAGTACACTTGCGTTGCTTTTGTATTAGTCACTTGTTCTTTTTTAATCCCTTAGGGTGTCACTTCTTGTCCAATTACTCTTCGTCGCAAGGAACACTTAAATTTTTATCGTACTTTGAGTGCGGTCGCTCAATTTAATTTTCTTTTCCCTTAGGTTGCTTCGTGATTGTAATCTCCTAACACTTGCACTTGAGTGATTAGAGTTCTTGGACTTGGTAGTTCTTAACGTGTTCCTAATTAACCAAAACCTCTATCCGTACTTAGCCTATGCTAGGAATTGACAGAGGGTGTCGAGAATTTCCAACCTTAAGTTTCTTCCCTTGGTTGCCCTTGTATGCCCAGGATGCGGGTTCCCAAGCTCGCACTTACTCTTGCTTCGAGTACCCTTTGATGCTCTCTAAGTACCTGAAAAAGTCCACAATTAGCTCAAGGATTGAATTCAGTTGACAAACAGATCACTTTCATGCATGTAATTCACAGGCCCAATTGCCTTTTGCCTTTATGGAAAACAATCACAAGGGACCCTCAATTTTTTTTCCTACCTCGAAATATGGTCAACTTCAAATTATCCTATCTAATAATCTTGACATTAATTCTACCGTAACCAGTGGAAGTTTTGGTTGTATTCCCCACGAGCTTTCCAACAAAACAAAAATCACCGCAATCGGATTTCGTATGAGGAAGTTATGTCCACTCAGGGTTTTGGGGCCAAATCAGGATTTTAAACAGGTTAGCAGGCAAAGAGGACTTCTCGAAATACTTTGTGTAATGGCCTCACAATGCAATGATGATCCCTAGTATTTGTCCCACAATTTGTCAAGAATAGACCACTATTTTTTTGCCCTAAAAAATTGGCCAATTTTGCCCTTCAATCGCGTTCGCAAGCTCTGTGAGTCGCGATTGATAGGTCAATCGCGATCGACGTGTCGATCGCGATTGACAGGTCCGTCGCGGCTGTCAGTCGCGATTGACAGGTCCATCCCGACTGTCAGTCGCGATTGATGGGTCAATCGTGATTGACACATGGCCCGGATTTTCAGTCGATCGTGGTCAAAGGGTCGTTGACTCTGTCAATCGCGATTGATGGGTCGATCGCGATTGACAGGTCCGTCGCGAGTGTCTGTCCGTCGTGGTCAAGCAATCGTTGACTGTGTCGGTCGCGATTGACAAGTCCGTCGGGGCTGTCAGTCGCGATTGATTGGTCAATCGCGATTGATGGCTCGATCGCGATTGACACGTGTCACGCGTAGGTTCTGTCAGTCGTGGTCAGTCTGTCGTTGACTCTATCGGTCGCGATTGACGTGTCGGTTGTGATTGACAGAGCGTCGGCATGTGTCCATCGTGGTTTGTCGATCGCGATTGACAGAGTGATCGCGATTGACAGAGTGATCGCGATTGACAGAGTGATCGCGATTGATAGAAATGTGAGGAATTTTAAAATTTCAAGCACACATTTGGGAAGCTCTAGGCATATAGATCATGATTATGTACTTTGTTTAGCAAAAAGACCATTTTTTCTGTCGGTCGTGATTGATAGAGGTCAACGCCTCGGGACCTGCACAGCCAAATTTTTTTACCTGTTGGAGCTGGTGCAGCTGCTAGGGATGTTGATTCCTGTAGAAAATCTCAAAAAACACAGAAAATCACAAGCACACAAACGCTCTCTCGCTCTCTCTCACAAGTGAAATGAGGGAAATGGTATGGGTGGGATGATATGACCAAAAACTGAAATTTTTCGCGATGATGGAGATGGATGTGGGAGATGGTGAGGATGATGATGGTGATGAGAAAAACAAAAGAAAATAGATAAAAGTGAAGAAAATACATATGACTCCAACGCGTCAACTCTACGTCTTACCATCACACGCTCGTCCTCAAAGCTCGATCCCCAGCAACGGCGCCAAAATTTGGTCTAGCTCAGTGATGAGTAGCACCTCCTTTAATGTCACTCCGGGAAGACATGAGGATGGTATGAAGACCTCGAGCAAGTGAAGGCACAAGTGCGTGAGTGAGAAGCACACTAACATGCACACACATACACACACACGTGCACACACAGTAAGACAAAGAGTGAGAAGCAATGGAGTTCTTAGATTACTTTCAAAAAGCTCTTACAAGCTCAAATCAATTACAAGCTAACTTCAAAAATGAGCTCTCTAGCTCTATTTATAGTTTTTGACTAGGTTTTGGCCTTGTCTAGACCTAGTGTCTGGCCAGTTAAAAATTAGGTTCTATACCCTATTTGGAGGTTCAAACGAAGTCTAAGAAATGTGAAAACTGATAGGTAGGTACTTCTAACGCTCCTCAAGCTCAAGGACTCCTTGGCTTGCACAAAATGGAGCTACAAAAATATGAAATGGTATTTACAATGGTTTCTAGTGATGAAAATCACTATTTATGTAGGGATTTCTTCTAACATTTTGACATACATTTCCTGGAGCTCCCTACTTGCTCCTTCTTCTTGTGTGCCCAACTCTTTGATGCCTGAAAAAATTAAATGGCCTACTTGCCAGATCTTCTTTGACTACTGTGTCTGCTTGTGCTGTCTCTTCGCTCCGACTCCCTTCGTAGGCTTCCTTGTCTTGTGACTCCTTCGGTTCCTTGACTACTGCCAACAAAGGTTCCTATGCTGATTCTTTTTCTCCTTGCTATCAATCAAGTATTCTAGCCTCTCCAGTAGTCCTTGACAATGTAATTCAGGTTTTGCCATGTTATTCCAATTAAGATATCTAGAGGCTTCGAACATATCTGGGGTCCTTCTTTTAGTCTTGCCTGATATGCACGAAACATCATGTCTAAATTTTTTGGCATAGGTTCTGTTAAAATTGATCCTGGTTTCTGAGCTAGGTTCTCCTGATTAGATTCTTGTGAAGTCAATTCTAGAATTTTGGCTCTCGATTCCTTCAGACTTCCTTCCAACTCAGTTATCTTTTTACTCCATTTTCTCTTGATTCTTTCTTTAGAATCTTTCCATGATTTCGTCTTTTTATTACTAGACTCTCCAACTTCGCTAGTTTCAGCTATTTTCTCCCGATTAAGTTGTTGATTTCGTAAGAGTGCCTGGGCTCTTGTTATATCTTGGATAGGCATGTATGTAGGGTTGGATCCATCTACATTATGTACAATACCTATCACATTGATCGGTGTCACTTTTGAAGCATTGGCAGGGTTCTTAGGACAATCTTTGATGATATGCTCTTTACCACACTCGACCCAGAATCCTTGTATGTTATAGTATTGTGACTGTCTTGCTATCAGAGGATATGGACAATCCTTTATGAAATGATCTCCTTGGCACCTAAAGCATGGTCCTCTAGGGCCCTGTGGTCTCTGTTGTCTTAATTGGGGTCACGGATTAGGGTTGGTATACATCACATTAGCGTAATCGAGCTCCCAACTGAGTTCCAATGGTGGACTATCGTATTGATATGTTTCCACATGTTCTGGTGACTCCGTATAATATGTGGGTGGGCTATCTACATGAGTGGAGTCAAAACTGTTAGAATTAGGGTCACTCTCTGTGATCAAAGGTGAAGAAGGCACTAAAGACCTATTGAGGTCCTCTTCTGCAGTAGCATATTTGACCGAGATGACATTAGCTGGTGGGGGTGGCTACTGAGCTAAAACAGGTTGTGGTCTCTGTTGAGCTTGATAAGGATAATTTTGAGGAGGCCTATAGTAATGAGGCTGCACATTATATTGACCTTGATACCTGCCTAGTTGCGGGTATGCTTGCGGGTAGTTCTGTCGTACTACTTGTTTGTTGTATGGGTAATCTTGAGCCGTGTGATTCGTGTATCGTCTCTCAATCGTACAGTATTAGCCACTATGGTTGGCTTGTGGTTGTGTTGCATTGGGACACACATTTGCCATATGATCACCACCACAGGTATAACAACGCTTGTTTGTTGTTAACCTAGGCATCTATTTACTAGAAACTCCTAGTTTCTGGGCCACTTTTTCTGCTAGGTCTTCTATCGAGCTAGAAAGTTTTGAGGATGCTAGAGATGAACAATCTGAGTCTTTATAGACCTTTGAGAGTTCCAATTCGTCTCCAAGGTTTTCCTCAATGTCTATAGAAATTCTCACACATTGCTCTAGCATTTTGGGTTCCTTTAAGTATACATAGGAGCGTAGTTTAGAGCTCAAGAGGCCATCTAAAAACAATGGCACTTGCTTGGCCAATGAGCGTAACTCTGGCATTGGACATCTCTCAAT
This sequence comes from Ceratopteris richardii, assembly GCA_020310875.1. Lineage (NCBI taxonomy): Eukaryota > Viridiplantae > Streptophyta > Polypodiopsida > Polypodiales > Pteridaceae > Ceratopteris > Ceratopteris richardii. Next base: position 97,369,750 of record CM035407.1, read on the forward strand.
GTATTGTCTAAATCTACATCTTGCAAGTCTGACTATTTCCTGAGGGATCTGTTTGAAACTATGAATCAATGAAGATGTATCATGTCTAATTCCACTTTTAGAGAATTTTGTGATGAATGACTCTAACAAGTGATGGATATCTCTAAATTGCCTTTGTTGCAATGGTTGAAACCAAGTTAAAGCAGTGTTCTTTAACGTTAGTCCAAATGCATTATACTGCGTGAACATGTCTTCTACCTGCTCTGCTCATAGCACTTGCTTAAACTCCGCAACATGATCGTAGGGATCTCCTGTCCCATCAAAGTAATTTTTCATTGACTTTACTAATTGAGTGGGTCTGAGTACCCTAGGGTGTTCACGTGGTCTAAGTAGAGGAAAATCATCTCTACCACCTGGTATTCTAGGTTCCCTTTGTCTTTCCACTCTATTAGTGTCTATGGTGGTTCTATCTCTCCCTATGGGATGAGTGAAACTTACTTCCGGTCTCTCTTTGTTCTTTTCTCGTTGAATGCCATGGGCTGAGGATGTTCCAGCACCTTGATGGCTCGTATTTACATTCGCTCGAGATGAAGGGAAAACTAAATCACCTCTCCATGTGTAGGTATTTCTCGCATGGTCTGGTACTACAAATACTCATTCTGAAGTATCATCCAGGTATACTACCATTCCATGTGTATCTTGGTCCTTGAATTCGTAGACCATGATGGAGCCTACCTCACTAGGTTGTTCCACTCTCTATCTCCAAAATACCTCATCAGTCTCTTTATTCACAAACAATTCTATGCTTCTATTGTCCTGAGGGATCCACTCTAGGATTAGAACATTTGTTAGTACAGATTTCCCTCTAGGTATCCTAGGTTCTTCTCCCACTGGTTCTTTTCCTTGGGCTCTAGCTTCCGTCTCTAACTGAATTACATAAAACTCATTGGTATTATTTGGCTGAGTACTTATGATGTACATTGTTCCTTCTTTGTCTATGTACGCGTCTCTCTCAAATTTCACCACTGGACATTCCAATCCAATGGGTTGATCAGGGTTGTGCATTTGCACCACTTGACTTCGCAAACCATCCTCATAGATGCAAGCACCTAAGCGGTTGGTTCGGATAAATTATAATTGAGTTCTATAGGGTCCTTCGGGTCTTTCCAAATATGCTATGTTTAACCCTCCTTCTGGTCTTTCTGTGCTAAAAGCCATTTCCGATTCACTCATATTTGAGCTCAACTCGTAAGGATAACTATTCAATTGTTGTGCCCACGAACGTGCAGTAGTTCCTACACTTTCTTCTGATGATCTAAGTCTTCGTCGGTGTGACTTACCTATATGCTTGCCCAATCTAAGGTTCATGAATTTACTTCTTGATTCTTCTGATCATCAATGGTTCTTTGTTCTTATTGCTTGTTTCTTTTTAAGTTCGTTTAAATTCTTTTCTTGTCTTACTGTAAGCGTCAGGAGTTGACTTTTCATTGCAATTTTGAGTTCTCGTTCCGTCAGACTTAAGTTCTTTCCTTTAGGTTTTCATATCGCACAATTTTATCTTAGCCTTGGACTTGAAAATTTAAGTCTCTTGAACTTGATGTGTTCCTATCGTCTTTAATCCACAATGCTATCGTTTAGCCTAAGCTAATAATTTACTGAGGGTGTTGAGTATTCTTCCAACCTCGAGTCAGCTGCTTTGATTGCTCTGATGCCCAAGAAGTTGCACTTCCCAAGCTTTGCGTTCTTCACTGCCTGTTGACAGGATGCGGGAAGAAGCAAGTATGGACACATATGCAGATCTAGCACTGAGGCTACCCTTCATTTTTTCCAAAAACCCCCACATCATTCTAAAGTGATTCTCATCACTACGAACCCTTGTAAATATCATTTCACCTTTTTGTAGCTCCATTTTGTACAAGCCGAGGAGTCCTCGAGCTTGGGGAGCCTTAGATGTAGTTGCCTGTCAATTTTCATAATTTTTAGATCTCGTTTGGGCCCTCAAATAAGCCCCGGAACCTAATTTTTAACTAGGCCGGACACTAGGTCTGAACAGGGCCAAAGCTAGTCAAGAACTATAAATAGAGCTAGAGAGCTCATTTGAGGGGAGCTTCTTGTAGTTTGAGCTTGTATGAGAACTTTCTTGCAATAGAAGTGATTCCATTGTCTTACTCTCTTTGTTCTTACTGTGTGTGCGCGTGTGTGTGTATGTGTGTGCATGCTTGTGTGCTTCTCACTCACGCACTTGTGCTTCCACTTGCTCGTGGTCTTCATACCATCCTCATGTCTTCCCGGATTGACATTAAAGGAGGTGCTACTCATCACTGAGCTACACCAAATTTTGGCGCCGTTGCCGGGGATCGAGCTTTGAGGACGAGCGTGTGATGGTAAGACGTAGAGAGGACGCGTTGGAATGGTAAGTAGTAGGTAAATTTCTGATTTTTCTCCATCTCCATCTTCATCTTCACCTCCTTCTCCATCTCCACCTCCACCTCCTTCCCCACTACATATCCCCTCTTCCCTTCCTTTCCCTCATTTGTTGTGTGCGAGTTTGAGAGAGAGCGATTGTGTGTGTTTGCATTTGTGTGTTTTTTGCATGTTTCTTGCAGGTACCAGCTCCATCACCATCTCCAGCCAGCTCAGCAGGTACAGAAACTGCCTACACAGTCCCCGAGGCGTTGAGCTCGAGCTATCGCGACACTCCGAAAAGCTCGACCTCTCACGATTCTGAGTGCACCACGGCATTGCGCAGGCCTAGAGCTCCTAGAAACCCTAGATAGAACAGGAAAATTCGCCATATCTCGAGCTATCGCGACACCCCAAGGTATCGCGACACTCCGAGCTATCGCGACACCCCAAGGTATCGCGACACTCCGAGCTATCGCGACACCCCAAGGTATCGCGACACTCCGAGCTATCGCGACACCCCAAGGTATCGCGACACTCCGAGCTATCACGACACCCCAAGGTATCGCGACACTCCGAGCTATCGCGACACCCCAAGGTATCGCGACACTCCGAGCTATCGCGACACCCCAAGGTATCGCGACACTCCGAGCTATCGCGACACCCCAAGGTATCGCGACACTCCGAGCTATCGCGACACCCCAAGGTATCGCGACACTCCGAGCTATCGCGACACCCCAAGGTATCGCGACACTCCGAGCTATCGCGACACCCCAAGGTATCGCGACACTCCGAGCTATCGCGACACCCCAAGGTATCGCGACACTCCGAGCTATCGCGACACCCCGACCCGACCTATCGCGATACACAGCCATTAACGCATGAAAATTGAGAGATAATTTTTGAGTGGTTGAAGGGCAGTGAGCTTGGTGTTTGACATATTGGTAAAACTTAGAACCGTGGTAGGGGGCAAAAAGCATAGAAACCCGAGATAGGTGGGACTAAGTGATTCTCAGAGACAGGGGGTACAGCGAGCTACCCAAGGGGGTTAAAAATTATTGAAGCAGGTCTTTCAAATACTTGTGGCAATAAAGCTATACTAACTGGTGAGTTTTTGCAGGAACTTTGTGGGCACTCAAGGCAATCAAAGCAAGCTAGCAAGGGTGAGTACCGGGCCTGGGAGAAGGCTTCCTGGGCTTGCATAGCTGTCGGGTCAACCAGCGGATTGAGGTTGGAAGATCTCATAACCCCCCTTTTTGTCAATTCCTAGCCTAGGCTAAGTACGACTTAGGTGTGGTAATTAACTAGGGCAACGTTAGGCACGAAGTAAGTCCAAGAGAATTAATCAACCAAGCGCAAGAAAATAAATAGGTCTTAAGTGCGAAAACACTAAGGGACAAAAAGGTAAACGGGAATCGATCACTCATCAAGTGCGGAAATTCATTTAAGTACTCCTGACGACGCAATTTCAGACAAGACCATAAACATACTATTCAACTAAAAAGAACAAAGTAATTGGGGCAAAATCAACCTGCAACGAGAGTGTGCTTGGGTTCCAGGGGGTGAATAGATCAGGCATATGAACCTTAGATCAGGCAGACACTTAGGCCGAGACAGACAAAGCCTCAGATCTTCTGAAGCTAGTGTCAATCACACCGCCAGGTCCTGGGCCCAGCAGTTGAGTGATTACCCATATACTGCCAGATCAGAAACAAGTGATTCTGAGATGTCCTATCACATGGAGAGATCAGTAGGTAGTTCAGGGTTGGCATGTCTAGAAAAGCCAGAGGGGCCTTATAAGACTCAGTTGGAATATATCAGGACGAATCGTCTAGGTGCTCGCATCTACGAAGACGGACTGAGAAGATCAGTGGTCCAGATTAAGAACCCCGACCAACCCCATGGAATAGACCACCCGGTAGTCAAGTTTGAGAATGGAGCATACCTAGATAAAGAGGGGACTATATATGTAGTCACCACTCTTCCCGATAGAACTGATGAGTTTGGAAATGTGATTGCGGAGGCCGACATAGGAGATATAGAGCAAGGGAACTTAGAGAGAGAGCCAAGAACTCCCCGCGGTAAGTCTGTCTTGACCAGAATCATGACTCCTGAGTGGATTCCACAAGATAATAAAAGCATAGATCTGCTTTTAAATCGGGAAACCGATGAGGCTTTTTGGAGATATAGAACTTCTCAACCTCAGGAGGGGAACACCCTCACAATTTACGAGTTTAAAGACCCTGATAGTCCAGGCCAAGTAACCTACCTAGACACTGCATCAGAGAGAATCTTCGTGGTCACTGAGCAGGGCAGACATGCCTACACTTGGAAGGGTGAATTTGTTTTTCCCCAACCAAGGTCTAATGTATCCTTTGGTCATCAAGGAACCGGGACCTCCCTCGCTCATGGCGCTCAAAGAGATAGAGGTAGAGACAAACCTGAGGTAAGTTTTGCCAACTCCCTGGGAAGAGAAAGAACGGGACCAGAAAGGAATAGAGTAGAAACTGAGAGACATAGAACCCCATGGAATCACCGGGACATTGATGGATTTCCTTTGCCAAGGCCGAGAGAACACACTAGGACCCTACGACCAACCCAACTTGTGAAGTCCATGAAGAATTATTTCGATGGCACGGGAGACCCTTATGACCATGTGGCCGAATTTCGACAAGTGTTGAAAGCTGAACAAGTGGAGGACCTATTCACACAATATAATGCTTTCGGTCTAACCCTTAGGAACACTGCCCTTACTTGGTTCCAACCGCTAAATGAGAGGCATTTCAGAAACATAGACCAACTCTTAGAGGCATTTATTGTCGAGTTTTCTAAGAGTGGAATCAGGCATAACACCTCCTCACTAATTCATAGTTTCAAACAAACACCTCAAGAGACGGTCAGACTAGCGGGAAGAAGATTTAGACAGTACCTGGAGAGATGCCCTATGCCAGAGTTACCCACACCAGCCAAACAAGTGGCCTTGTTCCTAGATGGATTGTTGAGCACTAAGCTCAGGTCATACGTGTACCTGAAGGACCCTAGAACGATAGAGGAGTGCGTGCGCATGTGCATAGACATTGAGGACAATCTAGGTGAAGAGTTAGAACTATCAAAAATCTATAAGGATTCTGATAGCTCTAGTAAACAGACATCTGGTCAATCCACATCCATCGAGGAACTTGCAGAGAAGGTAGCCCAAAAACTAGGTGTCTCTAGTAAGCAAATTCCGAGATTTGCCCCAGTTAAGCGGTGTTACAATTGTGGCGGCGAACATATGGCAAGTGTATGCCCCATTATGGCCCAACCTCAGGCGAACCTTAATGGCCAGTACTGCACCATAGAGCGCAGGTACACCAATCACTCGGCACAGGACTGTCCATATAACAAACAAACGGTTAGGCAAAATTATCCCCAGCCATATCCACAACAGGGGAGATACCAGAATCAGTACCCATCGCCACAATACAACAGACCGCAACAAACTTATCAGCCACCTTATCAAGGGCAGCAGAGACCTCAACCAGTCCTAGTGCAACAACCCCCTGCTCCAACCAATGTGATCCCAGTGAAGTATGCCTCTACTGAAGAAAATCCGAATAGAGCCATAGTCCCAGTCACCCCATTGCTATCAGACAGTGACCCCAGTGACCATAGTTTTGACTCCGCACATATTGATAGCCCACAGGCTTACTACATGCAGTCACCCGAGCATAACGAGTCATACTACTATGAGGACCCAAGTGAAAATAGCGGGGAACCGGAGTATTCTAATGTCATGTACACAAACCCCAACTCTAGACCTCAACCTAGGCAGGTACGACCCCCATTTCCTAGAGGGCCATGTTTCAGATGTCAGGGAGATCACCTTGTACGTGACTGTCCACTACCTGTCCCTACACTACCTCAGCCAGTGACCATTCAGGGCTTTTGCCAAGACTGCGGGAAAGAGCATCTCCTACGAGATTGCCCAAAAAACCCCAATAACATGCCTAAGATCACTCCTATCAACGTTGTGGGATTAGTAGTAGACTCCATAGGAAGCGTGACTTCCACTGCACCAGTGCAGGTGATCACAAGAGCCCAGGCACTTCAACAATACCAAGGTGTTGGTCCCGAACAGAGCCCTGAAGTGAGTGAGACAGAGAGCATAACCAAAAAGAGGACTAGAGCCTGGAAGGAGAGTCGTGAAAGGATGAAGAGGCAATGGGCAAAAAAGATAAACGAACTTGAAGAAAGCTTGAGAGAAACCAAGGCAAAACTCACAGAGATCACATCTCAACCGCACTCCTACACACTTCCACCATTACCTCCCCCATCACCCTCCATTCCTCCACCCTCTAATACACCCCACGTAACCCACCCACCACCCCGAGTAGGATCAGTATTAGCTGACCCCACTCCTGAAGGCTTGGACATGATGTTCAAGGCCTACCAGGCTCCACTTCAAGAAGGGCCAACAGCTGCAAACCTAGACAGGAGTTACCCTAGAGCCGACTTAGAGATTGAACGAATGAAGATGTGCATGAAAATGGTAGAACAAGCTCAAGCTATACTTGAGACTAGCCAAAAGTTCAATCAGACAAACTCTGTCAAGCCAGAGTTGCATTTCCAAGGCTTACTAGAAAGATTAGAGCAGTTGGTAAACAAATCACAAGTTTCTTTACCTCCACAGGCTCAACCAGTCGTTGAAAGAGGACGCTCACCACAAATGGTAGCTTATGTTCCTAATTCTACGGATGCTGGAATACCTCCTTCAATACAACAGTACTCTCCAGAGTTCTTGCGGGAAATACAAGAAGAGAAATGGGCCAAGGAAAAGGGTGATTCCCCTCCTATTCCTGAGATTGATGACCTTCATGATCAATTTCCCCAAGACATTCCCTCTATCTATGGGGATCAAGCAGAGCAACAAGAGGATGAGAGATTAGATTTTGAATCTAATTCTTTACAAGAGTTGCCTCATTTCACAGGCCCATGGGAATCTGAATCTCTCCAGATCAGAGCGCCCACTATATTGGTAAGAAATGAAGACTCAGTGATTCCCAGGAACACTAATGTTGTGAAAAACACTAAGGTTCAATGTCACCTCACTGTAGAGGAGCTGCTCAAGGCAAAACCGGAGCTCTGGAATCATGTGAAGGATCAGGTTCCAGAACTTGAATCCAATTTACCAAAAGTAGGCCCTAAGCAGAAAGTTCCCGAGATACCTCTCGACAAGATAGGAGACATGAGCGAAGGTGAAGAAGGTAACACTTATCTTCCGATCACTTATCAAGGTTACACAACCAAAGCAATTGTGGATTCGGGTGCGGGAGTTGCTATCGCGACCATCTCCCTGTGGAAGCGATGGGGCAAACCCACCTTAAGACCAACGAGAATGAAACTTCAAATGGCAGATGGTCATTTTGAAAGACCTCTCGGATTGCTTGAAAGGATAACTCTAACCACTTGTGGTGTAGAGTTTGAACATACGTTTGCCATATGTGACTTTGAGAAGAATAATGTTTACGAGATGATCCTAGGAAGACCTTTCCTACGACAATTGCAAATAGTACAGGATTGGGGGACCAACTCCTTGTACTTACAGCACTTAGGGGTCACCACCAAGGTCAATCTGAAGGATCACACCTTTAGAGATGTACCACCCCTACAGTGGAATCCTATCCACAAAGCGAAAGAGGATTCTATCTCCGTGCATTCTGGAAGTTCACCTGAACCATCCTGGTTGCATGAAGATACTCACCTGTGGATGTGCAAGGTCGCGGAGGAAGAGGAAAAGCGCCGAAAAGCGAGAGAAGAAGGAGCTCCCCCAGGAGATAGACCAATAAAAGACCTAGCCTATACTCCGATGATATTTCCTGACGAGGAATTTGAGCCTCATGGTTGGGCAGAAATCTTAGCTACCATGGACATTGCAGTCAATGAGGAACAATGGACACCCCACTGCGATGAGGAGGGCTACGATATTTCAGTGTTCATGTGTCAGCCCTTGTTGGAAGAGTGTGATCCTAGTGAGTCCATGGAAGAAGAAGAGAGTGACGATGATCTAGAATCCATTGTGATGGATACTTACTTCGACTCAGAGGAACACTACTTAGAAGACATAGGAGGGTTAACCCAAAAAGAAGAAGAACCCCTTACGAGTATTAAAACGATAAATTCAAAGAAAGGAAGTGAAGGAAGTCAAAAGAAAAAGAAAAGGAAAGTAGTGAGACAAGAAGAGGAAGAATCATTGTTCGAAGTACCAGAGAATTTCAAGAAATATGAAGTGGAAGACCGGAAAATTTTGGTACGAATGCCTAAGAGAGAGGCCATTATAGGAGAAGCATATGACAATAAAGAAAAGACCAAAAAAATTGTAGTGACCATTGAAGGGAACGAAGAGCGATGTACGTACATAGGAGACGACCTAAGTGCAGAAGAAGAAGCAGAACTTGTAGCTCTATTAAGGGAATATAGGGATGTGTTTGCATGGCATTATAGAGACTTGAAAGGAGTAGATCCAGAGATCTGCTCTCATACGATTCCGATGACCGCTGAAGCTAAGCCCACCAAACAAAAACCCTACACATATAATGACAATTATGCGGCCAAAATAAAGGAGGAAATTGACAGACTGATTGAAGCCAGATTCATCTATGAGATTGAGCACACTGAATGGGTGTCCCCTATTGTAGTGGTGCCCAAGAAGAATGGGAAATTACGAGTGTGCATTAACCTTAAAAAAGTTAATGCCGCTACGATCCGAGATAGTTATCCTCTTCCAATCACCGAACATCTTTTGGAGCGTGTTGCAGGCAAGGAAGTTTACAGCTTCCTTGATGGATTTTCAGGTTACAACCAAGTAGCCATTGCCCCCGAAGATCAGCACAAAACGGCCTTTGCCACAGAATGGGGAATCTTTGCATTTCGTGTGATGCCATTTGGGCTCACCAATGCACCTGCAACATTCCAAAGACTCATGTGTCATGTCTTCAAAGAGTTCTTGCGAAAGAGCTTAGAAGTATATGTGGATGATTTATGCGCTCATTCCCAAGAAAGGAGTTACCACATCCCTGAGCTTAGGCAAATCTTCAACAAGTGTAGAGATTATCGAGTGTGTCTGAATCCAGAGAAGTGTGTGTTTATGGTACGCCAAGGTAAGATCTTAGGTCACATTGTTTCGAAGAATGGAATATCAACAGACGAAGACAAGGTGAGAGCAATAGCAGAGTTGGCCAGACCAAGAAATGTGAAAGAGGTACAAGCCTTTATGGGCCATTGTGGATATTATCGTAGATTTATCCATATGTATGCCATCATAGCTAAACCTCTTTATGGGCTGTTAACGAATTTTGAATGGAATGAGGAATGCGAGACTTCCTTCAATGAGCTGAAGAGACGTTTGTGCACAGCACCAATATTGACTACTCCGGATTGGAGCAAACCCTTTCATGTCCATGTAGATGCCTCCAATCATGCAATAGGATGTGTGCTAGCACAACCCACAGGTGAAGGAAACCTAGATTTGCCGATAGCCTATGCTAGTAGGCAATTAAATGCAGCTGAACGAAATTACACCACAACGGAGAGAGAAGGCCTAGGCATGATATATGCTGTGAAGAAGTTTAGACACTACCTATTGGCCAACAAGTTCAAGTTTTTCACTGATCATCAAGCGTTACTATATTTGGTCAATAAACCTTGCAATACAGGCCGCTTAGTAAGATGGTTCCTCTTACTAATGGAATACGACTTTGAAGTGGTTGTCAGGAAAGGTAGAACCCATCTTAGGGCTGACCATCTTTCTCGCATCACTTCAGGAGAGCCACCGCAAGGAGTGTCTGATGAGTTGCCCGATGCTTATCTGTTCAATTTAGAAGTTGTACCTAAATGGGCAAATAAGCTGGTACCAGTCCTAACCTTCGGGCCTGCAAATAAAAATGTTAAGACAAGCAAAGAGGAAATTGTAAAATCGCTAAAGTATCAAATATTAGCCGGAAGCATGTACAAGCAAGATAACGAGGGCATATTAGCTTGTTGTGTCGAGGAGGATGAACATGCTAGTTGGCTGCAACAAGCCCATGAGGGACCGCTAGGGAATCACTACTCTAAACAACGAACCTTGCAGAATCTAAAACGCTTAGGAGTGTATTGGCCTAGCATGGACAAAGAAGTACAAGAGTGGATCCAGAGCTGTCCAGAGTGCCAGGAGAGACCCCCAGTGGAGCATGCCACTCTTTATCACATGTCCTTAATCCCAGATTGGAGTGCTCCACTGGTCGAGTTCATAAGATCGGGAACATTACCCAATCAGGCTAGTCTTGCAAGAAGACGAAGCATGGAGCAAGAGGCTCAAGACTATGCTTTAGTAGGGGATAACCTATACAGAAGAGGCAAGGATGGTTACCTAAGACTGTGCGTACATGAATCAGATTACCTGAAAGTCTTAGAAACGGCACACAGCGGGGTTGCAGGTGGACACTTTGGGCCTGACAGAGTAATTAAGACCATTCTATTTTCAGGACTGTGGTGGCCCACTCTTCATATGGATGCACATACCTATGTGAAGAGTTGCGACACATGCCAACGTGCCCAATATCCGACAAGAAAAGATGAAATGCCCTTGAGGCCAATGATGGGAGGACGTGCCTTTTCAAAGTGGGGTATAGACTTTGTAGGTCCCATCAACCCCCCAGCTAGGAACTCCCATGCAGAGTATATTATTGTAGCCACAGATTACCTTACAAAGTGGGTGGAAGTAAAAGCCACGACAAAGAATGATGCTCAAACGACGGCTAAATTCTTATTCGAAAATGTGTTCACTAGATATGGGTTACCAATAGAGTTGGTTAGTGATAGAGGTACGCACTTCTTGAATGAGGTCATTGAAAATCTCCTTCAAGAATTCATGGTGGTACATAAGAAGTCAGCACCCTATCACCCACAAGCTAACGGACAAGCCGAGAGCACGAATAAGATCCTGTGTAACGTATTGACGAAACTGGTCAATAATAAACGCTCTGATTGGGACAAACAACTTCACCATGCTGTTTGGGCATACCGAGTTGCTTACAAAACGGTACTCAATGCCACCCCATTTCAGATGGTCTTCGGACAAAATGCGGTGCTACCCTTAGATTTCCTAATTCCAGCTTTAAGAGTAGCACAAGAGCATGAGTGGAATGGACACGAGTTGTCCTCGAGGATCTTTGATCTAGAGCGCTTAGGTGAGACGAGGCTACGAGCAGCAGCAGGTATCTATGCTGCAAAGAAACGGCAAAAGGCATACTTTGATGCCCATGTGAAGGATAAGGGCTTGAAAGCAGGAGATCTAGTGTTAGTCTACACATTGAAACAACACGCAAGAAAGCTAGAGAAGAGAGGCTACGGACCTATGATCATTAATAGGATCTCCACGAGTGGAGCAGTACAACTAGCCACGTTAGAGGGGGATGTCCTCCCAAACTATATTAGCGGATGCAGAGTCAAGCTGTATCAGGAACCCCTCACGGAGGAGATGCTAAGCCGACTCAATATTGCTAAGCAACGTAAAGAGGAGGAAAAACGAATTCGAGAAGAAGCACAGGCAGAGGCCTTAGAACGTATTAAACGAATGAAGTTGAGAAGACAAGGAAGAGACCAGCCTATGACTAACACTGAAGAGTCCCCCGGCTATCCCATGGCCATGTGTGAGACTTTAGATGGACGCACCCACAAGATAGTAGACCGACGACCTTTTCTGACCCTAGAAATAGGACAAAAGGACAACACAACAAGCGTGAGGGCCTTGATTGATTCAGGAGCAGCCACAAGTGCAGTTCGGCTTTCTTACTGCCAGCAGCTGCAGTTGGAGGTAAAACCCATAGAAGCATACCTGATAGGATTAGGAGGTGTTGAAACCCCTTGTATGGGAGAGGTGGATCTTCCCCTCTACATACAAGAGGTCCGCATGCCAGTAAAAGTGCTAGTGTGTGAAGACGAGGATCTGACCGAACCGCTTATATTAGGCCAAGACTGGATCTATGATCACGCAGTCAACCTGAACCTAAGAAGTGGACTTCTTCAGGCTTGGGTAGGCCAAAGTCGTCTCACGATTGAATTAGAAAATCGAGCACTCAAACCAATAGAACAGGCAACAACTCCTGGTCCCTCCAGGAATCCATATGAAGATAACCACGATGTGCTTGTCCAAACTTCTATGGTGCAGAGGAATGTCAACCTCACTGAAGGTTCAGGAGCCAAGAAGGAGTTCCTAATTGATCCACAGGAGATTCTAAACGAACGGACCGAACATCACTCTATACGAGGGAGACCGCTGATCAAGAGGAAGGAGCGCCAACCCGCGCATCAGGGAGCATCTCGTGGCGTGAAGCAGGTCTGGATACGCAAGGATGGGAGACTTACAGCTCCAATCGCAGATTCTCAAGGAGACAAGAAACGAGCCTCACAATCAAGGAACAAAACTAAGAAGCCCCCTAGGATAACCCCTAGGCACACCATCTCTATTTGGGTTCCTAAGCGGTCAATGAAGGCTATCCCTAGTGCTAGACAGATATGGGTGCCCAAGGCTAGCTTACAAGCCCAAATTACTTCAACCACAGGCACAAGGATGAAGCAGCTCTCACAAGCACTCTTGGCCAACAACTCAGGAAGTGGCAAGATACCTACACCTCTCACTGCCCACACTCCCATCAACCCCAGGAATGTCTGGAAATGGGTACCCACAAGGCCCCAACCACATCACACACTCAGACTAAAATCTTCACCTGTCCTTAGCTCTAAGAGCTACGACTCCTGTATCAAAGTGTGGAGAGTTAAACTGTGTACTAAACCCCCTGACCTTATTCTGTAAATCCGTCCACACTAACACAAAAGCATCTCGAGTCCATTGCATAACCAAAGTATGCATCTAGGATGACACTGACCATTAATCACCACTCACACATATCATAAACACCTCACCACTAACCACTGACCCCCGGGATTGTCATGTTAGTATTGTGAAGGGAACATCATTACATCTTGTTTCCTATGCAACACTAATGTGCCTTTCGTCTTCCAGCAGATAAGCGACCTACTCTCATGGCAACCGCGGCAGGCACAAGCTCTCAGGCAGGATCTGGTGCCCCTATCAACTGGGATGCCATGCCAGTGGAAGCTCCACCAACGGCTAGGCCCGAAGAATTCTTGAATGTGCGAAGAATCCCTATTCCAGATCCACCCAGTGGGCTAACTGAAAGAGTAAAAGGGCACTCCCATTGGTTCAATGAAATGCCAGGGGATTTGGGAGACGCGGACCACATCTGGGAGTCCAAGATGGAGTGTGGAGGGGTTTGGTGGACCTTCCAATTCTTTTCAAGAGAATTTGAGGCCTTACAAAATGCAGCTCCCCTTCAAGAGATCTGGCGAAAGGCTGGACTGCAAACTTACTTCAGTGCAGCTCTACCAAAACCTGACTTCCTCAGGTGTTACTACTTGATTGCTACGATGAAACCTACCGGAGACAAAGATCATTCCGGCACATTCTGGGTGCCCTCCTTATCTAATCTGGAGGAGATGAGGAAATTTGAACTAAATGTAACATTAATCAGGGAAGCCCTTCAAATGTATGGCACTCATGTGCCTTCAGATCGCGACCCCCTGATACCAGAATCAATGAAAAGCAATAGAGTCAAGAAGCTCAAAGACATGTGCGCCCTCACCCCCAACATCGCCATACCCCTGCGGATGTGCCTCCAGCACTTCGCATTTCCAGCTCAAGACCGTTTCACTCAGCCTCACAAGAAGATATGGTACGGACTGTACTTAGCAGAGACCGGCAGCTTGCCCATTAAGTTGCCAGTATGGATCTTAGATCAGGTATATGAGGCAGGCAAGCGGGGGGTGAGGAAACCCACTCTACATGGTTGCTGTGCGTTGACTAGAATTATCTACAGATGCCTGGCGTACGATGTACCAGTTGCGCGAGCCCTAAAGTATGCACATCTGGAGTTGTTTAAGGGGCGAAAGTCAGGGAGTCAGCCTGCAAAAAGAATGCGTGGATCCCTTTCACAAGTCTTGATCCCTCCAGCAACCACTACCGAAGTCTCCACTAGAGCGGAAGCCCCGGTGGCACCAATCACAATTCATCTCCAGGAGTCTCAACCAAGAGAGGTGGTACAGCCCACCCCCTCTGCCCCTCCGCTACCTACCGATGCAGAATTTGCAGCGATGGCCACCTTCACCGAAGACCCAAATTTTGATTTTGAAACATTTCTGCAGACGGCTCATCTATCAGACAGTGAAGATTGCCCTGACAATGTCGATCCGCGGACATCTACCCAAAGAGAACATGCACGAGGCGAGACAAGCAGCGTACAGGAGCTAGGAGTGACGCAATCCCCTCAAAGACTAAATACACAAACTCAGGAGCAGGCACCAAGGAATAACCCAGAAGAGAGTGAAGACGAAGCCCCTGCATATACGGCACAGCTCAAACGATTATACCAGACAATCAAGCAGGTACAAAGCCGCCATAAAATGTCAGAAGAAGCAAATAGGGCCCTAGTAAACCAGATGTTACAGTCAGAGCATATCGACCCCCAGTTTGTAGAATCACTGAATACTGGCGGACACCTGTGGCATCAGTGAAGCAATGAGAACCATGGTCTGTCAAGAGAACCCTGCTTATGATCAAAGAAGAATTGATACACGGCCGCGACAAGGAAAGATGATTCAGATGGAAGTATCTACCGCATTAGCTACATCCACATCAGAAGATGTGCACATGATTAGCCCTAGGCACAATGATGAACCGGAGGAAATTACGCATGCCCCATCTCCCCCATCATCTCCTATCCCACCCTCAGAGCCTCTCTCCACGTGTCCTTCTACACAAACATTCTCCTCCTATAGTGAGACCATTGTACACACCCCCGTTTCCACTCTCCTCCCTTCACCCTCATTGTTGGCAGTAGCCTTGGTACATCAGGATCTACAAGACGTGAAAGTCAAAGAAGGGACAGCACAAGCGAGCGAAGGGACAGCACAAGCAAACAGGGCAATCAAAGAAGATCTGGCAAGTAGGCCAATATTTTTTCAAGACATTACTGCAAATCAGAAAGATGGACACGCAGGGAAGAAGAGCAAGTAGGGAGCTTGAAGATATGTATGGCAGATCACTAGAAGAAATCCCTACAACAACAGTGATGCTTATCACTAATAATCATTGTAAATCTCATTTCACATTTTTGTAGCTCCATTTTGTGCAAGCCAAGGAGTCCTTGAGCTTGAGGAGCCTTAGAAGTAGTTGCGTACCAATTTTCATAATTTTTAGATCTCGTTTGAACCTCCAAATAAGCCCTGGAACCTAATTTTTAACTAGGCCGGACACTAGGTCTGGACAGGGCCAAAAGCTAGTCAAAAACTATAAAAGGAGCTAGAGAGCTCATTTTTGGGTTAGATTGTAATTGAAACGAACTTGTAAGAGCATTTTGAAAGTAATCTAAACAGCTCCATTGATTCTCACTCTTTGTCTTGCCTTGTGTGCGCGTGTGTGTGTATGTGTGTGCATGCTTGTGTGCTTCTCACTCACGCACTTGTGCCGCCACTTGCTCGAGGTCTTCATACCATCCTCACGTCTTCCCGGATTGACATTAAAGGAGGTGCTTCTCATCACTGAGCTACACCAAATTTTGGCGCCGTTGCCGGGGATCGAGCTTTGAGGACGAGCGTGTGATGGTAAGACGTAGAGTTGACGCGTTGGAGTTGTAGGTATTTTCTTCACTCTCATCGATTTTCTTTTACTTTCTTCACCATCTTCATCACCATCATCATCATCACCATCTCCCACGTCCATCTCCATCATCGCGAAAATTTCAGTTTTTTGACTATATTCCCATCTCCACCTCATTTCCCTCATTTCACTTGTGAGAGAGAGCGAGAGAGCGAATTTGCATGTGCTGTTTTTTGCATGTTTTGTGAGCTTTCTGCAGGTACAGGCCGCATCATCATCCCCAGCACCCTGCGCAGGTACGGAAATCTGAGTAACTGTCTGTGTGTCACCGAGCTCTGTCAATCGCGACCGACAGAAAAATTGCTCTAATTGCTAAACAAAGTGCATATCCATGACCTACAGGCCAAGGGCTTCCCAAAAATGTGTTTAGTTTTTTGAAATTCCACAGATTTCTGTCAATCGCGATCGCTCTGTCAATCGCGATCGACAAACCACGACGGACAGATCTGTCAATCGCGATCGACACGTCAATCGCGACCGACAGCCCACGACGGCTTTGTCAATCGCGACCGACTGAGTCAACGACCGATTGACCACGACCGACTGACTACACGCGTGACACGTGTCAATCGCGATCGAGTCATCAATCGCGATTGACTCATCAATCGCGACCGACAGCCCACGACGGCTCTGTCAATCGCGACCGACAGAGTCAACGACCGATTGACCACGACCGACTGACCATACGCGTGACACGTGTCAATCGCGATCGAGTCATCAATCGCGATCGACTCATCAATCGCGACCGACACAGTCAACGACTGTTTGACCACGATCGACAGACCCTTGCGACCGACCTGTCAATCGCGATCGACTCATCAATCGCGACCGACAGAGTCAACGACGCTTTGACCACGATTGATTGACTTTTCGCAACCCCTGTCAATCGCGACTGACCAGTCAATCGCGACTGACAGCCACGACGGACCTGTCAATCGCGATCGACACGTCGATCGCGACTGACCTGTCAATCGCGACCGACAGACTTTGCGAACGCGTTAGAAGGGCAAATTAGGTCAAATTTTCAAGGCAAAATCATTGGTCTAAATTTTGATTAAGTGTGGGACAAACTCTAGGGTGTAGTATTGCATTGTTAGGCCGTGCCACAAGCTACTCGGGTATTCCTGTTTGACTGTTAGCTTGTATTGAATCCTGATTTAACTCCCTAAACCCTGAACAGTCCTAACTTTTCCATACGAAATCCAATTTTTGAGCTCTTGGGCTTGTTGGAAAGCTCGTAGCATATACTACACGCCCTCAACTGTTTTTTATAAAGATAATGCATTGATTTTCAGAGAGGGTAATTTGAAGGTGACCATACCCAGGGGGATCAAAGTCAGGGGTCTTTAGAATTATTTTCCTAAAAGTCACAATGCAAATGTGTGTTTGTGTCACATGAATGAAAGTGGTTGGTTTTGTCCTTTGAATATAAGCATTGAGCTAACCGTGGATCTTTTATAGGTCCATTGAGAGCAACTGAGAGCGTACAAAGCAAGGCTTCTTTGCGAGCTTGAGAACCGGGTTCTTGAGCACCATAAAGCAAGGGATCAACAAGTAAGGTTGGATTATTCTCAACTCCCTCTGTCATTTCCTAGCTCAAGCTAAGAACGAGTAGAGAAAGGAGTAAGTCAGGGCAACGATAGGCAGTTATCAAGTTGAAGACTATTAAGGAACTCAAGTTCAAGCTAAAAACTTAGTTACTGTACTGTCGATAACCTAAAGGAAAAGAACCTAACGTGGAACGATCAACCTGAAATTACGAAGAACACTCAAGTACTCCGACGACGTGATATCAGACAAGACCATAAACACAATAAATAACTAAAAAGAATCAAGTGACTGGTACCAATTGATTGGCAACGAGGTTGTACTCGGGAAAAAAGCGGGTAAATCAGTTAGGCATATGAACCTTAGATCAGGACGACACTTAGCCAGGGAGAGACAAAGCCTTAGGTCTTCAGAGGCTAGTGTCAATCACACTGCAAGGTCTTGGGCCCAGCAGTTGAGCCACCACTCATACTACCCTAGCTCTGAGACCAGTGAGTCAGAAATGTCTCAAGGCATGGACAGACCTGCGGGAAGTTCAGGGGTGCCTTATTTGTATAGGGTAGAAGGCCCTTACAAAACACAGCTGGAATACCTTAGGACCAATCGATTAGGTGCGAGCATCTATGAGGATGGTCTAGGAAGATCTGTGGTCCAGATTAAAAACCCTGACCAATCCATAGGACTAGAACACCCAGCTGTCAAGTTTGAAAATGGTGCATACCTGGACAAGGAAGGAACTATATATGTTGTCACTAGTCACCCTGATAGGACAGATGACTTCGGGAATGTAATCTCAGAAGCAGACTTAGGTGACCTGGAACAAGGGAACATGGGTGCGGAACCTAGAACCCCTCGAGGTAAATCAGTTCTCACTAGGATTATCACGCCTGAATGGGTCCCCCAAGACAACAAGAGCATAGAGTTGCTCCTCAATCGAGAAACTGATGAAGCCTTTTGGAGGTATAAGTCTAATCAGCCGACAGACATAGGAAATATCATGATCTACGAGCTTAAGGATCCGGATAGCCCAGGCAGAGTGACCTATTTAGATCATGCTTCAGAACGGATCTTTGTGGTGACAGAAAATGATAGGCATGCTTACACTTGGAAGGGCGAATTTATCTTCCCCCAACCAAGATCAAATGTATCCTATGGTCACCCGGGGGCGGGAACTTCCCAAGCGCATGGTACGCAAAGAGACAGAAGTAGAGATAGACCGGAAGTAAGCTTTGCCAACCCTGTAGGCAGAGAAAGAACGAGAACGGAGACGAATAGGGTAGAACCTCCTGAGATACATAGAGCCCACAGGAACCAAAGAAATGTAGATGGATTCCCTCTGCCGAGGCCTAGAGAGCACGCAAGAACTTTGAGACCCACCCAGCTAGTTAAGTCCATGAAGAATTACTTTGACGGCACAGGAGATCCCTATGATCATGTGGCAGAGTTCAAGCAAGTCTTGAGAGCTGAACAAGTGGAAGATCTGTTCACGCAGTACAATGCCTTCGGTCTAACCCTTAGGAACACAGCACTTACATGGTTTCAACCATTGGATGAGCGTCAGTTCAGGAGCATAGACCAACTCCTAGAGGCTTTCATTGTAGAGTTCTCTAAGAGTGGCATAAGACACAATACCTCATCATTGATTCATAGCTTCAAGCAAACCCCTCAAGAGACTGTGAGACTTGCAGGAAGAAGATTTAGGCAATACCTTGAAAGATGTCCGATTTCGGAGCTACCCACATCGGCTAAACAAGTAGCCCTATTCCTTGATGGATTGCTGAGTACGAAATTGAGATCCTATGTGTATCTGAAGGACCCTAGGACTATAGAAGAGTGTGTACGCATGTGCATTGACATTGAGGATAACCTAGGGGAAGAGCTAGAGCTTTCCAAAATCTATAAAGATTCAGATAGCGCATCTAGCCACTCTTCCTTGCAATCTACATCAATCGAGGAACTTGCTGAGAAGGTAGCTCAGAAATTAGGTGTGACTAGCAAACAAATTCCAAGGTTTGCTCCTGTAAAAAGGTGCTATACATGCGGTGGTGACCATATGGCGAACGTCTGCCCCATTATGGCTCAACCCCAAGTAAACCCTAGTAGCCAGTACTGCACCATAGAACGGAGATACACCAACCACACCGCGCAAGATTGCCCATACAACAAGCAGACTGTTAGGCAACCCTACCCGCAACCCTACCAACAAGGCAGATACCAAAACCAAAACCCACCACCACAATATGCTAGACCCCAACAAACCTACCAACCACAATATCAGGCTCAACAGAGACCCCAACCAGTGCTAGCTCAACAGCCCCCAAACCCCACTAACGTGATTCCAGTAAAGTATGCTGTTGCAGAAGAAAACCTGAATAGGGCCATAGTACCAGTAACCCCATTGGTCTCAGAAAGTGACCCAAGTGACCATAGCTTTGATTCTACACATGTCGATAGTCCCCAGGCTTACTACATGCAGTCTCCAGAACATGGTGAGTCTTACTATAGTGAAGAACCAAGTGAACCTAGTTGGGAGTCAGATTACACGAACGTCATGTATGCAAACCCCAACCCCAGGCCTCAACCTAGGCAAGTAAGACCTCCATTCCCAAGAGGACCGTGCTACAGATGTCAAGGAGATCATCTCATTCGTGATTGTCCCTTGCCTCCACCTACACAACCCCAGTCAGTGACTATCCAAGGTTTTTGCCAAGATTGTGGAAGAGAGCATCTTTTACGAGATTGCCCAAAGAACCCAAATAATATGCCAAAAATCACTCCGATCAATGTGATTGGTTTGGTTGTAGATTCCTCAGGAAGCGTCACTTCCACTGCACCAGTGCAGGTAGTCACTAGAGCTCAGGCTTTGCAGCAAAACCAAGAGACAAACCAGGGTAAGAACTCAGAAGCTAGTGAAACCGAGAGCATAACAAAGAAAAGGACTAGAGCATGGAAAGATAGTCGGGAAAGAATGAAAAGACAATGGGCTAAAAAGATGAGTGAACTTGAGGAAAGCATAAGAGAAACCAAAGCTAGGATAACTGAAATCACCTCTCAAATCCCCTCTCACAATACCCCGCCGCCACCCCTACCATCTCCATCTGACCCACCACCGTCCCCACCACGTCATGCGACTCCACCACCTCCTAGGGTAGGATCAGTGTTAGCTGATCCCACTCCTGAAGACTTAGACATGATGCTCAAAGCATATCAGGCCAGAATCCAAGGAGGGCCAAACGTCACGGATCATGCCAAGTGCTATCCTAGAGCTGACCTAGAGATAGAAAGAACCAAACTGTGCGCGAAAATGGTCGCATTGGCTCAGACTATGTTTGAAGTCAGTCGCCTTTTCAATTACTCGGGCTCAGCCAAGACGCAATTACACTTGGATGGATTCCTAGAAAAGTTAGAGAGGATAATCGCCAGATCTGACAAGGAAGAAAAAAATCAGGAGAAAGAAAAAGCAAGCAAAAACCTGAGCCATTCCCCATCGGAAGTTTATGCAACCAATTCCACTAAACCAGACAACTTCCCCTCCTTAGAAAGATTAGAGAGGCTAACTGCACAGCCAGAAAAGGAGCCTATCCCTCAAAAAAGGGAAAGGGCAAGAGAACGGATAAGCCAGCCTCTTCAGGAAGCCCGTGGGCCTCCTCAAGAAGCTTATCTTCCCCCCCAAAAGGCAGATGAGCCTCCCTCGAAAGCTCAAGTACCTCCACAGGTTGCCTCCATTCCTTCTCAGGGGATGTGTGAGCCTGTTCGGAAAAGTAATAGAATAAGTAATCCTCCCCAAGAAGCTTGTGCTCCAGCCATTTGCGAGAACGAGGAGAGAATCAACAATAGAATCAGCCCTCCTTCACAGGTTGCTTATGCGCCCAATTCTACGGAACCAGACACTTCTTCTTCTATGAATCGGTTTGCACCAGACTTCCTACGAGAGATTCAAGAAGACAAATGGGATAACGAAAGCGAGGTCGCCCCTCCTTTTGAACTTGTGGATGATGCACACGACCAATTCCCACAAGACATCCCATCTATTTACGGGGAGCATGAGAGTGTTCAGTCTCACGAGAGATTAGACTTTGAGTCGAATTCCATACAAGAGCTACCCCACTTCACAGGCCCTTGGGAAGCAAAGTCCACATGTATGAGGGCACCCACAGTCATAGTAAGGAACGACGACTCAGTCATACCTAGGAACACAGAGGTGGTGAAGAACACTAACGTGCAATGTAATCTCAAGTTAGAAGAGCTACTCAAGGTTAGACCTGAATTATGGAAACATGTAGCCAAACAAGTACCAGAGATAGCAAAACCTCGTTCCCAGATAGGATCCCATAGGACAGTGCCAGAAATTCCCTTGGATAAGATAGGAGATATGTGCGAAGGTGAAGAAGGGAACACCTATCTTCCCATTACCTACCAAGACTACACCACAAAGGCAATTTTGGACTCAGGTGCAGGAGTTGCAATTGCCACCACTTCCTTATGGAAGCGTTGGGGCAAGCCTGCACTCAGGCCGACGAGAATGAAATTGCAGATGGCCGATGGCCACATAGAGAGACCCCTAGGATTGCTCGAAGGAATAACTCTCACCACTTGTGGTGTCGAGTTTGAACATAGTTTTGCTATCTGTGACTTCAATAAAAATCATGCCTATGAGATGATTTTGGGAAGGCCATTTATGCGACAATTGCAAGTGGTACAGGATTGGGGAACCAACTCCTTGTATTTGCAACACTTGGGTGTTACGACCAAAGTCAATCTCAAAGATTACTCTCATAGGGATGTACCTCCTATCCAGTGGAACCCCATCCATAGAGCCAAAGATGACGCAGAATCGGTGCATTCCATAGGATCGGGATCCTCATGGATGCATGAAGATACCCACTTATGGATGTGCAAGGTAGCAGTAGAAGAAGAGAAGAGAGAGAAAGCCAGAGAGGTAGGTGCGAAAGAAACCCATAGATCAATCCAAGACCCAGCCTATGCACCTGTAGTTTTTCCAGACGAAGAATTTGAACCTCACGGTTGGGCAGAAATTTTAGCAACAATGGACGTAGCCATCAATGAAGAACAATGGACACCTCACTGTGATGAGGATGGCTATGATATCTCAGTCTTCTCCATAGAGCCAATCATGGGTGAGGCAGTCCTAGAAGAATGCGAACCTAGCCCTGATGCATTTGAGGATGCAAGTGACTCCGATCTAGAGTCAATCATTATGGACCCACCATTTGCATCAGATGAAGAATACTTCCATGAGGTAGAATTTCAAACCCAGAAGCATGGAGAGCTGACAAATGACGTAAGATTAGCAACACATGTGACCCCTAACGAAGAAGGAAAGAAACGAAAGAAGAGAGAAGCCTTACCAGAAGGAGAAGAATCTTTGTTTGAGGTCCCAGAAAATTTTAAGAAGTATGAGATAGATGACAGGAGAGTCATGATAAGAATGCCTAAACGAGAGGCACAATCAGGAGAGGCCTATGATAACAAAGAAACCACCAAAAAAATAGTAGTGGCCCTAGAAGAAGGAGAGGAGAGATGCACGTATATAGGCCATGACCTGACAGAAGAAGAAGAGCACGAATTGATTGCCTTGCTAAGAGAATACAGAGATGTATTCGCTTGGAGTTACAAGGATTTGAAAGGGGTTGACCCAGATATATGCTCACACACCATTCCCATGACCTCAGATGCTAAACCCTCTAAGCAAAAGCCATATACATATAACGATAATTACGCTGCTAAGATCAAGGAAGAGATAGATAGATTGGTTGAAGCTGGATTTATCTACGAAATTGAGCACACCGAATGGGTATCCCCCATCGTAGTGGTGCCCAAGAAGAATGGCAAGCTGCGTGTGTGCATTAACTTGAAAAAGGTCAATGCCGCCACAATTCGAGATAACTATCCGCTTCCCATCACAGAGCATCTCTTAGAAAGAGTGGCAGGCAAGGAAGTGTACAGCTTCCTTGATGGATTTTCGGGCTACAATCAAGTAGCCATAGCTCCAGAGGATCAGCATAAGACAGCCTTTGCCACAGAATGGGGCATTTTTGCTTTTAGAGTAATGCCATTTGGGCTTACCAATGCACCAGCTACATTCCAGAGGCTGATGTGCCATGTGTTTAAGGAGTTCCTGAGAAAGAGTTTAGAAGTCTATGTTGATGACCTTTGTGCTCATTCCAATGTTAGACAAACCCATATTCCGGAACTTAGGCAAATCTTTGACAAATGTAGAGAGTACCAAGTCTGCCTGAACCCCGAAAAGTGTGTTTTTATGGTCAGGCAAGGCAAGATCCTAGGACATATCGTGTCAAAGAATGGCATATCTACTGACGAAGAAAAAGTGAGAGCCATAGCGGAGCTACCTAGGCCAAAGAATGTCAAGGAAGTACAAGCTTTCATGGGGCATTGCGGTTATTATCGACGATTTATACACATGTATGCTGTCATTGCAAAGCCCATGTACGGACTTCTGACAAACTTTGAGTGGACGGATGAATGTGAGAATTCCTTCCAAGAACTTAAACGAAGATTATGTTCAGCACCAATCTTGACCACACCAGATTGGAATAAACCATTCCATGTTCATGTTGATGCATCCAATTACGCTATTGGATGTGTACTTGCACAACCTACTGGTGAAGGCAATATGGATCTTCCAATTGCCTACGCCAGCAGACAATTGAATGCGGCTGAACGAAATTATACCACTACTGAGCGAGAAGGATTATGCATGGTATATGCAGTTAAAAAGTTTAGACATTATTTGCTTGCAAATAAGTTTAAATTTTTTACTGATCATCAGGCATTGTTATATCTTGTAAACAAGCCATGCAATACAGGAAGATTAGTGAGATGGTTTCTCTTGCTAATGGAATATGACTTTGAGGTTGTGGTAAGAAAAGGTAGGACTCATTTGAGAGCTGATCATCTCTCTAGGCTCACATCGGGAGAAGCCCCACAAGGAGTGTCAGATGACCTTCCTGATGCTTACTTGTTTAATCTGGAAGTTGTACCGCAGTGGGCCAAGCCAATCGTACCAGTATTGACCTACGGGCCTAACCATCCAGTGGTAAACACACGGAATAGAGAGGTTGTAAAAGCCCAAAAGTATCACATCATGGCCGGAAGCATGTACAAGCACACAGATCAAGGGATCTTGGCTTGTTGCGTAGAAGAAGATGAGTACGCTAAATGGTTGCAATTAGCACATGTAGGTGCGTTAGAGCAACACCATTCGAAGCAACGAACTTTACAGACTCTAAAGAGATTCGGAGTGCACTGGCCAACTATGGAAGCGGATGTCCAAAAGTTGTGCAAGGAATGCCCAATCTGCTGCACTAAACCACCTGTGGAACATGCCACTCTCTATCAAGTATCCATTGTGCCAGATTGGAGTGAACCTCTAGTATCATTCTTGCGGACAAACACATTCCCCCCAGACATGACTCTAGCTAGGAAAAGGAGTTTAGAACAAGAAGCCCTGGATTATTCACTCATAGGTGAGAATCTATATAAGCGCGGTAAAGATGGCTACCTGAGACTGTGTGTCCATGAAAGTGAGTATCTTAAGATCTTAGAAACTGCTCACCAAGGTGTAGCAGGAGGACACTTTGGACCAGATCGGGTAATCAAGGCAATACTATTTGCGGGCTTTTGGTGGCCTACACTTCACATGGATGCACATACCTATGTGAAACGGTGTGATATCTGTCAAAGGACTCAGTATCCTATACGCAAAGATGAGATGCCGCTGAAACCTATGATGGGTGGGCGTGCATTCTCTAAGTGGGGAATAGACTTCGTAGGTCCTATTAATCCCCCAGCGAAAGGTTCTCATGCGGAATACATCATTGTGGCAACAGATTATCTCACCAAGTGGGTAGAGGTAAAAGCTACAACCAAGAACGACGCTCAAACAACGGCCAAATTCTTGTTCGAGAATGTATTCACGAGATATGGACTACCCATAGAGCTCGTAAGTGATAGAGGCACTCATTTCTTGAACGAAGTGATTGAAAATCTACTCCAAGAATTCTTGGTAATACACAAGAAGTCTGCCCCTTATCACCCTCAAGCTAATGGACAAGCTGAGAGTACTAATAAGATTTTATGCAATGTGCTGACAAAACTAGTGAACACTAAACGCTCTGATTGGGACAAACAGCTACACCATGCTGTTTGGGCATACCGAGTTGCCTATAAAACGGTACTCCAAGCCACCCCCTTTCAGATGGTATTCGGCCAAAACGCTGTGCTACCTTTGGACTTCCTGATCCCCACATTGAGAGTAGCACAAGAACACGAATGGACAGGTCACGAGCTCTCCTCTAGGATCTTTGACCTTGAACGATTAGGAGAAACAAGACTAAGAGCCGCTGCAGGAATATATGCCGCCAAGAAGAGACAGAAGGCATACTTTGATGCCCACGTGAAGGATAAAGGCTTGAAAACAGGAGATCTCGTCTTAGTCTATACACTAAAACAACACGCGAGGAAGCTAGAAAAGAGAGGCTACGGACCTATGATCATCAATAGGATCTCCACGAGCGGAGCAGTACAATTGGCCACATTAGAGGGTGATATTCTCCCAAATTATATTAGCGGTTGCAGAGTCAAGTTGTATCAGGAACCCCTCACGGAGGAAATGCTTAGCCGACTCAACACTGCTAAGAAACGCAAAGAGGAAGAAAAGAGAATTAGAGAAGAAGCTCAAGCAGAGGCTTTAGAACGCATCAGAAGGATGAAACTACGAAGGCAAGGTAGAGTTCAGCC
This sequence comes from Ceratopteris richardii, assembly GCA_020310875.1. Lineage (NCBI taxonomy): Eukaryota > Viridiplantae > Streptophyta > Polypodiopsida > Polypodiales > Pteridaceae > Ceratopteris > Ceratopteris richardii. The sequence continues at coordinate 97,396,217 of CM035407.1, forward strand.
TGAAGCGAATGACTATGCAGACCAAGGATTTCCCATGGCCATGTGTGAAGTCGCAGGAACAAGCTCGCATAGGATAGTCGATAGACGTCCTTTCGTAACCCTAGATATAGGACAAGGAAAAAGTGCAAGGACTGTAAGAGCCTTGATTGACTCAGGTGCAGCCACTAGTGCTGTTAGAATGTCTTACTGTCAAGAGTTACAGTTAACCGTCCAACCTATGGAAGCATACCTCATAGGATTGGGAGGCGTGGAGACCCCTTGCATGGGCGAGGTGGAACTCCCCCTCTACCTTCACGAGGAGGCAATGACCGTTAAAGTACTAGTGTGTCAGGATGAGGATCTCACTGAGCCTCTTGTCCTGGGTCAAGATTGGATTTATGACCAAGCAGTCAATCTAAACCTAAGAAGTGGACTTCTCCAGGTTTGGGTCAATCATAGTCGAGTTACGGTAGAATTAGACAATCAAGCACTCAAGGAACTAGGAAAGGCACAGACTCCTGGTCCTTCCAGGGGTACACATGAAGATGACCATGCTGTTCTTGTCCAAAACTATGTGTTGCAGAGGAATGATATTCGCAAAAAAGGAGTCAGGAATGCAAAGGAACTCCCTTCTTTTCCAAAGGCTAGAAAGAGGCAGCAACCCAAGGTGGATCAAAGGCAGAAGAAGCAGGGTACTACCTATGTCAGCGATCAAAAGTACCTGCGCAGCAGAACAGCCCAGCAAATAGATCAGGTATGGGTGCGGAAAGGCGAACGACCAGTTGCACCACCGTCAACTACAGGGGCAAAGTCTCTTATTAGTGACCAACAACGCAACGCTAATAAGAAGTTTTTCAGAAAATCTTCTGCTAAAGTAAAATCTATTTGGGTGCCCAAGAAGTCGATGAAGGCAAGCCCACAATCAAGACAAATTTGGGTGCCTAAGGCTTGCTTGATGGCACAAATAGCTACGCTGAGGCCACAACTTAAACAGCATAACGCAGCGACGCATACTGCCAGATTTCACTCGTTCTCGACACTCATGTACACACCAAAACCCAAGAGCGTACATGTAATCAATTGTAAATGGGTCCCAAAAACGCCTCATCTGCAAACCACGACATCGAGAAGGCTCTGTAGAGACTCTCCGAAACCGAAGGCAAAGCCCATTCACTGCATTTGGCAGCCTAGGGCCTGTAATAAACCCCCCGACCCCAATTTGTAAATTCATAACCCACTTACTAACTGCAATAGTTTCCTAGGACAACACAATCACTAACTACACACACTGCCTTCATGCACTTACTAACCACTAACTCACCATCCATCTCATGTTAATGTTGTAACAGGGACAACAACAGATTTATTTTGTCCAGTCCGATGTTAACACTTGGTTCTATATTCTCACAGAACCACTCAGCAAACAGGCCATGGCAGAAGTAGGTACCAGCTCTCAAGCCGGATCTGGTCCCCAGATAGTGGACATAGAAACACTTCTCCTTGAGCCACGCCTCACTGCAAGACCGCAAGAGCTTCAAGATGTGCATGTGCTCCCCATCCAGGATCCTCCTCAAGGACACACTTCTCAAGTAGGTAAGCATGCGCATTGGTTCAGTGATGTTGCTGGACCACTGGGCGATGGAACCTACTTCTGGGAAGCAGAATTGGAGTTCAATGGCAAATGGGGTCGATACCACTTTTTCACACGCGAATTTGAAAGCTACCAAAATGCTGAAGTCATGAGATCAGTTTGGGTCAAAGCAGGTGTGGAAAGTTATTTCAGGACTCACTTACCAAAGCCGGATTTTTTACGATGCTCTTATCTGATCAGTACCATCACGCCAAGCAGAGCCAAGGGCGGCGACAGCACCTTTGTGTTGCCATCACTGCTGCCGGGTAATGAGCTCAAAAGATTCAAGTTGAGCCTCAATCTGGTAAGAGAAGCGCTGGGTATGTACGGCATGCACATCCCAACAGAAAAGGAAACCATGGTCCCAGGTCGAATGAAGCACAAGGATCTGAATAAGTTGAAGGATATGGTAGCCATGACACCTACCATTGCGCTTCACCTGCGCACCATCATGCAACACTTCGCGTTTCCCGCCCAAGAACGATTCACAATGCCCCCGAAAAAAATATGGTTCAGTTTGTATCTAGCAGAAACCGAAAGCCTGCCCATCAATGTGCCACACTGGATCATAGACCAGATCCACCTAGCGCATCAAAGGTGGAACAAAAAACAGAAGAATGTGCTCCACGGGTGTTGCGCTTTGACCAGAATAATCTATAGATGCTTGGCTTATGACGTGCCTGTTCAGCGGGCACTCGTATGGTCCCGAGTCCAAGAATTCCAAAGAAGACTATCAACAGCAGGCCCCCCATCCAAGAAGATGAGGGGGGGAGTCCAACTACCATGTGCTCAACCAAGGGGAGCTACCGCTACACCAGAAATCACTCCTCCCCAGACACGACGAGTTAGGCCATTCACAATCCGGTTACCAAGACCAAGCACGGAGGGGCCTAATCTGGTGTTTCCACCCATTCCATCCGATTTGGAATTCCCGCAGGGATTTACTCTTGAGGACCTCACGGATGAAGAAATTGCCAGATTAATCTATGACTCTAACCTCGAAGCGGAAGCGGCGCGAGCGCAGGAACCACGACCCAAAACAACATCGGCCCCCACCCAACCACAAACTGTAGAAGTCGATGTAGATGAACAAGAGGCAGGAGGAGATGAAGAAGAGGCCGACGAAGAACAACACCAAGAATATGACGAACTCTCCGAGTTAGCAAGTGCCCCAGCATATTCGGCACAAGTCAAGAGACTATATCGAACCATGCGACTGGTTCAGGAACAACATAAGATGTCTCTAGAACAAGGCAAAAGACTCATGAACGACTTGCTAGCGGAGGAAGGTGTGGACGAGTTGTTCATTGAGTCCATGAACCTTCATGCCGACGCTGTAGGACTGGACGAGGCCATCCATGAGGCTATGGCCTACATCCACAGGTTTGAAAAAAGAGTTCCCGTTCGTCCCAGGAGGTCCGGGAAGCAAATTCACATCAATACATCAGCACCAGGCGAGTCAGCGCAAGCCGAAGAATATCACGAAGCACCGTTGTCACCACCATCCCCACCTCACACTACACAATTCACTCCACCACAGGACACTAGCACTACCACATCCACCACCACTACCATCGTCATGGGCATCCCACTCTCCCCGGGAATCCACGTCGGAGGAGTCACCATGCCGACCTTCACCACCCTGTTCACCGATGTCACATCCACTCCACCCACGATTCCCCTCTACACCGTCACTCAAACAGTTGACACGATGGAAACATCACCAGCCACAGCACCGCTCCCTCCCTCCATGCCACCATCACCCATACCTCCTCCACCCACATCTCCACTTACATCCACAGCATTCACCTCTCCCATTCCCGCCCCCATTCCCCCTGCATCTTCACCTTTCCCAGCATTATTTAATGTAAATAACATATTTTTTGCATTAAACCAATGTGTATATCAGCTCCAACATGAGTACAAAGCTCTGGACAACCGGTATCAGCAACTGGAAACGCACCACCAGAACTTACAAACACAATTTCACATTCTACACACAGAAAATGCAGAACTGAATCAACGCTACGCGGCGCTGGAGCAGGCTCACCAAACCTTATCGGCAGCACCCCAACCATCGACAGAATCAGGTGCCAAACAACTAGAGGCTTTACTCGAGGTATACCAAGCCGATAATCTCAAAGTTCGGCGTAACTTGGCACTTCTCAGAAAACACATGGCGGCCGCCCTTGAGGAAAACAAGAGACTGCAGCAGCAAAATGAAGCAAATCTAGAAGCTGCAATGGAAGGCTCTCCACACGAAATTGATCCAGAGCAATTTAAAGCTGTGCCCTCAGAGACAATGAAGACCATCTTGGACGGCTATGCAGATCTATTAGAAGCTCATGATGACTTGGAAAGGGAACGTGATGCGCTGCGCAATCAACTCCAAGAGCAACAGACAGTACCCAAAGTCACAGAAACGACCACGACTTCAGAAGAAGTCATGGCATTGAAAGAGCAGGTGGCCGAATTACAGGCAAGATTACTCACACATGAAAGGCAACCCTCTCCAGTGGTCGAACCTGAACCCGAGGATTTGGTACCCATCGAGGTAGATGAGACGTATGAGGAACCTTACGTTCCTATGCCAATGCCAGGTGGAGAGCAAACCGCAGAAGGAATGGATACGTTAGAAATCGAAGTACCTCAGTGGCTCCAAACACTAGAGAAAACGGCATCAACTCATGAAGATCGAGTGGCAGTTCAGATACAATCTATGGCAAAGATAGAGGACACTATTATTAAATCAGAATACTTCCGCAGCATGTCCCACCATAGATGGATCGGAACCAATGATGATCAATATGTGCCCTATTGTATACTCCTGGCGGACTACAATGCAGAAATCCAACATAAATGTGGCAAACCTCCAACGTTTGCTACACAATTTGGGCCAGATGACATCCCAGAGAGCGCTAAAAAAGGATCCATTCATCAACCCACTTGGAGGATCCGACTCCTCGAAACCTATCCGGAGATGGTTCGCACCTGGACGAATATGCCTCTTTTTATTAAATATAACCCTTGTTATGTTCCTGTACTCCGCAGACGCACATGGCCAGAGTTTACCATTGCAGTCAAGAATATCAAGGGATGCGCCAAATGGTTAAACTACGTCTATCTAGCACCCCCTCGAGGGCCTCCCACCGTCAATTATATGATCTCCACTATACGGCACTGGAGCCTCCGATTAAAGAATACCCCTGATGTAATGGCCCAGATGTGCATGAAAATTTTTGAGTTAATGCTTATTACATTCAGGACATTCAAGAATATCAAGGACCCACACTTCTCAGGCGTCGGATTCCTTACAGGAAACCAAGATTTAGTGTATGACATGAGCACCACTCCTTCCATAGAGGTGATCTACGCTTGGCACGCCAGAATAAAATACCTCCCGGCCTGCTTTAAACAAACATTCGAAGAGATGTTCATAACAGGGTTCTGGGAATACCACTCAGAAATATTTGTACCCAGACCCTCACATCTCCTCCATTTATTTGCCGTGGAGCGAACCATTCACTCAGAGCAGTTACGGGTGCCACATCCAGAGGTCCCAGGGCCAGTCAATTGGGATGCATTGCTGACAGATCTAGCAAGGGGACTCAGGTTAGAAGAACACCACCTCGCCGCCGATGTGGTACAATACTACGTCCAGAAAGCAGCTAGACAAGGGTCTGTCAGGGGCGACAGACGCGAGAGTGGGGGGGGTGTTGGCAGTAGCCTTGGTACATCAGGATCTACAAGACGTGAAAGTCAAAGAAGGGACAGCACAAGCGAGCGAAGGGACAGCACAAGCAAACAGGGCAGTCAAAGAAGATCTGGCAAGTAGGCCAATATTTTTTCAAGACATTACTGCAAATCAGAAAGATGGACACGCAGGGAAGAAGAGCAAGTAGGGAGCTTGAAGATATGTATGGCAGATCACTAGAAGAAATCCCTACAACAACAGTGATGCTTATCACTAATAATCATTGTAAATCTCATTTCACATTTTTGTAGCTCCATTTTGTGCAAGCCAAGGAGTCCTTGAGCTTGAGGAGCCTTAGAAGTAGTTGCGTACCAATTTTCATAATTTTTAGATCTCGTTTGAACCTCCAAATAAGCCCTGGAACCTAATTTTTAACTAGGCCGGACACTAGGTCTGGACAGGGCCAAAAGCTAGTCAAAAACTATAAAAGGAGCTAGAGAGCTCATTTTTGGGTTAGATTGTAATTGAAACGAACTTGTAAGAGCATTTTGAAAGTAATCTAAACAGCTCCATTGATTCTCACTCTTTGTCTTGCCTTGTGTGCGCGTGTGTGTGTATGTGTGTGCATGCTTGTGTGCTTCTCACTCACGCACTTGTGCCGCCACTTGCTCGAGGTCTTCATACCATCCTCACGTCTTCCCGGATTGACATTAAAGGAGGTGCTTCTCATCACTGAGCTACACTCATCCATCTCTGTCACTCAGGCTTTTGAACCTCAATTAGGTCATCCTTTCTTCCCCCATGCCTTTGGACAACCATCTGTCACTAGTCAGACTCTTTCCTTCCCTTTACCCTCCACCCCTCCATTTCCTCCCCCCCAAACCCTACCTACCCCGTCCCTTGTAACTGCCTCGAGCACCACACTAACCACCCAACCCTCCTTCTGGACCTACCTTGTAAACATTCTTCAACAGGTCGAGGAACATAAGACAAAGTCCCATCCCCAAATTCACTCCCCCACATTCACGGCCACCACTATCACACCACCCACCGTCCCGGTGTTCACATTTCACGAATCACACTCACTCATGTCCGATCCCATGGACATCTCACCATCCGCTGGATCTCCCACCACCACTGTCCTCACAACACCATCACAGGTTATTACACTCACAGCACCACTTCCACACACGGTAGGCACAACATCCACTTGTCCCATTCCCACTTCCCAACCCCCTGCATCGTCCACCTCATTTAGTCTTGCACTCGACACGATGCTTGAAGCTGCCACTCAGCTTAAGCAAGAATATACATTATTGGAAGAAAATAACAAAGGGCTTTGCACCCTCTCAGCAACACTCCAAGAGCGTGTCAATGCTTTGGAGTTCATTCATACGGAGTCACAAAGCAAGATCTCCGCCCTCGAACAGGAAAATGCGCAACTCAAAGCGAGACATATGGAAGAGAGCAAAGCCATGGAGGAACAGCTGCGCGATCAAATGGGCCGCAATGCACGGCTTCAACGAAACATGGCTTTGCTACGACGACATCTGGCAGCAGCACAAGAAGAGAATAGACGGCTTCAACAACAAAACCAAGAGAACCTCGAGGCTGCCATGGAAAACACCTCGGGAGCACCCATAGACCCGGTCAAATTTCAAGCGGTCCCATTAGAAAGCATACAACAAATCTTGGAAACATATGCCAATCTGTTAGAAGCACATGATCAGCTTGCCGACCAGCTAAAGGACTTGCAGAGACCCCAAGAGTCTACACCACACCGACAGGAGCATAAAGAAATGACAGACGCTGCTACTTCAACCGAACCGGAACCTTCAACGCCCAACGACGTGCTGGAGTTACGGCAGCAGATCGCAGACTTAAAACTGAAGTTGATGCAGTACGAACGACCCCCTTCCCCACCAGAGCAACCGTCAGAAGAAGAAGCAGTTACCATCCCAGTGGAGGAAGCATTAGTCGACGCCTACGAGCCTCAACCATTCCCAGGAGGACGCGTAACAGAAGAAGGCCAAGATACCTATGAGGAACCCCCATCAGCATGGATGAAACAAGTAGAGGAGATGGGGAAAACTCATCAGGAGCGGATATCCACTCAGATGCTGGCAATGAAGGCCGTTGAGGACACCATCCTTCACTCAGAATACTTCAGGCACCTCGCTCCTAGACGCCTGATCACTAGCTCAGAACTGCAATACAAGCCCTATTTTGTACTGTTAGCTGACTACAATGCAGAAATCAAACGGGTCACCAACAAGTGCCCCACATTTGCCACACAGTTCGAACCAGAAGACATACCAGAAGCGGCACGAAAAGGGGTCATATTCCAACCAACGTGGAGGCAAAAGTTACTCGAAACTTACCCAGAAATGCTTCGAACATGGGATCATGCCCCCATGCATTTGAGGTACAATCCGTGTTTTGGGCCAGTGCAAAGACGCCGATCATGGAAAGCTTTTGCCATCAAGGTCCAGAATAACGCAAACTGCAAGGAATGGCTCAATTACCCCGCTATCGCCCCCCCAACCGGTACTCCTACAGTGTCATACATGATTGCAACCATCAGACATTGGATACCACGCCTCCACCCTATGCCTGATGTCGCTGCCCAGATGATGCTCAAGATCTTCGACATGATGCAGGTCGTACTCAAAACTTTTCGCAATGTATGTCATATTCAACCTCCTATTCCAGGGTTTATCAATGGTAACTACGACCTGCTATATGATATGAGCACAACCCCGAGCATACGAGTGGCTTACGCATGGCATGCACGCATAAGATACCTCCCTGCCTGCTACAAGCAAACATTTGACGACATGTTCACCACGGGGTTTTGGGAAGCACATTCAGAGGTATTTGCGCCACGGCCTACGCATCTACTCCATCTCTTTGCATGTGAGCAAACGATGCACTCCGAGCTTTACACGATGCCACAACCTGACATGCCTGGTACAGTGGATTGGGAGGCCTTGCAACGAGATCTAATCAGAGGTTTAAAAATCAAAGAACACGAAGTGGCAACGGACCTCCTGCAAACATACATTGATCAAACAGCGGAAAAGAGGTCTGTCAGAGGCGACAGACCCTAGGGGGGGGAGAGTGTTGACAGGATGCGGGAAGAAGCAAGTATGGACACATATGCAGATCTAGCACTGAGGCTACCCTTCATTTTTTCCAAAAACCCCCACATCATTCTAAAGTGATTCTCATCACTACGAACCCTTGTAAATATCATTTCACCTTTTTGTAGCTCCATTTTGTACAAGCCGAGGAGTCCTCGAGCTTGGGGAGCCTTAGATGTAGTTGCTTGTCAATTTTCATAATTTTTAGATCTCGTTTGGGCCCTCAAATAAGCCCCGGAACCTAATTTTTAACTAGGCCGGACACTAGGTCTGAACAGGGCCAAAGCTAGTCAAGAACTATAAATAGAGCTAGAGAGCTCATTTGAGGGGAGCTTCTTGTAGTTTGAGCTTGTATGAGAACTTTCTTGCAATAGAAGTGATTCCATTGTCTTACTCTCTTTGTTCTTACTGTGTGTGCGCGTGTGTGTGTATGTGTGTGCATGCTTGTGTGCTTCTCACTCACGCACTTGTGCTTCCACTTGCTCGTGGTCTTCATACCATCCTCATGTCTTCCCGGATTGACATTAAAGGAGGTGCTACTCATCACTGAGCTACACTGCCTTGCCTTGATTGCCCTTGATAGTCCTTGCTAGACCTGTAAAAATCCAATGTTTAGACCAATTTTTACATGGATGCTCAAGCACTTTAATATATACACCATTTTAGGCTCCTTTCTCCTTTGCCCAAAATTTTTAATGCCCCCTTGACGTTTCTAGTCCAAACTATGGTCAATCTCAAATTTTCTTATCTAAAAATCAACGTTCAGGCCCTCGGGGGTAAAAACTGGCAAATATTTTTTTTTTCAATTATGGGCTAAGGGATCTCCTACGAGCTTAGTCACCCAAAAATTTTCAAAAAAATAGCTTCAAAATAGCCCAAAAATTGAAACCCTAATTTTTGCATTTGGGCTAGACAATCGCGATGGTCTGGGACCGTCGCGATGGCTCAGGTGAACCGTCACAATGGTCTAAGGTGAACCGTCGTGATGGTCTGACTTGACACATGGCAGGATCGGCACAATGGCATGAACCAATCTTGATGGCGTGGAGTCGACGGGAGCATCGCGATGGTTAGGGACCCTTGCGATGGCTCAAGTGAACCGTCGCGATGGTGTGAGACCGTCGTGATGGTCCGGCCGAGCCGTTGCAATGGCATGAGCCAATCGCGATGGTGTGACACAATCACGATGGGATGAGCCAATCACGATGGTCCACCAAATCAATGATTTTCAAAATGCAACCTTGGATTCCTATGTGCGCAAGGATCACCTATACGGTGGTGAACTCGCTTACCTCAAATTCCGAGTTTGGCAGACCATCACGATGGTCTGACACACACGAAAAAAATCTGACAGAACATGGTTTTTTATCTTTTGGAAGCTTTCATGATGCACTAGAGCTCTGTACCTGCAAGAAAACTCAAAAACACACAAGTACATGCAATCACAAAAGCTCTCTCTCTCTCTCGCATGCACAAATGAGGGGAAATGAGGAGAATGGGTGGATATGGTGAATTTTCTGATTTTTTCGGAGTGGAAGATGATGATGCAGTGGTGAAGGAGTGTAGAGGAGATGAAAAACACTAAAAAATAATGAAAAACAACAACAAAAACTGAAATTTTTACCTTCGAACGACAATTCTTGCTATACTCTTACCATCACACATTCCTCCTAGACCCGATCCCTGGCAACGGTGCCAAATTTGGTGTTGCTCTAGCACAATGGTGAGAATCACGTTAAGAAGCTCCACCTCCTTAATGTCAATCCGCAAAAGAGATAGGAGTGATATGAAGATCGTGAATGTGAGATGTAGTGAGATTGAAGGTGAGAAGCATAGAGATGCACACACACATACACACACACAATGAAGAGACAAGCAAGACACAATGGAAGGTAGGAAAATAGACTCTATTACTCAAGATCTCAATTACAAGCTCAAGCTCACTCTACCTCATACAATTCTACACTAGCTAACCTCAAAAATGAGCTCTCTAGCTCTTTTTATAGTTTCTAGACTAGTTTTGACCGGTTTCACATCTAGTGATCGGCATAGTTAAAAAATAGGTTCAAGGTGCTATTTGAAAGGGTAAATGATGCCTAAAAATAACCAAAATTGGTAGGCACATTCTACCTAAGCTCCTCAAGCTCGAGGACTCCTCGGCTTGTACAAAATGGAGCTAAGAATTACAAAAGGTGTTTTTCTATGCTACATATGGTACGAGTGATGAAAATCACTATTGGGAGTTTTTGAAAAGTATTTATAAAACATATTGGTTTGAAAAATGATCCGTCTGGCTCCCTGCTACTTCATTGTGCTTTGTCTTTACATGCTTCCATGTCATCTGTGCCTCTAGCTACTGCCAACACAAGTGAATGTACAAAGATAAGTGACCCATTAGGGTTATAGGCGTATATAGAAGCTGTAAAAAAAAACCTCCTAAAGATGAAGAAAAGTGCCATGATAGTCCTAAGTGGGTTCACACACATACTACTACAATATATCAATAAATCCCCCATGGGACTGATGCGATGAAAAAGGAGTTGGCACTCATGTATAAGGAATTTCCAAGCTATGTGGAAAGAGATCAATCCAAAAAAAAAGTAAGCCCAAATCTTTGCAAAAAGCTTCAAACTTCTCTTGAGGCAGAGCCTTTGTGAAAATATTTGCAATGTTATCTTGTGTGGGCACGTATTCCAAATTGATCTCTCCAGCAAAGAACCTCTCCCTAACATAATGATAATGCACCTTAATGTGTTTTGACTGAGCATGGAACATAGGGTTCCTTACAACTCCCAATGCACTCCAATTGTTAGTGAAGATGGTGGTGGCAGAAAATTGACCAACATCTAAATAAGCCAAAATGCATCTTAGCCACACACACTCAAGAATCACTTTGAAAGCTTCCCTATACTCATCCACATGACTAGAAGTGGCCACAATAGTCTTCTTGTTGCTCAACCAAGATATGCATGAGCTACCAATCATGAAGCAAAAAACACTAGTGGATACATGAGTGTCTTAGCAATCAGCCAAGTTAGATTCAGAAAAAGAATGTAGATCTAGTGGTAATGATATCCCCATGGGATAAAACAATCCAAGTAGGTGGGTGCCATTGATCCACCATCAACTTGCATAAATTGAGTGCCCAAATAATGATGCAAATGCCCCAAATCAGATATCCCAAATGAGGCATGCAGATCAGCCTTAGAATTGGCAATATGCTTCTCATGAGGACCAGTGAGTAGCATGTCATTAGCATACACAACAATGATCAGAAACACATCATTAGCACATTTAGCATATAAGGTGCTTTTAGTTGGATTGTTCTCAAAACCATGTGCAATCAGATAGGCATGTATCTTTTCATACCAAGCATGTGGTGCTTACTTTAGACCATATAATGCCTTCATTAACCCGGACACTTGGTTTTCATGCCCTTTCTACACAAAGCCACATGTCTGAAAAACATACACTTCTTCATTCAAATCACCATTTAGAAATGTAGTTTTAATGTACAACTGATGTACATTCCAACCATGATGAGTTGCAAGTGGATAGATGCTATGAACAGTAGTCATTCGGCAAGTAGAAGCAAATGTCTCAGCAAAATCAATGTCTCTTTCTTGAGTATAACCCTTTGCAATAAGCCTAGCCTTATACCTGTCAACTGTTCCATAAGGCTTATGCTTAAGCTTGTATACCCACTTAGTGCCAATGGCCTTCTTGCCAGGGGACAAGTCACATAAAGACCAGGTACCATTTTTCATTATGGCATCATATTTAGATTGCATAGCAGCCATCCAATTTTTTGACTTTTGTGCTTCATCAAAGGAAACATGCTCATTCTCATCACAGAGACTAGACACAGGCATAGCATAGCAATATTATGCAAAAGAGGCACTATGAGAGCCTGAACAAGTATGATATGATAGATATGCATCTAATTTGTTGTCAGGTAAAGTCTACACCAACCATTTTGACATAGTTTTTGCCTCCTCAATATCAGGTCTCTCATCAACAAGTGCATCGTGCAAATCTACATCAGAAATGGAATGATCTGCATCATCACATGAAACCTATAAAGGCTGAATAGTTGCCCCATTAGGACTAGCACTAGATTGTCCACCTGTAAAAAGAGGCAGCAAAGTATCATACATGTCTTTGGAGCTAACAAATGTCTCCTTAGTGCATGAAAGTAGTGGCTAAATAGCATCTTCCACAAAAAACAACATCACAGCTAACCGAAATGTGTTTAGTATGTGGAGGATATAGACGATAGCCTTTGCTTTCAAAACTATACCCAACAAAAATACATTTCACTACTTTATCATCCAATTTCTTGTGTTGTTGTTTAGGCACTAATGCACATGCGAGACAACAAAAAATGCACAGCTGAGCAACATATGGCTTGTGACTATGCAAAGCCTTATATGGAGTGATAGACTGCAATGCTTTAGTGGGACACCTATTAAGTACATATGTTGCACACATGATAGCCTCAAGCTAGAAACTATGTGATAGAGCCTGACTCTTGACCATATACCTCACCATCTCTATGAGTGACATGTTCTTCCATTCAGCAACTCCATTCTATTGAGGTGTATACGGCACTGTATGTTGATGTTTTATCCCACATTCAGTCAAAAATGCATTAAAGTCGGAAGACATATATTCCCCCCCCACCCAATGAGAATGGAGGATGCTCATTTTACATGCTGATAGATTTTTAGCCAAGACTAGACACTGTTTGAAGCACATAAGCACTTCCGACTTTGCTTTCAATGGATATACCCATGCATGCTTGGAAAACTCATCGATGAAAGTCACGAAGTAAAGATAGTTCCCAAAAGAGGGTGTCTGCATGGAACCATAGACATCACTGTGAACAAGCTGCAATTTCAGAGTAGCTCGAACTGAACCATCTTTTGGCAATGAGGAATGCTGCATTTCACCCAAAATACAGCCTTCACATACATGTTTACCAGGTGCCTCAAGTTTGGGTAGAGAGGACACCATTTCAGATTTCTACATCGGTAGCAAACTAGCAAAATTCAGATGACCAAAGCATGCATGCCAAAGCTTTGCATCTGACATAGCCTGAGAATAATGTACTACTCATGCCAAATCATTTACAGATTTTTTGTAGTCTATGAGCTTATACGGCCCACGACATAAAATGCAAAAGGCAATAATCATGCCGTGATTTGACAAATCATGAACAGTACATCTTTCATCAACAAATTTCACAACCAAGCCAATCTTGGATAAAGCTAGAACTGATAGCAGATTCTTCTTGATCCATGGCACAAATAAAGCATCCAATAGTGTAAAAGAACTACCATCAACAATAGTCAAAATGATCTTACCAACTCCCATGACAGGATAAGAGTTGTTGGTGCATGTGACAGTATTCCCTATAGGGGCAGCTGTAGCTCAATGATGAGTAGGACCTCCTTTAATGTCAATCCGGGAAGACGTGAGGATGGTATGAAGACCTCGAGCAAGTGGCGGCACAAATGCGTGAGTGAGAAGCACACTAGCATGCACACACATACACACACGCGCACACACGGCAAGACAAAGAGTGAGAATCAATGGAGCTTTTAGATTACTTTCAAAATGCTCTTACAAGTTCGTTTCAATTACAATCTAACCCCAAAAATGAGCTCTCTAGCTCTTTTTATAGTTTTTGACTAGCTTTTGGCCCTGTCCAAACCTAGTGTCCGGCCTAGTTAAAAATTAGGTTCCAGGGCTTATTTGGGGCTCAAACGAGATCTAAAAAATACGAAAATTGGTACGCAACTACTTCTAAGGCTCCTCAAGCTCAAGGACTCCTTGGCTTGCACAAAATGGAGCTACAAAAATGTGAAATGATATTTACAATGATTGTTAGTGATAAAAATCACTGTTGTTGTAGGGATTTCTTCTAGTGATCTGCCATACATATCTTCGAGCTCCCTACTTGCTCTTCCTCCTTGCATGTCCATCTCTTTGATTTGCATTAATGTCTTGAAAAAATATTGGCCTACTTGCCAGATCTTCTTTGACTGCCCTGTTTGCTTGTGCTGTCCCTTCGCTCTGACTCCCTTCTTTGACTTTCACGTCTTGTAAGTCATGGTGTACCAAGGCTACTGCCAACACCCCCCCCACTCTCGCGTCTGTCGCCCCTGACAGACCCTTGTCTAGCTGCTTTTTGGACGTAATATTGGACAACATCCGCGGCGAGGTGGTGTTCTTCTAGCCTGAGTCCCCTTGCTAGATCTGTCAGCAATGCATCCCAATTGACTGGCCCTGGGACATCTGGATGTGGCACCCGTAATTGTTCTGAGTGAATGGTTCGCTCCACAGCAAATAAATGGAGGAGATGTGAGGGTCTGGGTACAAATATTTCTGAGTGGTATTCCCAGAACCCTGTTATGAACATCTCCTCGAATGTTTGTTTAAAGCAGGCTGGGAGGTATTTTATTCTGGCGTGCCAAGCATATATCACCTCTATGGAAGGGGTGGTGCTCATGTCATAAACTAAATCTTGGTTTCCTGTAAGGAATCCGACGCCTGAGAAGTGTGGGTCCTTGATATTCTTGAATGTCCTGAATGTAATAAGCATTAACTCAAAAATTTTCATGCACATCTGGGCCATTACATCAGGGGTATTCCTTAATCGGATGCTCCAGTGCCGTATAGTGGAAATCATGTAATTGACGGTGGGAGGCCCTTGAGGGGGTGCTAGATAGACGTAGTTTAACCATTTGGCGCATCCCTTGATATTGTTGACTGCAATGGTAAACTCTGGCCATGTGCGTCTGCGGAGTACAGGAACATAACAAGGGTTATATTTAATAAAAAGAGGCATATTCGTCCATTTGCGAACCATCTCCGGGTAGGTTTCGAGGAGTCGGATCCTCCAAGTGGGTTGATGAATGGATCCTTTTTGAGCGCTCTTTGGGATGTCATCTGGCCCAAATTGTGTAGCAAACGTTGGAGGTTTGCCACATCTTTGTTGGATTTCTGCATTGTAGTCCGCCAGGAGTATACAATATGGCACGTATTGATCATCATTGGTTCCTATCCATCTATGGTGGGACATGCTGCGGAAGTATTCTGATTTAATAATAGTGTCCTCTATCTTTGCCATAGATTGGATTTGAACTGCCACTCGATCTTCATGAGTTGATGCTGTTTTCTCTAGTGTCTGGAGCCACTCAGGTACTTCAATTTCTAACGTATCCATTCCTTCTGCGGTTTGCTCACCACCTGGCATTGGCATAGGAACGTATGGTTCCTCATACGTCTCATCTACCTCGATGGGTACCAAATCCTCGGGTTCTGGTTCGACAACTGGAGAGGGCTGCCTTTCGTGTGTGAGTAATCTTGCCTGTAATTCGGCCACCTGCTCTTTCAATGTCTTGACTTCCTCAGAAGTCGTGGTCGTTTCTGTGACTCTGGGTGCTGTCTGTTGCTCTTGGAGTTGATTGCGCAGCGCATCACGTTCCCTTTCCAAGTCATCATGAGCTTCTAATAGATCTGCATAGCTGTCCAAGATGGTCTTCATTGTCTCTGAGGGCACAGCTTTAAACTGCTCTGGGTCAATTTCGTGGGGAGAGCCTTCCATTGCTGCTTCTAGATTTGCTTCATTTTGCTGCTGCAGTCTCTTGTTCTCTTCAAGGGCGGCCGCCATGTGTTTTCTGAGAAGTGCCAGGTTACGCCGGACTTTGAGATTATCGGCTTGGTATACTTCGAGCAAAGCTTCTAGTTGTTTGACACCTGATTCTGTCGATGGTTGGGGTGCCTCCAATAATGTTTGGTGAGCCTGCTCAAGCGTCGTGTAGCGTTGATTCAGTTCTGCATTTTCTGTTTGTAGAATGTGAAATTGTCTTTGTAAGTTCTGATGGTGCGTTGCCAGTTGTTGATACCGGTTGTCCAGAGCTTTGTACTCATTCTGGAGCTGGTATACACATTGATTTAATGCTAAAAATATGCTATTTACATTAAATAATGCTGGGAGGGGTGAAGATGCAGGGGGAATGGGGGCGGGAATGGGAGATGTGAATGATGTGGATGTAAGTGGAGAGGTGGGTGGAGGGGGTATGGGCGATGAGGGTGGCATGGGGGGAGGGAGCGGTGTTGTGGCAGGTGATGTTTCCATCGTGTCAACTGTTTGAGTGACGGTGTAGATGGGAATCGTGGGTGAGGTGGATGTGACATCGGTGAACAGGGTGGTGAAGGTGGGCATGGTGACTCCCCCGAATTGGATTCCCGGAGAGAGTGGAATGCCCATGACAATGGTAGTGGTAGTGGACGTGGTAGTGCTAGTGTCCTGTGGTGGGGTAAATTGGGTAGTGCGAGGTGGGGATGGTGGTGACAACGGTGCTTCCTGATATTCTTCTGCTTGCGCTGCCTCGCCTGGTGCTGATGTATTGATGTGAATTTGCTTCCCGGACCTCTTGGGACGAACGGGAACCCTTTTCTCAAACCTGTGAATGTAGGCCACTGCCTCATGAATGGCCTCATCCAGTCCTACGGCGTCGGCATGAAGGTTCATGGACTCAATGAACAACTCGTCCACACCTTCCTCAGCTAGCAAGTCGTTCATGAGTCTCTTGCCCTGTTCTAGAGACATCTTATGCTGTTCCTGAACCAGTCGCATGGTTCGATATAGTCTCTTGATTTGTGCCGAATATGTTGGGGCACTTGCTAACTCGGAGAGTTCGTCATATTCTTGATGTTGTTCTTCGTCGGCTTCTTCTTCGTCTCCTCCTGCCTCTTGTTCATCTACATCGACTTCTACAACTTGTGGTTGGGTGGGGGCCGATGTTGTTGTTTGGGGTTGTGGTTCCTGAGCTCGCTCTGCTTCAGCTTCGAGATTAGAGTCATAGATCAACCTGGCAATTTCTTCATCCGTGAGGTCCTCAAGAGTAAATCCCTGTGGAAATTCCAAATCTGATGGAATGGGTGGAAACACCAGATTAGGTCCCTCTGTGCTTGGTCTTGGTAGCCGGATTGTGAATGGCCTAACTCGTCGTGTCTGGGGAGGGGTGATCTCTGGTGTAGTGGTAGCTCCCCTTGGTTGAGCACAGGGTAGTTGGACTCCCCCCCTCATCTTCTTTGATGGGGGACCTGCTGCTGATAGTCTTCTCTGGAATTCTTGGACTCGGGACCATACGAGTGCCCGCTGAACAGGCACGTCATAAGCCAAGCATCTATAAATTATTCTGGTCAGAGCACAACACCCGTGGAGCACATTCTTCTGTTTCTTGTTCCACCTTTGATGGGCTAGGTGGATCTGATCTATGATCCAGTGTGGCACATTGATGGGCAGGCTTTCTGTCTCTGCTAGATACAAGCTGAACCATATTTTCTTCGGAGGCATTGTGAATCGTTCTTGGGCGGGAAAAGCAAAATGTTGCATGATGGTTCGCAGGTGAAGCGCAATGGTAGGTGTCATCGCTACCATGTCCTTCAACTTATTAAGATCTTTGTGCTTCATTCGACTTGGAACCATGGTTTCCTTTTCTGTTGGGATGTGCATGCCATACATGCCCAATGCTTCTCTTACCAGATTGAGGGTCAACTTGAATCTTTTAAGCTCATTACCCGGCAGCAGTGATGGCAACACAAAGGTGCTGTCGCCTCCCTTGGCCCTGCTTGGTGTGATGGTACTGATCAGATATGAACATCGTAAAAAATCCGGCTTTGGTAAGTGAGCCCTGAAATAACTGTCCACACCCGCTTTGATCCACACTGATCTCATGACTTCGGCGTTTTGATAGCTTTCAAACTCGCGTGTGAAAAAGTGGTATCGACCCCATTTGCCATTGAATTCCAATTTTGCTTCCCAGAAATAGGTTCCATCGCCCAGTGGTCCAGCAACATCACTGAACCAATGCGCATGCTTACCTACTTGAGAAGTGTGCCCTTGAGGAGGATCCTGAATGGGGAGCACATGCACGGCTTGAAGCTCTTGCGGTCTTGCGGTGAGACGTGGCTCAAGGAGAAGTGTTTCTATGTCCACAATCTGGGCACCAGATCCGGCTTGAGAACTGGTACCTGCTTCTGCCATGGCCCTGTTCGCTGGTTGGTTCTGTGAGAATATAGAACCAAGTGTTAACATCGTAATGGACAGAATAAATCCGTTGTTGTCCCCGTTACAACATTAACATGAGGTGGATGGTGAGTTAGTGGTTAGTAAGTGCATGAAGACAGTGTGTGTAGTTAGTGCTTGTGTTGTCCTAGGAGACTACTGCAGTTAGTAAGTGGGTATGAATTTACAAATTGGGGTCGGGGGGTTTATTACAGGCCCTAGGCTACCAGATGCAGTGAGTGGGCTTTGCCTTCGGTTTCGGAGAGTCTCTACAGAGCCTTCTCGGTGTCGTGGTTTGAAAACGAGGCCTTTTTGGGACCCATTTACAATTGATTACATGCACGCTCTTGGGTTTTGGTGTGTACATGAGTGTCGAGAACGAGTGAAATCTGGCAGTATGCGTAGCTGCGTTATGCTGTTTAGGTTGTGGCCTCAGCGTAGCTACTTGTGCCATCAAGCAAGCCTTAGGCACCCAAATTTGTCTTGATTGTGGGCTTGCCTTCATCGACTTCTTGGGCACCCAAATAGATTTTACTTTAGCAGAAGAATTTCTGAAAGACTTCTTATTAGCGTCGTGTTGTTGGTCACTAATAAGAGGCTTTCCCCCTGTAGTTGACGGTGGTGCAACCGGTTGTTCGCCTTTCCGCACCCACACCTGGTTTATTTTCTGGGCCATTCTGCTGCGCAGGTACTTTTGATCTCGGACATAGGTAGTACTCTGCTTCTTCTGCCTTTGATCCACCTTGGGTTGCTGCCTCCTTCTAGCCTTTGGAAAAGAAGGGAGTTCCGTTGCATTCCTGACTCCTTTTTTGCGAATATCATTCCTCTGCAACACATAGTTTTGGACAAGAACAGCATGGTCATCTTCATGTGTACCCCTGGAAGGACCAGGAGTCTGTGCCTTTCCTAGTTCCTTGAGTGCTCCATTGTCTAATTCTACTGTAACTCGACTATGATTGATCCAAACCTGGAGAAGTCCACTTCTTAGGTTTAAATTGATTGCTTGGTTATAAATCCAATCCTGACCCAAGACAAGAGGTTCAGTGAGATCCTCATCTTGACACACCAGTACTTTAACTGTCATTGCCTCATCATGCATGTAGAGGGGAAGTTCCACCTCGCCCATGCAAGGGGTTTCCACGCCTCCCAATCCTATGAGATATGCTTCCACAGGATTGACAGTTAACTGCAACTCTTGACAGTAAGACAATTTAACAGCACTAGTGGCTGCACCTGAGTCAATCAAGGCTCTTACGGTCCTTGCACTCTTTCCTTGTCCTATATCTAGGGTTATGAAAGGACGTCGATCAATTATCCTATGCGAACTTGTTCCAGCGACTTCACACATGGCCATGGGATATCCTTGATCTGCATAGTCATTTGTCCTAGGATGCTCTCTACCTTGCCTACGTAATTTCATCCTTCTGATGCGTTCTAAAGCTTCTGCTTGAGCTTCTTCTCTAACTCGCTTCTCTTCCTCTTTGCGTTTCTTAGCAGTGTTGAGTCGGCTGAGCATTTCCTCTGTGAGGGGTTCCTGATACAACTTGACTCTGCATCCGCTAATATAGTTAGGGAGAACATCACCCTCTAACGTGGCTAATTGTACTGCTCCACTCGTGGAGATCCTGTTGATAATCATAGGTCCGTAGCCTCTCTTTTCTAGCTTCCTCGCGTGTTGTTTCAGTGTATAGACTAAAACTAGATCTCCTGCTTTCAAACCCTTATCCTTTACGTGGGCATCGAAATATGCCTTCTGTCTCTTCTTGGCGGCATATATTCCTGCAGCGGCTCTTAGTCTTGTTTCCCCTAATCGTTCAAGGTCAAAGATCCTAGAAGAGAGTTCGTGACCTGTCCATTCGTGCTCTTGTGCTACTCTCAATGTAGGAATCAGGAAGTCCAAGGGTAGCACGGCGTTTTGGCCGAATACCATCTGAAAGGGGGTGGCTTGGAGTACCGTTTTGTAGGCAACTCGGTATGCCCAAACAGCATGGTGTAGCTGTTTGTCCCAATCAGAGCGTTTAGTGTTCACTAGTTTCGTCAGTACATTGCATAAAATCTTATTAGTGCTCTCAGCTTGTCCATTAGCTTGAGGATGATAGGGGGCAGACTTCTTGTGTATTACCAAGAATTCTTGGAGTAGATTTTCAATCACTTCGTTCAAGAAATGAGTGCCTCTATCACTTACAAGCTCTATAGGTAGCCCATATCTCGTGAATACATTCTCAAACAAGAATTTGGCAGTTGTTTGAGCATCGTTCTTGGTCGTAGCCTTTACCTCTACCCACTTGGTGAGATAGTCTGTTGCAACAATGATGTATTCCGCATGAGACCCTTTAGCTGGGGGATTAATAGGACCTACGAAGTCTATTCCCCACTTGGAGAATGCACGTCCACCCATCATAGGTTTCAGTGGCATCTCATCTTTGCGTATAGGATACTGAGTCCTCTGACAGACATCACACCGTTTCACATAGGTATGTGCATCCATGTGAAGGGTAGGCCACCAGAATCCCGCAAATAGTATTGCCTTGATCACCCGATCCGGTCCAAAGTGTCCTCCTGCTACACCTTGGTGAGCAGTTTCTAAGATCTTAAGATACTCACTTTCATGGACACATAGCCTCAGGTAACCATCTTTACCACGCTTATATAGATTATCACCAATGAGTGAATAATCCTGGGCTTCTTGTTCTAAACTCCTTTTCCTAGCTAGAGTCATGTCTGGAGGGAATGTGTTTGTCCTCAAGAATGATACTAGAGGTTCACTCCAATCTGGCACAATGGATACTTGATAGAGAGTGGCATGTTCCACAGGTGGTTTAGTGCAACAGATTGGGCATTCCTTGCACAACTTTTGGACATCAGCTTCCATCGTTGGCCAATGTACTCCGAATCTCTTTAGAGTCTGTAAAGTTCGTTGCTTTGAATGGTGTTGCTCTAACGCACCTACATGTGCTAATTGCAACCATTTAGCGTACTCATCCTCTTCTACGCAACAAGCCAAGATCCCTTGATCTGTGTGCTTGTACATGCTTCCTGCCATGATGTGGTACTTTTGGGCTTTTACAATCTCTCTATTCCGTGTGTTTACCACTGGATGGTTAGGCCCGTATGTCAATACTGGTACCAATGGCTTAGCCCACTGCGGTACAACTTCCAAATTAAACAAGTAAGCATCAGGAAGGTCATCTGACACTCCTTGTGGGGCTTCTCCCGATGTGAGCCTAGAGAGGTGATCTGCTCTCAAATGAGTCCTCCCTTTTCTTACCACAACCTCAAAGTCATATTCCATGAGCAAGAGAAACCATCTTACTAATCTTCCTGTATTGCATGGCTTGTTTACAAGATATAACAATGCCTGATGATCAGTAAAAAATTTAAACTTATTTGCAAGCAAGTAGTGTCTAAATTTCTTAACTGCATATACCATGCCTAATCCTTCTCGCTCTGTAGTGGTGTAATTCCGTTCAGCCGCATTCAATTGTCTACTGGCGTAGGCAATTGGAAGATCCATATTACCTTCACCAGTAGGTTGTGCAAGCACACATCCAATGGCATAATTGGATGCATCCACATGAACATGGAATGGTTTATTCCAATCTGGTGTGGTCAAGATTGGTGCTGAACACAATCTTCGTTTGAGCTCCTGGAAGGAGTTCTCGCATTCATCCGTCCACTCAAAGTTAGTCAGAAGTCCGTACATGGGCTTTGCAATGACGGCATACATGTGTATAAATCGTCGATAATAACCACAATGCCCCATGAAAGCTTGTACTTCCTTGACATTCTTTGGCCTAGGTAGCTCCGCTATGGCTCTCACTTTTTCTTCGTCGGTAGATATGCCATTCTTTGACACTATGTGTCCTAGAATCTTGCCTTGCCTGACCATAAAAACACACTTTTCTGGGTTCAGGCAGACCTGATATTCTCTACATTTGTCAAAGATTTGTCTGAGTTCAGGAATATGGGTTTGTCTAACATTGGAATGAGCACAGAGATCATCAACATAGACTTCTAAACTCTTTCTTAGGAACTCCTTAAACACATGGCACATCAGCCTCTGGAAGGTAGCTGGTGCGTTGGTAAGCCCAAATGGCATTACTCTAAAAGCAAAAATGCCCCATTCTGTGGCAAAGGCGGTCTTATGCTGATCCTCTGGAGCTATGGCTACTTGATTGTAGCCCGAAAATCCATCAAGGAAGCTGTACACTTCCTTGCCTGCCACTCTTTCTAAGAGATGTTCTGTGATGGGAAGCGGATAGTTATCTCGAATCGTGGCGACGTTAACCTTTTTCAAGTTAATGCACACACGCAGTTTGCCATTCTTCTTGGGCACCACTACGATGGGGGATACCCATTCAGTGTGCTCAATTTCATAGATAAATCCAGCTTCGACCAGTCTATCTATCTCTTCCTTGATCTTAGCAGCATAGTTATCGTTATATGTATAAGGCTTTTGCTTAGAGGGTTTAGCATCTGAGGTCATAGGGATGGTGTGTGAGCATATGTCAGGGTCAACACCTTTCAAATCCTTGTAACTCCAAGCGAATACATCTCTGTATTCTCTTAGCAAGGTAATCAATTCGTGCTCTTCTTCTTCTGTCAGGTCATGGCCTATATACGTGCATCTCTCCTCTCCTTCTTCTATGGCCACTACTATTTTCTTGGTGGTTTCTTTGTTATCATAGGCCTCTCCTGATTGTGCCTCTCGTTTAGGCATTCTTATCATGACTCTCCTGTCATCTATCTCATACTTCTTAAAATTTTCTGGGACCTCAAACAAAGATTCTTCCTCCTCTGGTGAGACTTCTTTCTTCTTTCGTTTCTTTCCTTCCTCCCTTGGGGTCATATGCGTTGCTAATCTTACATCATTTGTAATCTCTCCATGCCTCTGGGGTTGAAATTCTACTTCATGGAAGTATTCTTCATCTGATGCAAATGGTGGGTCCATAATGATTGACTCTAGATCGGAGTCACTTGCATCCTCAAATGCATCAGGGTTAGGTTCACATTCTTCTAGAACTGCCTCTCCCATGATTGGCTCTATGGAGAAGACTGAAATGTCATAGCCATCCTCATCACAGTGAGGTGTCCATTGTTCTTCATTGATGGCTACGTCCATTGTTGCTAAAATTTCTGCCCAACCGTGAGGTTCAAATTCTTCGTCTGGAAAAACTACAGGTGCATAGGCTGGGTCTTGGATTGATCTATGGGTTTCTTTCGCACCTACCTCTCTGGCTTTCTCTCTCTTCTCTTCTTCTACTGCTACCTTGCACATCCATAAGTGAGTGTCTTCATGCATCCATGAGGATCCAGACCCTAGGGAATGCACCGATTCTGTATCATCTTTGGCTCTATGGATGGGATTCCATTGGATAGGAGGGACATCTCTGTGAGAATAATCTTTGAGATTGACTTTGGTCGTGACACCTAAGTGTTGCAGGTACAAGGAATTGGTCCCCCAATCCTGCACCACTTGCAACTGTCGCATAAATGGTCTTCCCAAAATCATCTCATAGGCATGATTTTTGCTGAAGTCACATATAGCAAAACTATGTTCAAACTCGACACCACAAGTGGTGAGAGTTATTCCTTCTAGCAATCCTAGGGGTCTCTCTATGTGACCATCGGCCATCTGCAATTTCATTCTTGTTGGCCTGAGTGCCGGCTTGCCCCAACGCTTCCAAAGGGAAGTGGTGGCAATTGCAACTCCTGCACCTGAGTCCAAAATTGCCTTAGTGGTGTAGCCCTGGTAGGTAATGGGAAGATAGGTGTTCCCTTCTTCACCTTCACACATGTCTCCTATCTTATCCAAGGGAATTTCTGGCACTGTCCTATGGGATCCTACCCGGGAACGTGGTTTTGCAATTTCAGTTACTTGACTGGCTACATATTTCCGCGCGTTTGGTCTATCCTTGGGCAGTTCTTCCAAAGTGAGATCGCGTTGCACCTTGGTGTTCGTTACTACCCCCGTGTTCCTTGGTATGCCTGAGTCGTCGTTCCTTACCATGACTGTGGGTGCTCTCATACACGTGGACTTTGCTTCCCATGGGCCTGTGAAGTGGGGTAGCTCTTGTATGGAATTAGACTCAAAGTCCAATCCCTCGTGAGACTGAGTACTCTCAAGTTCCCCGTAAATGGATGGGATGTCTTGTGGGAATTGGTCGTGTGCATCGTCCACAAGTTCCAAAGGAGGGGCGACCTCGCTTTCGTTATCCCATTTGTCTTCTTGAATCTCTCGTAGGAAGTCTGGTGCAAACCGATTCATAGAAGAAGAAGTGTCTGGCTCTGTAGAATTAGGCACATATGCTACCTGGGAAGGAGGGCTTATTCTATTGTTGGCTCTTTCCTCGTTCTCATAGATAGCTGGAGCACAAGCTTCCTGGGGAAGGTTACTTATTCTATTACTTTTCCGATCAGGCTCATACGCTCTCTGGGAAGGAATGTGGGTCACCTGTGGAGGTACGTAAGCTTTCGAGGGAGGCTCCTGTGACTTTTGGGGGGGAAGATAAGCTTCTTGGAAAGGCACGTGGGCTTCCTGAAGAGGCTGGCTTTTCCGTTCTCTTGCCCTTTCCTTTCTTTGAGGGGTAGGTTCCTTTTCTGACTGTGCAATTAGCCTCTCTAATCTTTCTAAGGAGGGAAAGGTGTCTGGTTTAGTGGAATTGGCCACATACACTTCTGATGGGGAATGCTTCATGTTTTTGCTTGCTTTATCTTTTCCTTGATTTTTTTCTTCCTTGGCAGATCTTGCAATTATTTCCTCTAACTTCTCTAGGAATCCATCCAAGTGTAATTGCGTTTTGGCTGAGCCCGAGTAATTGAAAAGGCGGCTGGCTTCAAACATAGTTTGAGCCAATGCGACCATTTTCGCGCACAGTTTGGTTCTTTCTATCTCTAGGTCAGCTCTGGGATAGCACTTGTCATGATCCATGACGTTTGGCCCTTCTTGGATTCTGGCCTGATATGCTTTGAGCATCATGTCTATGTCTTCAGGAGTGGGATCAGCTAACACTGATCCTACCTTAGGAGGTGGTGGAATCGTATGACGTGGTGGGGAAGGTGGTGGGTCAGATGGAGATGGGAGTGGTGGCGGCAGGGTAGTGTGAGAGGGTATTTGAGAGGTGATTTCAGTTATCCTAGCTTTGGTTTCTCTTATGCTTTCCTCAAGTTCACTCATCTTTTTAGCCCATTGTCTTTTCATTCTTTCCCGACTATCTTTCCATGCTCTAGTCCTTTTCTTTGTTATGCTCTCGGTTTCACTAGCCTCTGAGTTCTTATCCTGGTTTGTCTCTTGGTTTTGCTGCAATGTCTGAGCTCTAGTGACTACCTGCACTGGTGCAGTGGAAGTGACGCTTCCTGAGGAATCTACAACCAAACCAATCACATTGATCGGAGTGATTTTTGGCATATTATTGGGGTTCTTTGGGCAATCTCGTAAAAGATGCTCTTTTCCACAATCTTGGCAAAAACCTTGGATAGTCACTGACTGGGGTTGTGTAGGTGGGGGCAAGGGACAATCACGAATGAGATGATCTCCTTGGCATCTGTAGCACGGTCCTCTTGGGAATGGAGGTCTTACTTGCCTAGGTTGAGGCCTGGGGTTGGGGTTTGCATACATGACGTTCGTGTAATCTGACTCCCAACTAGGTTCACTTGGTTCTTCACTATAGTAAGACTCACCATGTTCTGGAGACTGCATGTAGTAAGCCTGGGGACTATCGACATGTGTAGAATCAAAGCTATGGTCACTTGGGTCACTTTCTGAGATCAATGGGGTTACTGGTACTATGGCCCTATTCAGGTTTTCTTCTGCAACAGCATACTTTACTGGAATCACGTTAGCGGGGTTTGGGGGCTGTTGAGCTAGTACCGGTTGAGGTCGCTGTTGGGCCTGATATTGTGGTTGGTAGGTTTGTTGGGGTCTAGCATATTGTGGTGGTGGATTTTGGTTTTGGTATCTGCCTTGTTGGTAGGGCTGCGGGTAGGGTTGCCTAACTGCCTGCTTGTTGTATGGGCAATCTTGTGCGGTGTGATTGGTGTATCTCCATTCTATGGTGCAGTACTGGCTACTAGGGTTTACTTGGGGTTGAGCCATAATAGGGCAGACATTCGCCATATGGTCACCACCGCATGTATAGCATCTTTTCACAGGGGCAAACCTTGGGATTTGTTTGCTAGTTACACCTAATTTCTGAGCTACCTTTTCGGCAAGTTCCTCAATTGATGTGGACTGCGTGGAAGAGTGACTAGATGCACTATCTGAATCTTTGTAGATTTTGGAAAGCTCTAGTTCTTCCCCTAGGTTATCTTCAATGTCAATGCACATGCATACACACTCTTCTATAGTCCTAGGGTCCTTCAGATACACATAGGATCTCAATTTCATACTCAGCAATCCATCAAGGAATAAGGCTACTTGTTTAGCAGATGTGGGTAGCTCCGAAATAGGACATCTTTCAAGGTATTGCCTAAATCTTCTTCCTGCAAGTCTCACAGTCTCTTGAGGGGTTTGCTTGAAGTTGTGAATCAGTGAGGAGGTATTGTGTCTTATGCCGCTCTTAGAGAACTCTACAATGAATGCCTCTAGGAGTTGGTCTATGCTCCTGAACTGACGCTCATCTAATGGCTGAAACCATGTAAGTGCCGTGTTCCTAAGGGTTAGACCGAAGGCATTGTACTGCGTGAACAGATCTTCCACTTGTTCAGCTCTCAAGACTTGCTTGAACTCCGCCACATGATCATAGGGATCTCCTGTGCCGTCAAAGTAATTCTTCATGGACTTAACTAGCTGGGTGGGTCTCAAAGTTCTTGGGTGCTCTCTATGCCTCGGCAGAGGGAATCCATCTACATTTCTTTGGTTCCTGTGGGCTCTATGCATCTCAGGTTCTACCCTATTCGTCTCTGTTCTCGTTCTTTCTCTGCCCACTGGGTTGGCAAAACTTACTTCTGGTCTCTCTCTACTTCTGTCTCTTTGCGTACCCTGAGCTTGGGAAGTTCCAGCCCCAGGGTGAACATAGGATACATTTGATCTTGGTTGGGGGAAAATAAATTCACCCTTCCAAGTGTAGGCATGTCTATCATTTTCTGTCACCACAAAGATCCGTTCTGAAGCATGATCTAAGTAGGTCACTCTGCCTGGGCTATCCGGATCCTTAAACTCATAGATCATGATATTTCCTATGTCTGTTGGCTGATTAGACTTATACCTCCAAAAGGCTTCATCAGTTTCTCGATTGAGGAGCAACTCTATGCTCTTGTTGTCTTGGGGGACCCATTCAGGCGTGATAATTCTAGTGAGAACTGATTTACCTCGAGGGGTTCTAGGTTCCGCACCCATGTTCCCTTGTTCCAGGTCACCTAAGTCCGCTTCTGAGATTACATTCCCAAAGTCATCTGTCCTATCCGGGTGACTAGTGACTACATATATAGTTCCTTCCTTGTCCAGGTATGCACCGTTTTCAAACTTGACAGCTGGGTGCTCTAGTCCAATGGATTGATCAGGATTTTTAATCTGGACCACAGATCTTCCTAGGCCGTCCTCATAGATGCTAGCACCTAGTCGGTTGGTCCTAAGATATTCCAGCTGTGTTTTGTAAGGGCCTTCTACCCTGTACAAATAAGGCACTCCTGAACTTCCCGTAGGTCTGTCAATGCCTTGAGACATTTCTGACTCACTGGTCTCACAGCTAGGGTAGTATGAGTGGTGACTCAATTGCTGGGCCCAAGACCTTGCAGTATGATTGACACTAGCCTCTGAAGACCTAAGGCTTTGTCTCTCTCTTGCTAGGTGTCGTCCTGATCTAAGGTTCATATGCCTAACTGATTAGCCCAAATTTTTGCCCAGAGTACAACCTCGTTGCCGATCAATTGGTATCAGTTACTTGATTCTTTTTAGTTATTTCCCGTGTTTAAGGTCTTATCTGATATTACGTCGTCAGGAATACTTGAATGTTCTTCGTGCTTTCAGATTGATCGTTCCACGTTAGGTTCTTTTCCTTTATGTTATCGACAGTACAGAGATTATGTTTCTAACTTGAACTTGAGTTTTTAGGTAGTCTTCACTTGATAACTGCCTATCGTCAACCTGACTTACTCCTACCTCTACTCGTTCTTAGCTTGAGCTAGGAAATGACAGAGAGAGTTGAGAATAATCCAACCTTACTTGTTGATCCCTTGCTTTATGGTGCTCAAGAACCCGGTTCTCAAGCTTGCAAAGAAACCTTGCTTTGTATGCTCTCAGTTGCTCCCAATGGACCTATAAAAGTCCCACGGTTAGCTCAATGCTTATATTCAAAGGACCAAACCAACCACTTTCATTCATGTGACACAAACACACATTAGCATTGTGACTTTTAGGAAAATGATTCTAAAGACTCCTGACTTTGATCCCCCTGGGTATGGTCAACTTCAAAATACCTTATCTAAAAATCAATGCATTATCTTTATAAAAAACAGTTAAGGGCGTGTAGTATATGCCCCGAGCTTTCCAACAAGCCCAAGAGCTCAAAAATTGGATTTCATATGAAAAAGTTAGGACTGTTCAGGGTTTAGGGAGTTAAATCAGAATTCAATACAAGCTAACAGTCAAACAGGAATACTCGAGTAGCTTGTGGCACGGCCTCGCGATGCAATACTACACCCTAGTGTTTGTCCCACACTCAATCAAAATTTAGACCAATAATTTTGCCTTGAAAATTTGACCTAATTTGCCCTTCTAACGCGTTCGCAAAGTCTGTCGGTCGCGATTGACAGGTCAGTCGCGATCGACGTGTCGATCGCGATTGACAGGTCCGTCATGGCTGTCAGTCGCGATTGACTGGTCAGTCGCGATTGACACGTGGCCGAAAAGTCAATCAATCGTGGTCAAAGCGTCGTTGACTCTGTCGGTCGCGATTGATGAGTCGATCGCGATTGACAGGTCGGTCGCGAGGGTCTGTCGATCGTGGTCAAACAGTCGTTGACCGTGTCGGTCGCGATTGACAGAGCCGTCGTGGTCTGTCGATCGTGGTCAAACAGTCGTTGACTGTGTCGGTCGCGATTGACAGAGCCGTCGTGGTCTGTCGATCGTGGTCAATCGGTCGTTGACTGTGTCGGTCGCGATTGATGAGTCGATCGCGATTGATGACTCGATCGCGATTGACACGTGTCACGCGTATGGTCAGTCGGTCGTGGTCAATCGGTCGTTGACTCTGTCGGTCGCGATTGACGTGTCGATCGCGATTGACAGGTCTGTCCGTCGTCGTTTGTCGATCGCGATTGACAGAGCGATCGCGATTGACAGAAATCTGTGGAATTTCAAAAAACTAAACACATTTTTGGGAAGCTCTAGGCCTGTAGGTCATGGATATGCACTTTGTTTAGCAATTAGAGCAAGTTTTCAGTCGGTCGCGATTGACAGAGCTCGGCGACACACAGACAGTTACTCAGATTTCCGTACCTGCGCAGAGTGCTGGGGATGATGATGCGGCCTGTACCTGCAGAATGCTCACAAAACATGCAAAAAATAGCACATGCAAATTCGCTCTCTCGCTCTCTCTCACAAGTGAAATGAGGGAAATGAGGTGGAGATGGGGATATAGTCAAAAAACTGAAATTTTCGCGATGATGGAGATGGACGTGGGAGATGGTGATGATGATGATGATGATGAAGATGGTGAAGAAAGTAAAAGAAAATCGATGAGAGTGAAGAAAATACCTACAACTCCAACGCGTCAACTCTACGTCTTACCATCACACGCTCGTCCTCAAAGCTCGATCCCCGGCAACGGCGCCAAAATTTGGTGTAGCTCAATGATGAGTAGCACCTCCTTTAATGTCAATCCGGGAAGACGTGAGGATGGTATGAAGACCTCGAGCAAGTGGCGGCACAAATGCGTGAGTGAGAAGCACACTAGCATGCACACACATACACACACACGCGCACACACGGCAAGACAAAGAGTGAGAATCAATGGAGCTTTTAGATTACTTTCAAAATGCTCTTACAAGTTCGTTTCAATTACAATCTAACCCCAAAAATGAGCTCTCTAGCTCTTTTTATAGTTTTTGACTAGCTTTTGGCCCTGTCCAGACCTAGTGTCCGGCCTAGTTAAAAATTAGGTTCCAGGGCTTATTTGGGGCTCAAACGAGATCTAAAAAATACGAAAATTGGTACGCAACTACTTCTAAGGCTCCTCAAGCTCAAGGACTCCTTGGCTTGCACAAAATGGAGCTACAAAAATGTGAAATGATATTTACAATGATTGTTAGTGATAAAAATCACTGTTGTTGTAGGGATTTCTTCTAGTGATCTGCCATACATATCTTCGAGCTCCCTACTTGCTCTTCCTCCCTGCATGTCCATCTCTTTGATTTGCATTAATGTCTTGAAAAAATATTGGCCTACTTGCCAGATCTTCTTTGACTGCCCTGTTTGCTTGTGCTGTCCCTTCACTCTGACTCCCTTCTTTGACTTTCACGTCTTGTAAGTCCTGGTGTACCAAGGCTACTGCCAACAGCAGCCGCGAGTGAAGTGAAGAAACTGCACTGTGAGGTAATATGTTTGGTTGCCCCACTATCAAAGTACCTTACTACAAACATACACTATTCAGGAGAACAGATGGGTCAAAACTGCAACCAGTAGTAAATGCCCATTCTTCATTCTGCACTAGATTAGTAGACTCTATTTTTGGTGTAGAGGCCTTTGCAACAACCATTCCAACCTCTTTTTTGCCTCTTTAGTAGCTAGTTTTGGACAACTCTTTATGGCATGATCATTTGCTTTATAGTATTTGCAAAACAATTTCTGCTTTTCTATTTTCTTCTCGTCTCTATCATCCTTCTTTGATTGTGCAAAATTAGCAGGTTTTTGCTTACTAGTAGAAGAGCTCCATTTACCTTTTCCCTTTTGACTAGCCAGGAAAGCTTGATCTCCAACACGCATAATTAGCATACACAATAGCATGATTGGGCACATACAAGATGCCAAGACTCAGAAAGAGGCTTGGAATAGTTTTGTCACATTGTATGGGACCAATACAAAGGTATGGAAATTGCAACTTAAGAATGAGCTGCATATGCTGGAGAAAAAGGGCATGTCAATAAGTGACTAGACCTTGAAAACTAAAAGCATATTTGAGTCATTTCCATCTATTGGCATGAATGTAGATGATGATGAAAAGGTGGAAGTGTGCCTTCATGGTTTAGGAGTTGCATATAAGCAGTTCAAAACTTCTATTGAAACCAGGGAAAATATTTTCAATTTTGCTGATCTAGTGTCCATGTTGATTATTGAAGAAAAGAATCTTCGTGAGGACTCAAAATCCCAAGGAAAACCTAGTTCTGAGCAAGTATTCTACTCTGATAGAGGAAGAGGCGCAGGCATAGATAGAGGCTTTAGAAGTGGAAGAGGAAATAGTAACCAAGACCAATGTCAACATCAGAATCATGTAGGAGGTAGAGGACAATTTCAAGGCAGGGGGAGCCAAAGAGGCCGTAGAAACTTCTAAAGAAATGAGTCAGGTAATGACAGTAAAGGATGATGGAATTGTGGTAAACCTAAAAACTTTGAATGTGATTGCAGGTGGAAGAATTAAAATAACAAAAGGCAACAAAAAAGCTATGCATCCACAAGTGGAGATGATTCTGAGAAGATGTTTATGATCCAAAATCATATGATGGATACGATGTCTATTGATGTTTCAAAATCAAATGTTAATGTCTGGTCTGTTGATTTAGGTGCTTCAAATCACATGACTAGTCATGCAGAATGGTTTAGTACTTTGCAAAAATTGCCAGTTCTTGGATATGTTGAAATAGGTGATGACACATCACATCCTATCGAGCATACAAGAAACATAAAGCTATCTATGGAGGACTCTAAGGTAAAACATCTTGCTAATGTGCTGCATGTTCAAAATATAACAAAGAATCTAGTTTTTGTTGGACAAATGGTTGACCAGGGATTACAAGTCAATTTCAATGTTGATGGGTTATATGTAGAAGAGTACAAGAAGATTGATTACCAAAGGAAATAAAGTGGGTTGAATGTTCACCTTAAATGTGAAAATCTCTAAAATGAATGCAGCCATGTTTTGCAAAAGGTGCAAGAGTTATTGTTGATATAGAGATCTAGCACAAAAGAATTGGACATGCAAATTTATAGATGTTGAAATTGATGCAGTCAAAGGAGCTTGTTAATGGACTGTCAAATTTCAAGGTTGCAGAGTTGCAAAATGTATGTGCAGCATGTCCATTTGGTAAATAGTCAAGAGCATCATTTCCACATGATAAGCATGTTAGTGGGAATGTGCTAGAAATAGTACATACAGATGTTTGGGGGTCCTACAAAGACCACATCTATGGGTGGTTGCAGGTTTTATGTTACTTTCATTGATGACCATACATGGAAAGTATGGGTATATTTCATGAAAGAGAAGAATGAGGTATTCACTCCCTACCCACTTTCTTTCCTTTGGCAATCAATCTTCTATTCTATTTGTACTCTTCTACATACAACCCATTAGCATTGAACCTGACTTATAATCCCTGGTCAAACATATGTACAAGAAAAACCAGATTCATTTTTGCATTTGGAACATGCAGTACATGTGCAAGATGTTTTACCTTTCCATCCTCCATGGATAGTGCTATGTTTCTTGTATGCTCGATAGGATGTGATGTATCATCACCTATTTCAACAAATCTAGGAACTAGCAATTTCTACAAACTACTAAACCATTCTATATGACTAGTGGAAGCACTTGAATCAACATACCATAGATTACCATTCAATTTTGAAACATCAAAAGACATTGTATCCATCATGTGATTTTGGACCATGAAAAACTTCTCCAAATCATCTACACTTGTTGATGCATAGTTGTTTTTTTGCCTTCTATTATTTTGATTATTCAACCTACAATCACATTCAAAGTGACCAAGTTTACCAAAATTCTAGCATACTTTACTATCATTACATGAATAATTTCTTTGGAAATTTCTACGGTCTCTTTGGATCTCCCTACCTCAAAATTGTCTTCTACCTCCTGCATGATTTTGTTGTTGACCTTGGTCTTGGTTACCATTTCCTTTTCCACTTTCAAAGCCTCTACCTCTTCCTCTACCAGAGTAGAATACTAGCTCAAAACTAGTTTTTCCTTGGGAGTTTGATTTTTCATCAAGATTCTTTTCTTGAATTATTGGCATGGACACCAGACCAACTATTGAATTATTGGCATGGACACCAAACCATTTCCTTTTCCACTTTCAAAGCCTCTACCTCTAACTCTTCCTCTACCAGAGTAGAATACTAGCTCAAAACTAGTTTTTCCTTGGGAGTTTGATTTTTCATCAAGATTCTTTTCTTGAATTATTTTCCCTGGTCTGAATAGAAGTTTTGAGCTACTTATATGCAGTTTCTAAACCACGACGACATACTTCCACCTTATCATCATAATCTACATTGACACCAATAGATGCAAGTGACTCACATATGCTTTTGATTTTTTTATGGTGTATTCACTTATGGACATGCTCTGTTTCTCTAGTGTATGCAACTTGTTCTTGAGTTGCAATTTTCATGCCTTTGTATTGGTCTCATACAATGTGACCAAACTATTCCAAGCCTCTTTCAAAGTTTTGGCATCTTATATGTGCCCAATCATGATATCTTGTATGTTAACAGACAACCAAAACATTACCTTCTATGCTTCTTGATTCCATGCTTCATATGCTCTTAATTGGCCCATAGTCTGATTTGTCTCTTGTAATTGTAGAGTGTTTTCATTATCTCCTTCATCATTTCCCATCAAGAAATTCATCATTCTGAATCTCCAAGCATGAAAGTTGTTCTTGTCCAACTTATTGATCATAATTTGAATCATTCCATCAGCATTTGCCATTTCTGTAGTAATTCACAACACTACAAAAATACTAGAAGCAATACCTTTGCTTGAACACCATCACACTATGACGTGATTTTGATATCAGAAAAACATAGTTTTCGTGTATCAACAGTACATGAAATCACTTGAAATCTTGGATATGCAAATTATAATTTTGCAAATTGACCTATTTTTTCTATGGGCCCCACCTTCTACTCCACACCAAATTTTGTAGCAATATGAGACCATTTGTGAAGCGTGCATTCTCCACACCTTTCATGCATTCTTCACTGTTAGTCTTCTCCGCGAGCTCTCTATAGCCACACTAGCTCTGATATCATGTGAAGAGAAAGGAGATAAGGAAGAGAGCTCTCACACACTCTCACACACAAAGAGAGGAGCACACAAAGATTGAGGCAAAGAAGAATAATCTTTTTCTTTTTCTTCTTCTATTACATAAAGAGAATATACAAGAATTACCTAATACAACAATAAAACTAGTGCAATATATAAAGAACAGTACATATGGAAAATCCTAATGTCTACGAATGAGTAAGTTGGCAAGAAATAGATGTGCCATCACTCTCAATAGATAAATCTAGTAAAGCTCACTAAAATATCCCTCATATATATCAGCATGGACACTATACATGTCGACGAAATGAAAAAGTGATACACACCATCCTCGATCATGACATGTTGAGCTTGATATGACAACAAGACTTATGCTAAGCCTTTATACTCAGCTTTGATCAAGAAGAAAGCCATTTTGTGTTGTTTCTTTGACATCCATGAGATGATCTTCTTCCTTGGCATGATAACACATCCACTAGCTCTTCTCTTGTCATCTTTTGAACCTGCCCAATTGAAGGGCTTTGGTGTGCAGAACAAGAGGAGGAAGGAGGAGATGGAATGAGAGAGAGAAGAGAGGAGAGACGTGCGGACATGCGTGGGAGCCTCAAACCCACATAATGAACTCTCTTGAGGCAATGCTCTATATATGATGTATATATATGAATATGGGGGGGTAAGGTCACATGACCCTTACATCCCCAACAGTCTCCCACTTAAGGGTCAATGTGACCATAGTGGAAAAATATACAAAGAATGATGTAGGACTATACAATAATGTACAGGAAGATTCCGGATCTCTATCCATACTAGATCAGCCTACACCAACTGCCTCGAACAAGGTGTATCCATGCACCTCAAACTGCTCTAGACTCATATAGACAAGAGTCGAGCTCATATCTGACTGATGCAAGAACTAATGAAGTTCCTGCAAAGCTCCCACTCACTCTATTCCTATGTCAATCATCGAATGACTTACAAGTCCAAGTGCAAATGCTCCAATAGCAACTGCAATGTCTGGTCTTGAGCATAACAACTCGTACATCAGACTCCCGAATGCTGATGAAACATGTGCTATCCTGGCTAACCTAAGCATGTCAGCCATGCCTATATCCAAGGCATCCAAAGCACCATCATCAAGATCAACATGTCTTGACATATCTGTGTCAACATCTGGCATGAGCGAATCCAAGAATGACTGCATGATCGCTGACTCATCAAAATCTAAATCAGTCATCCTACCAACCAAGTCGAGATGTGCATCTCGAGAGCTAGTATGCTCTGGCATACACTGTGTATCATAAGAGCTATCCTTCTCTACCACACCAAGTGTATCATCATGCTCCACATGAGCTAACTGCACAACATCAACACCAAGGTCAAACTGATGATCACACTCTAACTGCGTATAATCATAATGCTCTACATGAGCATCCACATCATGCTCTAAAGCATCTCAATGATCATCCGAAGTGTGCTCCATATGAGCATCCATATGATCAAGAAAGTCATGCTCTATATAAGCATCATGAGCCTCCGAAATATGCTCTACATGTGCATCCATCTGAGCATCTGAATCCTACCATACATGTGCATCATGAATGTCAATAGACCTATGTGTAGGTAGACAAAATGAAACATGACGAGTCTCACATTGCACATAAGGCTGAACTCTCACTGAGATGAGACTGTCTCTCACATGAAGTACCTGCAGTGGATACATGTGCCCAATCCTAGCACCTCTGACAAGCATAAGCTGTCCCAACTGCAATTGAAAATGATGCTCACCAAGGAATGCATAACATCTGCTCTCCTGTAACTGGCTAACTGAAATCAAGCTCCTAGAGAATAAAGGCACATAACGTACATGTCTGAGTATAAGTGATGCTCCACTAGGTAGCATAAGGCATACATCTCCTGCACCCTCAATGTCATATGTCGTACCATCAGGCATGTGCACACATCCACGACTCTCACCTGAGAATCGAAAAAACTAATCACAATGTGGAGTAACATGAAAAGTGGCTAAGGCATCAAGCAACCAAGCCATATGTGTGCTATCCAATGAACAAGAGGAATCCTGAGATGAACCATAGGAGAAAGTGATATCACCATCACTAGCATAATCAATAGCCATAGACTCTCCTGAAACCACTACCTGACGTGCATCACATGCATGTCTCTGACATCATCGTCGCATCCGCCTGAAGCAATATCGTCGGATATGGCCCTCATGACCACAGTGCCAACATCGAAGTCATCGATGTGATCTATGTCTCACATGAGTCAATGGACTTGCATATGTATCATGTAGTCTCTACCATAATGCACTACTTGTCTCCTCATACATAACAGACTCATATATAGAATCCACGAGCTGTAATCGAATAGTGGAGCTAGCCAATGCATCCATATCCATCCATACGTGATCGGGCATGTCACGAGGCCTCTGTGCATCCCTATGCACATACATGTGTAACCCTACACGAACCAATGTATGCCACATCTGAGCTTTCCACCTCTGAAAATCAGTGCCATCAAATCGAGAAGACACCATGCTGGCAATCCAAAGAGACTAGAAATGTAACAAGAGACTAGAAACAATACTCTATCACCAATAAGGTCACACCTGCATATCCATATGCATAACTCATATCATAAATATCTCACTGGAGAAGAAACCATGTGAACCACGTATCACATAACCATGCATCTAGCATGCACATAAAACCATCAGCATAAGCATGCTCACCAAGTCTCCAAAGTGACCAAATGTGGAAGAATCCTGGGAAAAATTTCGGCAGAGTATCCCCTCTAAACTGAGCAATCAAACAATATAACCAATATCAAAAGAACAACGAGTAACCTATCACCACTTGTCACTGATCCAAGCAAGGATAATGGCAACTACATATGCCAAAAACTAATGGCAATACATGCCAATACAATGGCAATACAACTCCCACTCAAGAATGAATCCTGCAAGATGGTCCAACCTATCACAAATAACCTGTGACCAAGTCCAAATGAATGGAGATAAACAATGATCCAAAGCTATCGCACAAGCTTCAAGATCCATTAGACCTCTTTTCTAGCATAAAATCCGATGAAATTTCGGTAGCATCTCCTCTGTAAAATGGACTCTAGAACCAAAAAAACCATGTGAAAATCACCATCCACAACATCAAATCAATGAACATTTGCTAATAGAATAGCAAATCAAGGTGACAGACAAGTATGCAACTGAGGCTCCAATCTGGATCATGTACCTGTAAAGAAAAACAAAAGATACAAGTACCAACTAAGATCCAAAATCAACTCTCATAGAATTATGTGCAACCGGTAACTAAATCCATAACCAAGTGGCATAAGCAAGATATAGACCACAATGCCACTATACATCCATGATCAAACTCATGATGACATAAACCTCAAAAAAGAGTTACCACAATGTCATCTTACATGCCAAACACGTGACAAGATCATGCTCTACTCTTATATGGAGGAGCTACCACAATGATCATACATGTATAATGCCTTGAAGCTCTGAAAATAAGAGCTTGCACACCAAAAATTCTCTCTCGAAGAAGTTCCAAAGCAAATTCAACCTCCAAGTGCAATTAGGGTTCTTATAATGAAAATGTACTGCTCTGTGTTTTTCTGTTTCAAAGGTGATAACCTCTGAATCTGAAATTTTGATCTTCAGCAAACTTTTACATCTAACTGTGGGCTACGTAACGAGATAAAGAACACCTCAATCGAAGGTGCGTAGCTGAAGATATGCACAAAACAAGCACCTCCTGTCAATTTCACTATCACCTGTAACACTGCTTCTCTGTATTTTGCAGTTTCGGCAACCTTGCACTGAGAATCTGAATCTGAGACTATTGGGAGCTCTTGCCTCTTTCCTTGTTTAGAACGTGCACCCACTCTACTTTTATAACCAATGTGAAGAAGTTTGTGCCTCCTTAACTCACCACTTTCATTTGATTGCCCACTACATGCCACTTACTACAAGTCAGATATTGTATCTTTTAGTCATCATGAATTTTGACTAGACTTTTTTCCTTTTTTTTCTTTTCTCTTCCCTTTATCTTTATACTTGTTAAATTTATCCAAGCATAGCTCATGTGAAAATGAGCTTTTACATTTATCTTCAACAACTTTGAGCTACATCAATGGGCATACATTGTGCTCAACTTATTTATTGGTAGTCTACTACACTTCCTTTGTTTCATATGCTCATTAGCATATACATTTTGATACATTTCTTCAATTATATCTTTGTCTACTATTCTTTGCAGCATCTTCATCATTATAGTGCTTTTGTGAAACTGATTTCTCTATATGTGCTCAGTCATTTTCAATAATTTAATTTGGGTAATCTCTATTACTTGCATATCAATTTTCATCACATTTGGTTCAAGGGTTCTCGAGATATGCATCATAGAAGGTGACTATGTTTGCACATCTTCTAGATCCTAAAATGTCGGGATGATCCCCTTGATTTGTTAGATTCATTTCTCAGTGTATGGTGTGGCTAAGTCGATGAAAATAACCTGCTTTAGTTTCAGTTATATGTGTGCAAAATCTCTCTTGTCAATTCCTACCAGGTTGTGAGCTCTAAGCAAAAAAATGAGTACTTCTATCCCAAAATAGAAGGTTTCTTCACCTTCCTTGTATATGCAAGTTGTCTATTCTAATGCAATCTTTTGGAAATGATGTTCCAAAGCACTTGATGGTTCCAAATGCATTAATATGAAGCTTAAGGAATCTAGTAAGCATCCGTGGAGTTAACAAGGCAAGTGTGGAGTAGGTTTCTGTCAACACCAGCTCATTTCTAGAGCATACTCATCAATCTCCTCACACTAAGTACCCTTTTGGATGCAACAAGATGAGGTACTCTTGGTGCTTACAAAAATTGAGATAAGAGTCTAACTAGATGTGCAATATCTAGTCTTGTCATAATAACATACAAGAGAGAACCAATTATTAACCTATACATGGTCACCTCCTTCACTTCTTCACCTTCATGAGCACTTAGTTTAACATTTACTTCTAATGGATTTGAGATGGGATTGCAATCACTATGCCATAGGTCTGAGCAAAAACTTTTGCAAACATCCTTGCTTTATGCCTAGAAATGCTCCCATTGACATGCCTCTTTACCTTGTACACCCATTTATTGCCAATGAAGTTCATGTCCTTTGTTCTTGGAATTAATGACAAGTATCATTTTCTTCAAGTGCCTTGACTTCCTCCTCCATGGCTTCATTCCATTCTCTATGCTTGCTTCTTCAAAAGAGTTAGGTTCTTCACAATTTATAACTTGACTCGTGTAGGCATAGTGTCTTGCAATGAATGAATCATAAGTCAACCTTTGAGGAGGGTATTTAACCCTATTGGATGCCCATACCTTACCATTAGGTGGTAGAAATCTCCTTCTTCTTGGTTTAAATGCTTTAAATCCTAGATTTTCTAAATTATCCACAACTTCTTCACTTGGAGAGTCCATGTCTACCCGACAATGTTCTTCATTATTTGCCTTTTCCTTTTGTTTGTTGATTCTTTCACTTGAATAAGCTACATTCCTTGTCTTTCCTTGCCAATCTAATGTACTACTCTCATCTGATGGTGTTATTGAAGTGTTTGGACCACTCATCTCCATGCTTTGTTGTTGCTCTTTGAACTTCTTCTCGGCTTCATATGCATCATCAACCTATAACACATATTTGCTACCATATCAAGGTAGCAACTCTTTAAATATTACATCCCCAGAAACCTTAAGCACTTTATTCTAGGTTTATAACATCTAAAACACTTTTGCTTTGAAGAATATCCACGAAATATACACCTATCTGACTTTGTGTCTAACTTGTGTCTCAATTCTTGAGGTATGCGAACATACCACATATAACTAGATGCTTTGATATGTGAAAGGTTGGTTTTCTCACCACATAAAGGTTCATAAGGTGTAGCTCCATGTACTATTGAGGTTGGACACCCGATCATAATGTATATGGCTATATTTACTGCATCAGCTCAATAAGAATTACAAACATTCATTTCATTTAACATAGCTCTAGCCACTTCTGTTATATATCTGTTCTTCCTCTCTACCACCACATTTTGTTTGAGGTGTATACCTACAAGTGAATTTCCTTTTGATGCCATGGTCATGTAGAACATCTTAAAATTCATTTGAAAAGTACTCTCCCCTCCATTCGACCTAAGATTCTTTATATGCTTACCTATCTCCTTCTCCACAAGGTTTTTGAACTTCTTGAAGTGGTAAAACACCTCTGAGATATCAGGATGAAATCCCTCAGGGAAGTGTACATCAAATTTTTTCAAGTTCGTTGCTTTCTAGTTTTGATATGATGTTTTGACCGAGAAAAAGTTAAAAATTGTGAATTTTTCTATTGATTTAATTGGTTATGAGATACAAAACCATGTGATTCTTGTAGATTAGGTTTGTATATTTGTAAATAGCCCATGACGCTAACTTTTGACCCTTGAGAACCTAGGTTTGACCCTTAAAACCCCTTGAAAATTTTGACTTCATGCAATACATCCAAAAAAATCTTGAATGATAATCTATAAATTTGAAAAAAATATATATTACCTCTAATGGATGGCTCCCTTGTAGGTCCCATACATCTGTGTGTATGAGATTCAACACTTCATTACTCACATGTGCTCCCTTCTTGACTGGCAGTCTACTTTGTTTCCCTAATTGACAAGCATGGCACAAATGTTGCATATTGTGAGATGTAAGATTAGGTAGACCACTCATCAAGAACTTCCTTTGCCCCGAGGTTTCATCGTGAGATAGGAATCTTGAAACCACAAAGAAACTTCTTAGAACTTTCAAAATCTTCTAAATAGAAGAGTGATTCCAAAGTTTCCATGTTTTCATGGCCCTATGCATCATTACCAGAGATGCAAAACATGAACAAAACACAAATCTATTGAACTTCAAAGTTCAATTTGTATTTAAGTTCATCGATTTGGTTGTTGAGTTCCATGGAATCGAAGAGTGCTCATGGAACTTGGAAATATAGCTGAAGTTATCATCCAATCTTGGGATGCTTGAGAAGTTACATAAATTACGTAACTAATCAACTAAAGCTTATCTGCATGAGTTTCTAAATATCACCTATACTTAGAGTAATCATTATAAGCTTATCTTCATGACTCCCTAAGTACATTTGGGACTTAGAGTCATCATACATCGCAAAAAGTTTGCAAGTAATTAAATTTTCTTGGTCACCAAGAAAATTTAATACTTAACTTTCTCCTAGTGCCTACTTATACCTCGTAAGACATCAAACATACTTAATTGTGATTAAGTATCTATTTTTGATAACGGAGTATCAACTTGGGAAGGAATCGACTAATTACTTGAGCTGCAAACTAGAACTAGCATGTCTCTGCAACTAACTAGCCCTCTGTCTTCCCTAATGCCAAGCCGTGAGCTTTATCAAGTAAGCTAAATACTAAGAGAGTACATTTTCACATCTACTTGCAAACATCATCCCGTTATATCATGCAAATGCATGTGTCTACATGCAAATCCATATGCTCACATGCGTATGCATACATGTTCTTTGCATGCCCAAAAAAAATAATGCAACAATCATGCATGAGCTTGATGCATGATTTTTCCTTGTACTAAGAATGTATATCATGCAATCTTGATGCATGTATATCCTTTCCTTTGTCCTAATGCACTATGATATAAAAACATATCCTCATGGTGCAATAAAAAGGTTACTCAATGGAAAGGAAATATGGAATTAAACTACCAAAATACATTCATTGATGCACAAGGATCCTTTTTTAAACCAATTCTTTCCTTAAGGCAAAGTAATGCTTGGAATGAGAAGTGGATTGTTTCATTATCCTAATCTAGACTTAATCGATTGAAATCTTGGCTATTTCAATTTGCATCTAGTATTAAGTGTAGAATAATGAAAACAAGATAAATCAAGCATTAAGGCCAGTAGAAATTGGAAAATACTTAGCTTTGACCATAGCTTCGTCCATCCTCTGATCCTTGCGAGGAGCTATCTCTCCATCCTTTGATCCATGAGGAAGAATTACATATTCCTCCTTGTAGAGCATTGCTTCCTCTTATCCTTTTTTTTGAAGAAATGAAGCCTTCCTTGGACTAACTTGTTTTAGCCCATCCTTAGCTTTCGATGATTTCTGGATGATGGATGATGCTTCACTTGAACTAAGCATGAGATGAAGACTTAAAATGAAGTAAAGAGCTCAAAAGTCAAAGCTCTCTGGAAGCCAATTCAATGAATAGGTTTTGGCTCAAGGGCCTTTATCAGAATATAGCAGAGAACAAAAGCTCTTATTGCTGAGAAGAACTCATCCACGCCGTCACTCTATTGGACAGAGGAGAGCACTCTACTCAATTTGATCATGTGCTCGAGCCTTGCAGTCACCAGCTCAGTCCTTTTGTTTTTGAGTTCCAGCGCCAAATATAAAATCTTAACTAAATGTCCACAACGGATGAGCACGACAGTGCCCAGCTAAGTTGGATAGAACCCCGTGTGAAAGCCTATACATGCTTTGTTCGTGGGTTCAAACCCTACGTGAAAGTTGTTGGAGAAATTGTTATTTTGATCTCTGGTCGACGTTCTTTTGTTGCGCCGAATTAAGCTAGAAAATATTCCTCCGATAATAATCTTCATCGAACGTGCTTGCGCTCCTAGATAAGACAAGGTATGGCTCCCAACGAGGTCCATGTTCAAATCCCATGCACGGTCTGCAATTAATCCCTTTGTTTTGTTATGCTCTCGAAGCTCTAAGGATGTGCAGATATAATAGTTAATGAAGCAAAGAGGTTCACGAATTCGCCTTGCTGCCGTGGATAGAACAGAGGCCTGCACACTACGAGGTCGCGTGTTCAACTCCCCAGTGCGGCCGCTTCTAAACCAGCTAAACTTTTGGTAATCTCCTCAATTGGAGCCGTCTATTGCGCCGACAAAAGGGATGTGATAAATGTTTTGCACACCCGAAAATAAGAGATGTCAGT
Organism: Ceratopteris richardii; assembly: GCA_020310875.1. Lineage (NCBI taxonomy): Eukaryota > Viridiplantae > Streptophyta > Polypodiopsida > Polypodiales > Pteridaceae > Ceratopteris > Ceratopteris richardii. The sequence continues at coordinate 97,440,010 of CM035407.1, forward strand.
GGCACCCACAAGTGGCTGATTTTACGTACATGATGATTATGGAGATGATAATGCTAATGGAGAGAAGGATGATGAAGCTCACTCCAAGGTCACCATGGAAGCTCTAGCTCTGATACTGTTGGCATCATATGGGGAGAAGCAAGTACGGCATACATGCAGATCTAGCACTAAGGCAACCCATTAAATTTTTCCAAACCTTACATCATTTTAAAAGTGATTCTCATCACTAAAAACCCTTGTAAATATCATTTCACCTTTTTGTAGCTCCATTTTGTACAAGTCGAGGAGTCCTCGAGCTTGAGGAGCCTTAGAAGTAGTTGCCTGCCAATTTTCATATTTTTTAGATCTCGTTTGAGCCCTCGAATAAGCCCTCGAACCTAATTTTTAACTAGGTCTGACACTAGGTTTGGACAGGGCCAAAGCTAGTCAAAAACTATAAATAGAGCTAGAGAGCTCATTTTTGGGGGCAGCTTCTTGTAGTTTTGAGCTTGTATGAGAACTTGGTTATAATAGAAGTGATTCCATTGTCTTACTCTCTTTGTTCTTGCCGTGTGTGCGCGTGTGTGTGATGTCTGTGCTTGTTTGTGTGCTTCTCACTCACACATTTGTGCCTTCACTTGCTCGAGGTCTTCATACCATCCTCATGTCTTCCCGGATTGACATTAAAGGAGGTGCTACTCATCACTGAGCTACACCAAATTTTGGTGCCGTTGTCGGGGATTCGAGCTTTGAGGACGAGCGTGTGATGGTAAGACGTAGAGAGGACGCGTTGGAATGGTAAGTAGTAGGTAAATTTCTTGTTTTCTCTCCATCTCCATCTCTATCTTCATCTCCATCTTCATCTCCTTCACCACCTTATATTCCCACTTCCAAATCATTTCCCTCATTTGTTTTGTGCGATTTTGAGAGAGAGCAAGTGTGTGTTCTTGTTTTTGTGTGCTTTTGCATGTTTCTTGCAGGTTTCAGCTCGAGCATCATCTCCAGCAAGCTCAGCAGGTACGGAATCTCTCTGCGCAAGCCCCGAGGCGTCGAGCTCGAGCTATCGCGACACACTGAAAAGTTGCCCCAATCATGATTCTGAGTGCACCACGACACTGCGCAGTCCTAGAGCTCCTAGGATCACTAGGCAGAACAGAAAAATTCACCATATCTCGACCTATAGCGACACCTCGAGGTATCGCGACACTCCCAAGTATCGCGACACCTCGACCTATCGCGACACTCCCAGGTATCGCGACACTCCCAAGTATCGCGACACCTCGACCTATCGCGACACTCCCAGGTATCGCGACACTCCCAAGTATCGCAACACCTCGACCTATCGCGATACTCCCAAGTATCGCGACACCTCGACCTATCGCGACACTCCCAAGTATTGCGACACCTCGACCTATTGCGACACTCCCAAGTATCGCGACACCTCGACCTATCGCAACACCTCGACCTATCGCGACACTCGCAAGTATCGCGACACTTCCACCTATCGTCACACCTCGACCCGACCTATCGCGATACATGGGCTTAACGCATAAAATTTTAGAGTGAATTAATTGAGTGAATTGAGGTATATTTGGGCTTAATTTTGGACACATTGGGATAACATTAGAGCCTTAGGAGTGGGCAAAAGACCTAGGAACCAGGGAGGAATTTCCTGAACCCTGAGAGCCTGTTTTGACCCCTAGGTGCCTGAATGGTCATAACTTCACCATACGAACTCCGATTGATGAGATTTTGGTCTCGTTGGAAAGCTTGTTGAGAATCCTACGTGGATCTCGATTGGTTTTTGTAAGAATCATGCGTGGAGTTTTAGAACATGTATTTTTAAGTTGGCCATTCGGTAGAGTTAGGTGGTCATAAGATTTTGGGGGTACAGTGAGTTACTCCAAGAGGGTCCTATTATTGTTGATGTGTGTCAGTCAATCCATTGTGGTAAAGGAGCTATATTAACTTGAGAACTTTTGCAGGAACATTGTGTGCAAGCAAGGCATTCCAAGGCAAGCTAGCAAGGGTGTGTACCAAGCTTGGGAGAAGGCTTCCTGGGCTTGTGCAGCAGTCTGGGCAACCAGAGGATTGAGGTTGGAAGTTCTCTCAACCCTCCTTTGTCAATTCCTAGCCTAGGCTAAGTACGACTTAGGTGTGGTAATTAATTAGGGCAACGTCAGGCACGAATTAAGTCCAAGAGAACTAATCAACCAAGTGCAAGCATTAAGTAGGTCTTAAGTGCGAAAACCCTAAGGGACAAAAGTAAACTTGAATCGATCACTTATCAAGTGCAAAATTCACTTAAGTATTCGTGACGACGTGATATCAGACAAGATCATAAACATAATAATCAACTAAAAGAACAAAGTGATTGGTGCCAATTAACCTACAACGAGAGTGTACTTGGGACCAAGGGGGTAGAGAAACCAGGCATATGAACCTTAGGTCAGGCAGACACTTAGGCCGAGATAGACAAAGCCTCAGATCTTCTAAAGCTAGTGTCAATCACACTGCTAGGTCTTGGGCCCAGCAGTTGAGTGATTACCCATACACTCCCCGATCAGAAACAAGTGATTCTGAAATGTCCTATAACATGGAGAGACCAGTAGGTAGTTCAAGGGTGGCGTACCTAGAAAAGCCAGAAGGACCTTACAAGACTCAATTGGAATACATCAGGACTAATCATCTAGGTGCTCGCATCTACGAAGACGGCCTGAGAAGATCTGTGGTCCAGATTAAGAACCCCGATCAAACCCATGGATTAGAACAGCCGGTAGTCAAGTTCGAAAATGGAGCATACCTAAATAAAGAGGGGACTATTTATGTAGTCACCACTCTTCCTGATAGAACAGACGAGTTTGGAAATGTGATTGTAGAGACCCACATGGGTGATATAGAGCAAGGGAACTTAGAGACAGAGCCAAGAACTCCCCGTGGTAAATCCATCTTGACCAGAATCATGACTCCAGAGTGGATTCCACAAGATAATAAAAGCATAGATTTGCTTTGAAACCGAGAAACCGATGAGGCTTTTTGGAGATATAAACCTGTCCAACCTCAGGAAGTAAGTGCTCTCACAATCTACGAGTTTAAAAACCCTGATAGCCCAGGCAAAGTAACCTACCTAGACAATACATCAGAGAGGATCTTCATGGTCACCAAGCATGGCAGACATGCCTATACATGGAAGGGTGAATTTGTTTTTCCCCAACCTCGGTCTAATGTGTCCTACAGTCACCAAGGAGCTGGGACCTCCCAAGCTCATGGAGCTCAAAGAGATAGGAGTAGAGACAAACCTGAGGTAAGCTTTGCCAACTCCCTAGGAAGAGAAAGGATGAGAACAGGGACAGATAGGGAAGAAACTGAGAGACCTAGAGCCCCAAGGAACCAGAGAAATGTTGATGAATTCCCTTTGCCAAGGCCTAGAGAACACACTAGGGCTCTGAGACCAACACAACTGGTGAAGTCCATGAAGAATTACTTTGATGGCACTGGAGACCCTTATGACCATGTGGCAGAATTTAGGCAAGTCTTGAAAGCTGAACAGGTAGAGGAACTATTCACACAATATAATGCTTTTGGTCTAACCCTTAGGAACACTGCCCTTACGTGGTTTCAACCACTGAATGAGAGGCAGTTCAGAAACATAGACCAACTCCTAGAGGCATTTATCATTGAGTTTTCTAAGAGTGGCATAAGGCACAACACTTCCTCACTAATTCATAGCTTCAAGCAAACAGCTCAAGAGACGGTAAGACTAGCAGGAAGACTGTTTAGGCAATACCTAGAGAGGTGCCCAATGCCTGAGTTACCCACACCAGCCAAGCAAGTGGCTTTGTTCTTAGATGGATTGTTGAGCACCAAACTCAGGTCATATGTGTATCTGAAGGACCCCAGAACTATAGAAGAGTGCGTGCGCATGTGCATAGACATTGAGGATAATCTAGGCGAGGAGTTAGAACTATCAAAAATCTATAAGGATTCGGATAGCTCTAGTAGCCTCACATCTGGTCAATCCACGTCCATAAAGGAACTTGCAGAGAAGGTAGCTCAAAAATTAGGTGTCTCTAGCAAACAAATTCCAAGATTTGCCCCAGTCAAGAGGTGCTATACTTGTGGAGGTGACCATATGGCAAGTGTTTGTCCTATTATGGCCCAACCCCAAGTGAATCCTAGTAGCCAGTACTGCACCATAGAACGGAGATACACAAATCACACAGCTCAAGACTGCCCATACAATAAGCAAGTGGTTAGGCAAACCTACCCTCAGCCCCATCCACAACAGGGAAGATATCAGAACTAGTACCCACCACAACAGTATGCTAGGCCTCAACAAACCTATCAACCACAATATAAAGCCCAGCAGAGACCTCAACCAGTGCTAGCACAACAACCCCCTACTCCAACCAATGTGATCCCAGTGAAATATGCGTCTGCCGAAGAAAATGTGAACAGAGCCATAGTCCCAGTCACACCATTGCTATCAGACAGTGATCCAAGTGACCATAGTTTTGACTCCACACATATTGATAGCCCACAGGCTTACTACATGCAGTCACCCAAGCATAACAAGTCATACTATTATGAAGACCCAAGTGAAAATAGTGGGGAGTCTGAGTACACTAATGTCATGTACACAAACCCCAACTCTAGACCTCAACCTAGGCAGGTACGACCCCCATTTCCTAGAGGACCTTGCTTCAGATGTCAGGGAGATCACCTCATACATGATTGTCCACTACCTGCCCCTACACAACCCCAACCAATCACAATTTAGGGCTTCTGTCAAGATTGTGGAAATGAGCATCTCTTAAGAGATTGCCCGATGAACCCCAATAACCTACCAAAAATCACTCCTATCAACGTCATTGGACTAGTAGTAGACTCTACAGGAAGTGTAACTTCCACTGCCCCAGTGCATGTGGTCACTAGAGCTCAAGCCTTGCAGCAAACTCGAGGAGTAGGCTTGGGGAAGAATTCTGAGGTTAGTGAGACAGAGAGTATAGCTAAGAAAAGGACAAGAGCTTGGAGAGATAGCCGGGGAAGAATGAAAAGACAATGGTCACAGAAAATAAGCGAACTTGAAGAAAGCTTGAGAGAAACCAAAGCGAAGATAAGTGAACTCGCATCTCAAAATCACTCTCACACTACCCCACCACCACCCTTTCCATCTCCCTCCAATCCACCACCTTCCATTCCCCAACGTTCTGATCCACCACACGTAACCCACCCACCACCCAGAGTAGGATCAGTCCTAGCGGATCCCACTCCTAAGGATCTAGACATGATGCTTAAAGCATATCAGGCCAGAATCCAGGAAGGGCCAAACATGACAGATCATGATAAATGTTACCCTAGAGCCGATCTAGAAATAGAGAGAACAAAGCTTTGTGCTAAGATGGTCGAATTGGCGCAAGCCATGTTTGAAGCCAGTCGCTTGTTCAATGGCTCTAGCTCCACTAGAACACCATTGCATTTTGATGGTCTATTAGATAGGTTGGAGAGGCTACTTGCAAAGTCTGGGAAAGGAGCCTCCTCCCAGCTTGAGGGGAGTGAAAGAGATAGAATAAGCTTTCCTCCCCAGGAAGCTAATGTGCCTAACTCCACTGAACCAGACACCTCTTCTTCTATGAATAGGTATTCACCAGAGTTCCTGAGAGAGATTCAAGAAGAGAAATGGGCAAAGAAAAGTGAAGTCCCTCCTCCCATTGAACTTGTGGATGATGCACATGATCAATTCCCACAAGACATCCCTTCTATTTATGAAGAGCAGGAGAGTGCCCAATCTCAGGAGAGATTAGATTTTGAGTCTAATTCCTTGCAAGAGCTACCACATTTCACAGGCCCTTGGGAAACTAAGTCAACCTGCATGAGAGCGCCCACGGTCATGATAAGAAATGAAGATTCGATCATACCTAGGAATACTGAGGTAGTAAAAAACACTAAAGTGCAGTGCAATCTCACTTTAGAAGAGCTACTCAAAGTTAAGCCAGAAGTGTGGAAACACGTAGCCAAAGAAGTGCCAAACTTAACCAAATCTTGTTCCCAAGTAGGATCCCACAGAACAGTACCAGAAATACCCTTGGATAAGATAGGAGACATGAGTGAAGGAGAGGAAGGACATACCTATCTACCAGTTACCCATCAGGGATACACAACCAAGGCAATTTTGGACTCAGGTGCAGGAGTTGCAATTGCTACCACTTCCCTATGGAAGCGTTGGGGCAAGCCAGCACTCAGGCCAATGAGAATGAAATTGCAGATGGCCCATATTGAAAGGCCCTTAGGATTGCTAGAAGGAATAACTCTCACTACATGTGGTGTTGAGTTTGAGCATACTTTTGCTATATGCGACTTTAGCAAAAACCAAGCCTACGAGATGATTTTGGGAAGGCCACTTATGCGGCAATTGAAAGTGGTACAGGATTGGGGAACCAATTCCTTGTATTTGCAACATCTAGGTGTTACAACCAAAGTCAATCTCAAGGATTACTCTCATAGAGACGTACCGCCTATTCAATGGAATCCCATCCATAGAGCCAAAGATGAGACTGAGTCTGTGCATTCCATAGGATCCGGATCCTCATGGATGCATGAAGACACTCACTTATGGATGTGTAAGGTAGCAATAGAAGAAGAGAAGAGAGAGAAAGCCAGAGAGGTAGGTGCAAAAGAAACCCATAGATCAATTCAAGACCCAGCCTATGCACCGGTAGTTTTTCCTCACGAAGAATTTGAGCCTCACGGCTGGGCTGAAATTTTAGCAACAATGGATGTAGCCATCAATGAAGAACAATGGACACCCCACTGTGATGAGGATGGCTATGACATTTCAGTCTTTTCAATAGAATCGATCATGGGAGACGCAGTGTTAGAAGAATGCGAACCTAGCCCTGATGCATTTAAGGATGCAAGTGACTCCGACCTAGAGTCAATCATCATGGACCCACCGTTTGCATCAGAGGGAGAATACTTCTATGAGGTAGAAGTTCACCCTCAGAGACATGAAGAGCTCTTGAATGAGGTGAGATTAACCACACAAGTGACCACCAAGAGTGAAGGAAAGAAAAGAAAGAAGAAAGAAGCCACATCGGAGGAAGAGGAGTCCTTGTTTGAGGTGCCGAAATTTTTCAAGAAGTATGAGGTAGAAGATAGAAGAGTCATGGTAAGAATGCCTAAACGAGAGGCACAATCAGGAGAGGCCTATGATAGCAAGGAAACTACTAAGAAAATAGTTGTGGCCGTAGAAGAAGGAAAAGAAAGATGCACCTACATAGGACATGACCTGACGGAAGAAGAAGAGCAAGAGTTGATAGCTTTGCTAAGGGAGTATTGAGATGTATTCGCTTGGAGCTACAAGGACCTGAAAGGTGTAGACCCTGACATATGCTCACATACGATCCCCATAACTTCAGAGGCTAGGCCCTCTAAGCAAAAGCCATACACATACAATGAAAACTATGCGGCCAAGATCAAGGAAGAGATGGATCGCTTGGTTGAAGCTGGATTTATCTATGAAATTGAGCATACTGAATGGGTATCCCCCATTGTAGTGGTGCCCAAAAAGAATGGCAAATTACGTGTATGCATTCACTTGAAGAAGGTTAACGTAGCCACTATCAGGGATAGTTATCCGCTTCCTATCACTGAGCATCTATTATAAAGGGTAGCAGGCAAGGAAGTGTACAGCTTCCTAGATGGGTTCTCTGGCTACAATCAAGTAGCCATTGCACCAGAAGATCAACATAAGACGGCTTTTGCCACAGAGTGGGGCATATTTGCCTTTCGGGTAATGCCATTCGGGCTTACCAATGCACCTGCTACCTTTCAAAGATTGATGTGTCACGTGTTTAAAGAGTTCTTGAGGAAGAATTTGGAAGTCTATGTTGATGATCTATGCGCTCATTCCAACATTAGACAGACTCATATACCCGAACTCAGGCAAATCTTTGACCAATGTAGAGAATATCAAGTCTGCTTGAACCCAGAAAAGTGTGTTTTCATGGTCAGGCAAGGCAAGATCCTAGGACACATAGTGTCAAAGAACGGCATATCCACTGACGAGGAGAAAGTGAGAGCCATTGCAGAACTACCTAGGCCAAGGAATGTCAAGGAGGTACAGGCCTTCATGGGGCATTGTGGTTACTACCGCCGGTTCATTCACATGTATGCCGTCATTGCAAAGCCTCTGTATGCCCTTCTAACTAACTTTGAGTGGACTGATGAGTGTGAGAACTCTTTCACGGAGCTCAAACGAAGATTGTGTTCAGCACCAATCTTGACCACACCAGATTGGAATAAGCCATTCCATGTCCATGTAGATGCATCCAATTATGCAATTGGATGCGTGCTAGCACAACCTACGGGTGAAGGTAATATGGATCTTCCAATTGCCTATGCCAGTAGACAACTGAATGCAGTTGAACAAAATTATACCACCACTGAACGGGAGGGGTTAGGCATGGTATACGCAGTTAAAAAGTTTAGACACTATTTGCTTGCAAATAAGTTTAAATTTTTTACTGATCATCAAGCTCTATTGTACTTGGTAAACAAGCCATGCAATACAGGTAGATTAGTAAGATGGTTAAGTAGTATATATCTTTGGTGCAAGAAGACAAAATTGCTACATAAACACTATGATAGTGCATTCGGAGGCCAAAATGAGCTCAGATCGTGATTTTGACACCACAAAGCGAAGATGTTTTGATCTTCTAATCACTCTGAGTATGCTCACCAATTTTCATGCGATTCTAACACTATCACCAGAGGGGTGTCGACGATGCCCTGGATGAAGCAACGACATGCTTTGATACCAATTGTTGGAGTTCAAGGTCTATGGAAGCACGTGAACAACACAAGGAAGAAGAAGAAGCTTGGAGCACAACACACAATACTGAATGTATTACCACTAGAATGTACAAAGACAAATGACCCCTTAGGTTTATCAGCGTATATACAAGCTGGGGAAAAAACCTCCTAAAGAGGGAAAAAAGTGCCCGGGTAGTCCTAGTGTGTTCACACACATCACTACCTAAATATATCAACAGTAGGAATCTCTTTTTAAGGGTAATCATTCACCTTTCATTTGCTTACAAGGTGAGGATTAAATCCTTTCTTGCTTTGCTTTAGTATGATTTAGACCTATTTGTTTATGTGCACATATTTCTAGTCACAACCTTCAAGCTCAATAACCATGTTTGAACTAATTCCTTTGGGGGAAACCAATCCCACCTTGGAATATTTATTAACATACTTTTTATATATCTCAATTTAAATCTCATTATAGAAAAAGGCACTTTTTCTCAATACTCAAATATCATTTCCTACTATATGAGTTGAGATTCAAGACAATATATCTATTCAAGAGAGAAATGAAGTACTCTTGGTCTTGTTCTGGGACCACTTTCTTGAATCCAATCAAATGGACTTTTTACTTCTCTTGTCTTATGTTGCTCTAGCACAATGGTGAGAACCACGTTAGAAGCTCCACCTCCTTAATGTCAATCCGCGGAAGAGATAGGAGTGATATGAAGATCGTGAATGTGAGATGAAGTGAGAGTGATGGTGAGAAGCATAGAGATGCACACACACATACACACACACTACGAAGAGACAAGCAAGACACAATGAAAGGTGAGAAATCAACTCTATTGCTCAAGATTTCAATTACAAGCTCAAAATAGCTCTAAGCTCACACTAACCAACCTCAAAAATGAGCTCTCTAGCTCTTTTTATAGATTCTAGACTAGTTTTGACCGGTTTCACATCTAGTGACCGGCATAGTTAAAAAATAGGTCCTAGATGCTATTTGAAAGGGTAAACGGTGTCTAAAAATAGCCAAAATTGGTATGCTCATTCTACCTAAGCTCCTCAAGCTCGAGGACTCCTCGGCTTGCACAAAATGGAGCTATAAATTACAAAACGGGTTTTTCTATGTTACATATGGTACAAAAGTGATGAAAATCACTATTGGAGGTTTTGAAAAGTATTTATAAAATATAAATCTTTGAAAAATTGATTCGACTGACTCCCTGCTCTGTCTTTACATGCTTCCGCATCTTCTATGCCTCTGGCTACTGCCAACACCCCCCTCCCTCTCGCTTCTGTCGTCCTCGACAGAACCTTTTTGTGAGGTCTGTCGGATGTAATTCTGGAGTAATTCCTAAGCGAGGGTGTGTTCTGATATTCAAATGCCTCGGGCCAAATCTGCCTCGAGTTTCTCCCAATTAATTGGTTGCGGTTCATTGGATGGTGGGAGTCGATAATGTGTGGAATATACCATCTGTTCACAGGCGAATAATTGAAGCAAATGTGTGGGCCTACTGATGAACACTTCTGAATGGTATTCCCAGAAACTGGTTGTGAACATTTCTTCGAGGTTTGCTTATAGCACGCCGGTAGGTATTTGATTCTGCAATGCCAGGCATAACACACCCGTATCGATGGCGTTGTACTCATATCATATGCGAGATCTAGATTACCATGCTCGAAGCTCGGGGTGTTTACATGTGGTGCCTTGACTCGTCCGAAGACTTTAAAAACCATCTGCATCATGTCGAATATCTTGACAGTCCTGTGCGCTGTTATATCGTCCATGTGTTTTAAGCGAGGGAGCCAGTGATGAATCATTGTCATCATGTATCCGATTGTAGGTGGTCCTTTGGGTGGGGTGAAGTATGGGTAATTCAACCACTCCTGGCATTGCTTGTTATTCTGTACTTTAATCGCAAATGCCTTCTAGGAGCGGCGACGTGGCATTGGTCCCCAACATGGGTTGTATTTTAAGTGTAGTGGTGCCTTGGCTCATGTACTCATCATCTCAGGATATGTTTGTAATAAATCTTTAGGCCAATCTGGTTGATAGATCTCTCCTTCCTACGCATCCCATGGCAAATCGTCAGGCTCAAATTGAGTAGCGTGAGATGGTTTCTTGCATGTTTCTTTCTCTATGGCCAACTGATATTCCGCCATTAACATAAAAAAAGGTTTATATTGTAGCTCATGCCCTGATATGTATCTGCAAGGGGCCAAATGAGCGAAGTATGGGGACTGTAAAATGCGTTCTTCAATCATTGCCATGGCGTGTAGCTGTGCTTCTACCCGTGCTGAGTGGGTTGTTCCAAGTTCTTCTATCGTCTTCATCCATGCGGGAGTCGGAAGTTCGAAGTCGTCTGGCCTTCAGTCCTGACTCATCCGCCTGGGATGGGTTGGGGTTCATACGCTTCTTCAAAAGTTTCCTCCACCAGAATAGTGATTGTTTCTTCCTCGGCAAGTAGTTCCGGTGGGGAGTCTGGCCTGGGGGGTGCTTCATATACAGCTATTTGTGATTGGAGCGTTGATACATGGGCCCGTAATGTGTTGAGTTCCTCTAGGATGTCAGGAGAGGGGTCCGCAGGAGCTGATAGTCCTTGTGGTATTGGTGCTCTTAGTTGCAATGTCTTGTGTTCCTCCTTGATCTTTTGAAACTCCTCGTTCATGTTGTCGTACTCATCTAACAATCTGACATGATCATCTAGTAACATTTTCATAGATTCTGAGGGCACGGCCTTAAAGCGACTAGGGCTCAATGGTTGGTCCGGCTGATCTAGAGCAGCTTCTAAATTCTCTCTGTTCTATTCTTGTAAGCGCTGGTTCTCTTCTTTCGCTGCTGCCAGGTGTTGTCTAAGTAAGCCCATGTTCCTAGCGAGCGTTGCATTGCGAATAGTTTGTGCCCTTAACAAGTTATCGGTATCTGTGACAGCTTCTTTTGTCTTTTCTTCACTTTCTAGTTCAAGTTTATGATATGCCTCTCGTAGCTCTTGGTAGCGGGTGTTCAATGAGGCATTCTTGATGGTCAGTGAATTGAGTTGCGATTGTAAATCATTCGTTGTCTGCTGCAGCGTCCTGTAATTATTTCCAAGAGATGCAAATTCATCTCTTACTTGTGTCATGTAGGTGAACATCTGTCGAAATGCAGTATCTACAGTGGGTGATAATATTAATGGTGTGCTAAGTGAAGATGCAGTGGGTGTAGATGCAAAGGGAATGGGGAATGGGGGTGGGAAAGTGGAGGTTGTGGTGATTGTGGAAAATTGTGGTGTGCCTATGTATGGTTGTGCCATGAATGAAGTGAGTGGTGGTGCGGTGGGTGGTGAGATATCCATGTCATTGGATGTGGTGTCAAGTGCGGTGACCGTGAATAGTGGAGTGATCGTGGGTGCTTGCGTGGGTGTAAATACAGGGTTTACAAAGGTTGAAGAGTAATTTACAGAGGGGTTCTCTAATGCTGCTTGGTGGAAAGGGAAAAGTGGGAATATCGTGGGTCGAGGAGGTGATACAGGGGAGAAAGTCATCGGGGTTAGAAATGGAAATAGTGGTCTCGGGGATGTAGGAAAAGATGGAAAAGATGGATGGAGAAATGGACTAGATAGAAGAGTGGATGTCAGAGGAGGAAAACTAGGTGGTGTAGGTGTGGGAATTTTCAGGTGAATGGAAGTAAGGAAGGCTTTTGCTACAGCGCTATCCAAAGATGTGGATGGTCTGGGAGAGATCAGATGTAGAGGGGAGATTGGAGATACGGGAAATGAAAGAGGAGCGGTTGGGGTGGCGGGTACTTCGGTTATAGTGGTATGTACAGTAGTAGTGTGGGGTGGGGAGTCGATGATAATGGTGTCTTCTGCCAATGAGCTTTCAGGGATCAGACATGCTTCCCTGGCCTCTTCTGAAGATTGTGCTCCTGTTGGTACACGAATGTATTCACTAGGTTTGGTTAGTAAGCGGACTCTACGAGGGTCATACTGCGATAACTGTTTCCTCTGCAAATATCTTAAGGCTTCTGTGGATCCCAATGTGTTGGAAGCAGTCAGAGGCACAGACGACATGGAAGCATGTAAAGACGGAGCAGGGAGCCAGTGGGATCATTTTTTCAAACAATTATGTTTTTATTACCTCTTCAAACATCCAACAGTGATTTTCATCACTCTTGTAACATATGTAATATAGACAAAACCCCATTTTGTAATTCATAGCTCCATTTTGTGCAAGCCGAGGAGTCCTCGAGCTTGAGGAGCTTAGGTAGAATACACGTACCAATTTTCGTTATTTTTAGATACCGTTTACCCTTCCAAATAGCCTCTAGGACCTATTTTTTAACTATGCCAGTCACTAGATGTGAAACCGGTCAAAACTAGTCTAGAAACTATAAAAAGAGCTAGAGAGCTCATTTTTGAGGTTGGTTCATGTTGGCTAGTGTGAGCTTAGAGCTAGTTTGAGCTTGTAATAGTGTTCTTGAGTAATAGAGCTAATTTCCCACCTTCCATTGTGTCTTGCTTGTCTCTTCATTGTGTGTGTGTATGTGTGTGTGCATCTTTGTGCTTCTCACCTTCACTCTCACATCATCTCACGTTCACGATCTTCATATCACTCCTACCTCTTCCGCGGATTGACATTAAGGAGGTGAAGCTTCTTAACGTGGTTCTCACCATTGTGCTAGAGCAACACCAAATTTGGCGCCGTTGCCGGGGATCGAGTCTAGGACGAATGTGTGATGGTAAGAGTATAGCAAGAAGTGGCGTTGGAAGGTAAAAATTTCAGTTTTTGTTGTTGTTTTTACTTAGTTTTTAGTGTTTTTCACCTTCCCCATACTCCATCTTCATCATCGCATCATCATCTTCATCTCCAAAAAAATCAGAAAATTCACCATATCCACCCATTCACCTCATTTCCCCTCATTTGTGCATGCGAGAGAGCGAGAGAGAACTTTTGTGCTTGTGTTTTCTTGAGTTTTCTTGCAGGTACAGAGCTCCAGTGCATCAGGAAAGCTTGGAAAAGGTAAAAATTTACTCTCTGTCAAAGATCTGCCGAGTGTGGCGGACCATCGCGATGGTCTGCAACCTTCGGAATTTTTGGTAGGCGACCACACCACGAGGTAGGCGATCCTTGCGCATCCACGAATCCACAGGCGCATCTCAAAAATTCGTACTTTGGTGGACCATCGCGATTGGCTCAGACCATCGTGATTGTGTCGCACCATCGCGATAGGCTCACGCCATCGCGACGGCTCGGCCGGACCATCGCGACGGTCCCAGACCATCGCGACGGTTCACTTGAGCCATCGCAACGGTCCACTTGGACCATCGCGATTGTTCAGCTGACCCCGGACCATCGCGATTGGCTCACGCCATCGTCACGACAGTGCCACGTGTCAAGATAGACCATCGCGACGGTTCGTTTTTCGGACCATCGCGACAGCCCAAAATCGGACCATCGCGATTGGCTCAAGCCATCGCACTTGTGACCATCGCGACGGTTCACTTCGGACCATCGCGATTGTCCACCTTTGACCGTTGACCGCGCCATCGCGATTGTCCGCCTGATCACGCCATCGCGACGGTTCATTTTTCGGACCATCGCGACGGTCCATTTCCACGCCATCGGGATCGTTCACTTCGGGCCATCGCGACGGTTCGACCTCACGCCATCGCGATCGTTCACTTCGGGCCATCGCGACGGTTCGCCTTTTCGCACCATCGCGATTGTCCAAATTCCACGCCATCGCGACGGCTCGCTTGGACCATCGCGACGGTCCCAAACCATCGCGATTGTGCACCCCCATCGCAAATTTTGGGCTCCAATTTTTGACCAATTTTGAGGGTATTTTTGATAAATTTTTGGACCATTAGACTCATAGGAGACCCCTTAGCTCATATTTGAAGGAAAACCTGATTGTCAGTTTTTACCCCCCAGGGCCTAAACGCTCATAACTTTTTCATCCGAAGTCCGTTTTTTGAGCTTAATAGCTCGTTAGAAAGCTCGTGACGAGTACTACGTGACCTCAACTGTTTTTTTCATAAAGAATACATCTATTTTTGGATAAGCTATTTTGAGGTTCACCCAGTTTGGGAACTAGGAAGCCAGGGGGCACACATTGAAAATTTGGGCAAAAAGGGAAGGGACTTAAAAGGTGTATATACTCAAGTGTTTGATCATCTTGTGAATTGGTCTAATATTGGAATTTTCCAGGTCTAGCAAAGGCAATCAAAGGCAAGCAAGTAAGGCAGTGAAGACAGCAAAGCTTGGGAAGCGCGGCTTCTTGGGCATCAGAGCAACCAGAAAAGCCGACTCGAGGTTGGAAGATTACTCAACCCCCTCAGTCAATTCTTAGCTTAGGCTAAACGTTAGCATTGTGGATTAACGACGATAGGAACGCCTCAAGTTCAAGATACTTAATTCTTTCAAGTTTAAGACTACAAGTAAAGGTGTGTGTGACGAAAACCTAAAGGAAAGAACCTAAGTCTGACGGAACGAGAGCTCAAAATCATAACGGAAAGTCGAATTCCTGACGCATGCATTAAGACAAGAATCCAAAGAAAATTAAAAAGGATTAAGAAAGTAATAACAAAGAACCATTGACGAGCTAAGTGTGTAATTGAGCGTGCAAGGAAGGAAATTAATGAACCTTAGATCAGGGAGACACATAGGTAAGTCGGACCGACGAAGCCTTAGATCATCAGAGGCAAGTGTAAGAACTACTGCTCGATCGTGGGCTCAGCAATTGAATAGTAATTACCCTTACGAGAGCTCAGAGACTAGCGAATCTGAAATGGCATTTAGAGACCAGAAGGAGGGTCTCATGTAGCATACCTAGAAAAACCAGAAGGACCCTATAGAACGCAACTAGAGTTTCTCCGAACCAACCGACTAGGTGCTCGCATCTATGAGGATGGTTTGCAAAGGCAAGTGGTGCAACTGCACAACCCTGATCAACCCATTGGATTGGAAAGACCAGTGGTGAAATTTGAGAGAGACGCTTACATAGACAAGGAAGGAACCATGTACATCCTAAGTACGCAACCAAACGATACTAATGAGTTTGGCACAATTCAATTAGAAACGGAAGCGAAATTTCAAGGAAAAGAACCGTTAGAAGAACCGAGGACACCTAGAGGGAAATCCGTATTAACAAGAGTGCTCATCCCAGAGTGGATCCCTCAAGATAACAGGAGCACCGAGTTGTTCGTAAATAAAGAGACAGATGAAGTCTTTTGGAGGTACAGAAAGGAACACCCTGGTGAGATAGGCATCATTACAATCTATGAATTCAAGGACCCAGATACACCTGGAAAGGTTGTATACCTGGATGAGACTTCAGAAAGAGTCTTCGTGGTGCCTGAGCGCGCTAAAAACACTTACACATGGAGAGGTGAATTGGTATTCCCTCCATCTAGAACGAACATAAATACAAGTCAACAAGTGGCAGGAACCTCCTCAGCCCATGGACATCAAAGAGAAGGAAATAAAGAGAGACCGGACGTAAGCTTTAATCACCCCATAGGGAGAGATAGAACAACCACGGACACTAATCGAGCGGATAGACAAAGAGATCATGGAATACTAGGTGGTAGAGATGATTTTCCTCTACCTAGGCCACGTGAACACGCAAGAGTATTGAGACCCACACAGTTAGTAAAATCAATGAAGAATTACTTTGATGGGACAGGAGATCCCTATGACCATGTTGCAGAATTCAAGCAAGTACTAAGAGCAGAACAAGTTGAAGACATGTTCACGCAGTACAATGCATTTGGACTAACGTTAAAGAATACCGCTTTAACTTGGTTCCAACCACTACAACAAAGGCAATTTAGAGACATCCATCACTTTTTAGAGTCATTCATCACTGAATTCTCTAAAAGTGGGATTAGACATGACACGTCTTCGTTGATTCATAGCTTTAAACAAACCCCTCAGGAAACAGTAAGACTGGCAGGTCGTAGGTTCAGACAATATGTCGAACGATGTCCAATGCAAGAGCTACCCTCACAAGCCAAACAAGTATCACTGTTCCTAGATGGCCTGTTGAGCGCTAAACTACGCTCCTATGTGTACCTAAAAGAACCCAGAATGCTAGAGGAGTGTGTAAGAATATGTATAGACATCGAGGACAACCTAGGAGATGAGTTAGAACTCTCAAAAGTCTATAAGGACTCAGATTGTTCTTCTCTAGCGTCCACAAAATTGTCGAGTTCAATAGAGGACCTAGCAGAAAAAGTGGCCCAAAAACTAGGAGTTTCTAGTAAACAGGTGCCCAAGCTACCAACGAATGTACGTTGTTACACTTGTGGTGGAAATCATTTGGCAAACGTGTGCCCCAATGCACCTCAACCTCAAACCAACCCTAGTGGCCAATATTGTACAATTGAGAGAAGATACACGAATCATACGGCTCAGGACTGCCCATACAACAAACAAACCGTGAGACAGAACTACCCGCAAACATACCAGCAGCCAGGTAGGTATCAAGGCCAATACAATGCTCAACCTTATTACTATAGGCCTCCTCAGAACTACCCATACCAGGCTCAACAGAGACCTCAACCCGTCTTAGCTCAGCAGCCACCCCCACCAGCGAATGTCATCTCAGTCAAATACGCTGCTGCAGAAGAGAACCTAAGTAGGGCCTTAGTGCCTTCTTCACCCTTGATCACAGAAAGTGACTCGAACTCAAACAGTTTTGACTCTACTCATGTAACTAGTCCACCCGCTTATTACACGGAGTCACCAGAACATGTGGAGACATATCATTATGATAGTCCACCAATGGAACCTAGTTGGGAGCCAGACTATGCTAATGTGATGTACGCAAACCCAAATCCACGGCCCCAATTGAGACAACAGAGACCACAGGGCCCTAGAGGACCATGCTTTAGGTGCCAAGGAGATCACTTCATAAAGGATTGTCCACATCCCCCAATAGCAAGGCAATCACAGTACTATAACATACAAGGCTTTTGTGCCGATTGTGGCAAAGAGCACATAATCAAAGATTGTCCTAAGAACCCAGTTAACACTTCAAATGTGACACCGATCAACGTGATAGGTATTGTAAATAACGCAGATGGATCCAACCCTACATACGTGCCTATCCAAGCTATAACCAGAGCCCAGGTGCTCTTACAAAACCAACAGCTTAATCAAGAGGAAGTAGCCGGAACTAGTGAAGTTGCAGAATCGAGTAGTAAAAAGACGAAATCTTGGAAAGATTCTAGAGAAAGAACAAAGAGAAAGTGGAGTAAAAAGATAAGTGAGTTGGAAGGAAGTTTAAGGGAATCTAGAGCCAAAATACAAGAATTGGCTTCACGAGAAGTGAATCAAGAAGACCCAGCTCAAAAATCAGGATCAGTTTTAGCGGAACCCATACGAGAAGATCTAGACATGATGTTTCGTGCATATCAGGCTAGATTAAAAGAGGGACCTCAAGTAACGGAAATGAGTAAAAACTACCCTCGAGCTGATCTAGAAATTGAGAGAACTAAACTCTGCATGAAAATGGTAGAATTAGCACAAGCTTTGTTTGAAGCCTCTAGATATCTTAATTGGAATAACATGGCAAAACCAGAATTACACTTTCAAGGACTAATGGAGAGGCTAGAACACTTGATAGAAAGCAAAGAGAAAAAGGATCAGCCTAGGAACCCTATTGTCACAGAGACACAGGAAAGGAATGCACTACCCCTGTCTCAAGTACCCAACACAGAAAGTCAAGACAACTTGTCTTCCATACATAGGTACTCACACGAATTTTTGAGGGAAATCCAAGAAGAGAAATGGAGAAAGGAACAAGGAATCCATCCTCCTATTCAAGAAATAGACGACTTGCAGGAACAATTTCCCCAAGACATCCCCTCTATATATGATGATGTAGAGGTGGAACAACTGAGTGAACCCACAGGATTTGAATCTAATTCTTTACAAGAATTACCTCAGTTCACAGGACCTTGGGAAGCAAAGTCTATTAGTATGAGAGCACCCACGATAATAGTGAGGAATGAAGAATCAGTGATCCCTAGGAACACGGATGTGATCAAGAACACTAAAGTACAGTGTAATCTCACTCTGGAGGAATTGTTAAAGGTAAAACCAGAATTGTGGAAGCACGTAGCAAATCAATTCCCTGAGCTTGCTACCACACCCTCTCAGATAGGATCACATAAGAAGGTACCAGAGATACCCGTGGAAAAGATTGGAGACGTAAGCAAAGGAGAGGAAGGTAACACATATCTTCCAATAACCCATCAGGGCTACACCACGAAAGCCATCTTAGATTCAGGAGCCGGAGTAGCCATCGCTACCACCGCTTTGTGGAAACGTTGGGGTAAGCCAGCACTCAGACCCACCAGGATGAAACTACAAATGGCTGACGGACACATAGAAAAACCATTAGGCTTACTAGAAGGCATATCTCTCACCACTTGTGGTGTAGAATTTGAGCATACTTTCGCCATTTGTGACTTTGCAAAAAATCGTGCTTATGAGATGATATTGGGACGACCATTCATGCGTCAGTTGCAAATTGTACAGGATTGGGGAACTAATTCTTTGTACTTGCAACATTTAGGAGTGACTACCAAAGTCAATCTTACAGACTATTCACATCGAGATGTACCCCCAATACAATGGAATACCATCCATAAAACACCAGTAGAGACGGAATCCGTGCACTCATTAGAATCAGATCCTTCTTGGTTGCATGAGGATACCCATTTATGGATGTGTAAAGTAGCCAAACAAGAGGAAGAACGATTAGAAGCAAGGACCTTAGGTGCAGAACAACATCCACGAACCCTTCAAGATCCAGCATATGCACCTGTAGTATTCCCAGACGAAGAGTTTGAACCCCATGGTTGGGCAGAAATACTAGCAACCATGGATGTAGCCATCAATGAAGAACAATGGACACCCCACTGTGACGAGGATGGCTATGACATTTCAGTTTTTACGATAGAGCCAATCATGGGCGATGCAATTTTAGAAGAGTGTGAACCAGACACTGATGCATTTGAGGATGCAAGCGATTTTGATTTAGAATCAATTATCATGGACCCACCCTTTGCATCAGAGGAGGAATATTTCTACGAAGTAGAGACTCACACTCAGAGACACGAGGAAATTACGAATGAAGTGAGATTAGCCACGGAAGTTACTACTAAAAGTGAAGGGAAGAAAAGAAAGAAGAAAGACACCATGTCAGAAAAAGAAGAATCTTTATTTGAAGTACCCGAGAATTTCAAGAAATATGAAATCGAAGATAGAAGAATCATGGTACGAATGCCTAATAGAAAAGTGAATGATGGACAAGTATATGATAACCGAGAGAAAACCAAAAAAATAATAGTTGCCATAGAAGGAGAAGAAGAAAAATGCACATATATAGGGCATGATTTGACAACTGAAGAAGAAGAAGAGCTAGTTGCCCTATTGCGCGAATATAGAGATGTTTTTGCCTGGAGTTACAAAGATTTGAAAGGAGTAGATCCAGATATATGTTCTCATAGAATCCCTATGACTCCAGATGCAAAACCAACAAAACAGAAACCTTACACGTACAATGATAACTACGCTGCGAAGATTAAAGAGGAGATAGATCGCTTGATAGAAGCAGGATTCATTTACGAAATTGAGCATACCGAATGGGTATCCCCCATTGTGGTTGTGCCCAAGAAGAATGGAAAATTGTGTGTGTGTATTAACCTTAAAAAAGTTAATGCCGCCACGATTAGAGATAGTTATCCTCTTCCTATCACAGAACACCTATTGGAAAGAGTTGCGGGCAAGGAAGTTTACAGCTTTCTGGATGGATTCTCAGGCTATAACCAAGTAGCCATTGCTCCAGAAGATCAACACAAGACGGCTTTTGCCACTGAATGGGGCATATTTGCATTTCGTGTAATGCCATTTGGCTTAACAAATGCACCCGCCACTTTCCAGCGACTCATGTGTCATGTTTTTAAGGAATTCTTACGCAAGAGCTTGGAAGTTTATGTCGATGACTTATGTGCTCATTCAAATGTAAGACAGACACATATCCCAGAGTTAAGACAAATATTTGACAAATGTCGAGAATATCAGGTTTGTTTGAACCCAGAAAAATGCGTTTTCATGGTCAGACAAGGCAAAATTCTAGGACACATTGTGTCAAAAAATGGAATCTCTACGGACGAGGAAAAGGTGAAGGTAATTGCAGAATTACCTAGACCAACTAATGTGAAAGAGGTACAGGCATTTATGGGCCATTGCGGTTATTATAGGAGATTCATACACATGTATGCAATCATAGCCAAGGCTTTGTACTCTCTTTTAACCAATTTTGAGTGGACAGATGAATGTGAAAATTCATTCAATGAACTTAAACGACGTTTGTGCTCAGCACCTATATTGACTACCCCAGATTGGAGTAAGCCATTTCATGTACATGTGGATGCATCCAATTACGCCATAGGATGTGTGTTAGCACAACCCACGAATGAAGGTAATATAGATCTCCCCATAGCCTACGCTAGCAGACAATTGAACGCAGCAGAAAGAAATTACACCACGACGGAACGAGAGGGATTAGGGATGATCTACGCGGTAAAGAAGTTTAGGCACTACTTGTTGGCCAACAAATTCAAGTTCTTTACAGATCATCAAGCCCTATTGTACTTAGTCAACAAACCATGTAACACCGGACGACTGATACGTTGGTTTCTATTACTCATGGAGTACGATTTTGAAGTGGTAGTTAGGAAAGGAAAGACGCATCTTAGAGCCGACCACCTTTCAAGATTAACCTCAGGAGAAGCTCCTCAAGGAGTAGCAGATGAATTACCAGATGCATACTTGTTTAACCTTGAGATAGCACCAGAATGGGCTAAGCCTATAGTCCCTATTCTGACATATGGACCCAAGAATCCTAGGATAAAGATCAAAGAAGGAGAGATTACCAAGTCTCAGAGGTACCAAATAATGGCAGGAAGCATATATAAACAGGATAATCAAAAGATTCTTGCTTGTTGTGTAGATGAATCAGAACATGTGAATTGGTTGCAATTAGCACACATAGGTGCACTAAAGCAACATCATTCAAAACATCGAACATTACAGACTCTGCATAGATTAGGAGTATATTGGCCTACGATGGAAGCAGATGTCTACAAGTTGTGTAAGGAATGCCATGTTTGCTGTGAAAGACCACCAGTAGAGCATGCGACATTATATCACGTGTCTCTCACACCAGACTGGAGTGAACCTTTAGTGACATACTTGAGGACGAACACATTCCCTCAAGGCATGACCTTAGCTCGACAACGCAGTCTAGAGCAGGAAGCTCAAGACTATTCACTTATTGGCGATAATCTATACAAAAGAGGACGAGATGGATATCTAAGACAATGTGTTCATGAGAGCGATTATCTGAGCATACTAGAGACTGCACACCAAGGTGTTGCAGGAGGTCATTTTGGACCCGATAGGATAATCAAAGCCATCCTCTTTTCAGGATTATGGTGGCCCACTCTTCACATGGACGCACATACCTATGTAAAGAGATGTGATGTGTGCCAAAGAACTCAGTTTCCTACTCGCAGAGATGAAATGCCATTGAAACCCATGATGGGCGGACGTGCATTTTCAAAGTGGGGTATAGACTTTGTAGGACCCATCAACCCCCCTGCAAAAGGTACACATGCGGAATACATTATTGTTGCTACAGATTATCTTACGAAATGGGTAGAGGCAAAAGCCACAAAAAAGAATGATGCTCACACGACTGCAAAATTCTTATTTGAAAATGTCTTTACAAGATATGGATTGCCTATAGAGTTAGTGAGCGATCGAGGCACTCACTTTCTAAACCAAGTCATTGAATATTTGTTACAGGATTTTATGGTGATTCACAAGAAATCTGCACCATATCATCCTCAGGCCAATGGTCAGGCTGAAAGCACTAACAAGATACTTTGTAACGTACTGACGAAACTCGTGAACAATAAACGTTCAGATTGGGACAAACAGTTACACCATGCTGTTTGGGCATATCGAGTGGCCTACAAGACCGTACTCAATGCAACTCCCTTTCAGATGGTTTTTGGTCAGAATGCAGTGCTTCCATTGGACTTCTTGATACCGACCCTTAAGGTTGCACAAGAACATCAGTGGACCGGCCATGAATTATCAGCGAGAATAATGGACTTGGAACGATTAGGAGAAACCAGGCTGAAAGCAGCAGCAGGAATATATGCAGCGAAGAAGCGACAAAAAGCATATTTTGATGCACATGTGAAAGATAAAGGCCTAAAAGAAGGAGATTTAGTTCTAGTGTATACGCTGAAACAGCACGCACGGAAGTTAGAAAAGCGAGGTTATGGACCTATGATCATTAACAGACTTTCGACTAGTGGAGCAGTACAGTTAGCCACGTTAGAAGGAGATATAATGCCTAATTACATTAGTGGCTGTAGAGTCAGGTTATATCAAGAACCTCTTACTGAGGATATGCTTAGACGACTCACGTTGGCAAAGAAGCGTAAGGAGGAAGAAAACAGAATACGAGCTGAAGCTCAGGCAGAAGCCATAGAACGCATTAAGCGCATGAAGCTAAGAAGACAAGGACTAGGGAGAGAACATTATGACCATCTGGCAGCATCCCCCAGATATCCCATGGCCATGTGTCAAGTAAAGTCAACCACTCATCCTAGCATAGTGGACAGAAGACCATTCATTACAGTTAGGCTAGAGCACGGCAACCCTTGCCAAGAACTCAGGGCTTTAATTGACTCAGGTGCTGCGACTAGTGCGATTAGATGGTCCCACTATAAGGATTCAGGAATAGAAATGCGGCCAATTGAGGCATACCTCATAGGCCTAGGAGGCATGGAAACCCCTTGCATGGGTGAGGTGGACCTTCCTATCCTCATTAAGGATGTGACCATGACAGCGAAGCTACTAGTGTGCCATGATGACGACCTGATAGAACCCCTAATCCTCGGCCAAGATTGGCTATACGATCACTTAGTGGACCTAAATCTTAGACAAGGCTCCTTACAGGTTGGAACCTTAGAGCAGAAGCGAGTGATACCGCTTGACTTCCCTAACGGTATTCCGACTGAGGTTTGTAACCCTAGACCCTATGAAATACATGCGACGGAAGACCGGAAGATCTTTGACCAGCTCAATCACGCTACGTCTACACCAACCCACTCTGGCTTGGCTATAGACAGTTGTCAATCAGAAGGACGACAGGAGATCTTCCCTGGGACTTCCTGCAAACTAGAAGAGGCAGTTACCCAACCGCAAGGGCAGATGGACACAATCAGCGGTCAGGTGGGTTGCATCAGCGGCCAAATGAGCACGACACCCTGCGGTGCTCATCCTTCCAAACTTGTTGCGGACTGGCCTAGATTAAAGTTACAGAACGCATCACTTCCTAATGGGCAGGTCACGCAAGTATTGGATCTCCCTTCTTTTCCAAAGCAGAGCGTCCATCCGACCTCTCAACCTCTACCACAACAGAGTCAACCACGACGAAGGAACCCAGACCGACGGCAGTATCAGAAGACACAACAAGGAAAGCAGTCTAGGCCACCCAAAGGAAGCGGCACCAGACAAATATGGGTTCCAAAAGGACAAAAAGCACCGAAGAACTCCAACCAAGCAGAGATCGACAAGAAAAAGGCAGGACAGAGACAGAATCAGTATCCACCGTCCCCTCGACCTTCTTCTACAGGTTCGAGCATTCGACAAATTTGGATCGCCAAGAAATACCTTATCCATAGACCCACACCCACGCAGATTTGGGTACCCAAACCATGTATCGTAGCTCAACCCTTAAGCCATATAATATATACCCCTCACAAATCTTTCCATCCCTCAATACCACCACACCCGATACTACCTTTTGCCCCTCAGCAGCAACCCACCACCCACTCAAAGACTCTTAGGAAATGGATACCGAAGCGTGTCCAACCGTCTTCCCCTAACCCCATGTCTGACAAAACTACCCCCCCGACTAACATACAACCTTGTAATAAATCACTAACCTCTAAACCTTGTATAAATTCACCCACCATCATCACACATCACTCATAATCTTATCTCATCAAGAAATGTATGCATGATCTGAAACGTGTAGGTGTCTAGAGACCTGCACTAGTGCTGCAAGAAGCATTGCATCCATCACATCACAGCACTTGGCTACACGGGTTACGCATCAGTTATGGAAAGGGATTGCGGTCTCACTTTAATGGGATCATGATTAATTTCCATGCTAATGTGTTAATCTTTTGTAGCAGATCTTTCTCATTAACCCACCAGTCATCATGCAAACCGACGAAGGACCATCAGGAGCAGGCCCCAGTGTAGCTGTAGTGCCCCTCAACGTGTTACGAGCAGAATCCCACCCGACTGCTCCACCGCCAGAATTCCAAGGATTTCCAAGGCCCATGCCGATCGACAACCCACCTATGGGCTACACAGAAAAGATACACCGTAACTCTCACTGGTTTCAGGGACTTGCAGGACCCTTAGCGGACGTGGATTTCATATTTGAATCTACTTTGACATTTGATGACCGCACTTGGGGAAAATACCAATTCTTCTCCAGAGAGTTCGAAGCCCTACAGAACACCCAGGATTTAACTCACGTTTGGGCCAGAGCAGGCTTCACGGAGTATTTCAGTGATCCTCTGCCCAAACCTGACTTTTACAGGTGTTATTATTTAATCACTACTTTGCTGGCCTCAGAGAATAAGGATATCCCCGGAACTTTCATTTTGCCTTCTTTAGTGGATGATCCACCCTACAAAAGGTTTTACCTCTCAAAGGATTTAATCAGAGCGGCCATCAAAATTCATGGCACCCACACACCCACAGATCGAGAAAGATTAATTCCAGACCCTATGAAACATGGGGATGTCACTAAGTGGGAGGAGATCTCAGCAATTACACCTGAGCTGTCAAAGCCGCTACGGATATGCATGCAACACTTCGCATTCCCCGCTCAGGACAGATTTACCATGCCCCATAAAAGAATATGGTTTGGATTGTACTTAGCGTGTACCGGACCTCAGACTGTTGATCTGGCGAGCTGGATCATTGATCAAATGTATTTGGCACAACACAGATGGGAACGAAAGAAAGTGCTTAATGGATGTTGTGCGCTCACAAGAATTGTTTATATGTGCTTGGCCTATGATTTGCCAATTGAACGTGCATTAACAGGAGAAGAGCTAAAGGCATTCAAAGGAACGACGAAGAAAGCCAGGAAGCCCAGCAGAGCAAGGGCAGGTAAGCGCATGAGAGGCACTATTCCTTGCCTTCAAGTGCCAGAGTCACCATCACCACAACCCTCTCCAGAGCGAACACCGACAGAAGCCGCTCCCACAGTGCAACCTATTCGCATAAGGTTGTCTAGACCAGTGGTCACGGAGGGCACTACTAGTATCTCTGCACCTCAGGCAGCTGCAACCACAGAACCCACCACCACGACAGCAGAAGCTCCCACCACTATTGGTGCGGAAGCCTTTTCTTTCCCAATACCACACATGGAGGCAGAACCAATAAACACAACATTCGATTTTGAAATGCCTGATGCATTCTCCAATGAATTCCAGTTTTCAGAGGCACAGATGTTCTCCCAAGAATATGAACGCCCCAGTTACCCTACCACACCGCGGGATCTGCCACAGGGACAAGTTGTGTCGAGCTCTGATGACGAAAGAACAGCCACCGACGATGACGAAGGTGATGACGAAGCCAGCCAGGGCACGCATGATTCCCAAGAACAAGGATAGACAGACGGCCAAGGCCAACAAACCGATGCACACGGTGACACCAGCACGCACGAAGAGGAGACTTTCGAAGCAGCAGCTTACACGCTGGCAATCAAGAAATTATATCGTACGATGGAGAAAGTATGGGCACGGAAGAAATTGACTGAAGAAGAGAGCCAGGCCCTAATCGAACAAGAACTAGTCTCCAGAGGGTTTGAAGAAGTCTACATCAGAGGGTTCAGAGAACTAGTCCAATCCATCGGCCCGGTCGAAGCACTGAGGTATTTACAAAGGAAGCCACTCCCCCAATATGACCCTCGCAGAGTTCGCCTGCTATCGAAGCCCGGTGAATATATTCGAGTTCCGGTAGGTGCTCAATCATCCCACCAGGCACAAGATGCATGCCTACGGCCGGAAAGATCCTTCACCGAAGAAGCCATCCTAGTCGACTCCCCGCCACGTACTACCATTGTACATACTACCACTATCCTTGAAATAACATCCACACCATCTACTCCTCTCTCCCCTCATGTTTCACCAACCCATCCTGTATCCCCTGCACACCCACCTGCTCCTCCAACAGCCACACAAGTTCACGGCAACATAGCCACACCCTTTACCCCGCCCACTCACGCCACCATGCCCGTACCCAACCCTCCGCGTCTACATGTTAACCCCTTCACCCCTTCATCCTTCCCATCCTTTCCCCCACCTTTAAGACCCCCTTTCACCTTTCTAACCCCACTAACCTTCTCACCAGTTTCACCTCCCCAACCCACCATAACCCCTATTTCCCCTTTTCACCAAGCTGCTCCAGCCATCCCCCCTGTAAATTACTCTACATTTGTAAATCCTGTCTTCACACCTACACAACCACCCACATACACACCGCTTTTCACGGTCACCGCACTTGACACGTCCAATGACATGGACATCTCACCACCCACCGCACCAACACCCACTCCACTCACAGCACCATCATATTTAGGTACGTCACAATTTTCCACGATCACCACTGCATCCACCTTCCCAACCCCATTCCCCATTCCCGCTGCATCTACTTCCACTGCATCCTCACTTAGCACTCCATTACTATTATCGCCAACCATAGACACTGCACTTCAACAAATGTTCACATGCATGTCACAAGTACGAGATGAGTTCGCATCTCTGGGCAACAATTATCAACAGCTGCAGAGGACGACCAATGAATTCCAGTCGCAGCTTAATTCATTATCGATCGAGAATGCCTCGTAAATACGCGACACCAAGAACTAAGAGAGGCATATCATAAGCTAGAGCTAGAATGTGAAGAGAAGACAAAAGAAGCCACTGCTGATATGGACAACCTGCTTCGAGCCCAAACAATTAGGAACGCGACGCTGACCAGAAATATGGGCCTACTCAGGAGGCACCTAGCCGCAGCCCAGGAGGAGAACGTGAGACTCCAAGTGTAGAATAGAGAAAATTTGGAAGCGGCACTGGACCACCCTGAACAACCATTAAGTCCGAGCAGATTCAAGGCAATCCCATCTGAATCGATGCGGATGTTGCTAGATGACCATGTTCGACTGCTAGAGGACTATGATCGAATGAACGAAGAACATCAGAAGCTAAAAGAAGATCACAAGTTACTACAGCTCAGAGAAACGGCACCACAACAACTACCAGTGGCAGCAGAAGTACCAGAACCTGTGGACCCCTCTCCTGAACTCATAGAGGAACTCAACGCACTACGGGCCCAGGTAACCACTCTCCAATCACGCATAGATGTATACGAAGCACCACCACGGCCTGATTCCCCACCGGAGATCCCAGCTGACGACGAGCACATAAACATTCCGGTGGAGGAAACGTTTGAAGAAGCATATGAGCCAATACCCATCCCAGGCGGACAAGTCACGGCCGAAGGCCAGATGACCTATGAACTTCCGACCCCCGCATGGATGAAGATTGTGGAGGAGATTGGAACAACGCACTCAGCTAGAGTCGAGGCCCAGTTACATGCTATGGCCATGATCAAAGAACGAATTTTGCAATCTCCCTACTTTGCTCAATTGGCCCCACGCAAGTACATATCCGGGCATGAGCTTCAATACAAACCTTACTTCATGCTAATGACCGAATACCAGCTGGCCATAGAAAAGCGAACTGGCAAGAAGCCATCACATGCAACCCAGTTCGAGCCTGAAGACTTGCCACTGGATGTGCAACAAGGCACTATTTATCAACCATATTGGCGTAAACGTCTTTTACAGGAGTACCCTGAAATGATGAGCACATGGGTCAAGGCACCTTTACATTTGAAATACAACCCATGTTGGGGACCCGTGCCACGTCGCCGCTCCTGGACTGCATTCGCTATCAAAGTACAAAACAATAAGCAGTGCCAAGATTGGCTGAACTACCCATATTTCAGGCCACCTACAGGACCACCGACAATTGGCTATATGATGGCCACAATCCGTCACTGGCTCCCTCGCTTGAGATATATGGATGATATAGCAGCGCATATGACTGTCAAGATATTTGACATGATGCAAATGATATTTAAAGTCTTCCGGAGAGTCAAAGCACCACATGTTAATACCCCGGGCTTTGAGCATGGCAACTTGGATCTCGCATATGACATGAGTACGACGCCATCGCTCCGGGTGTGTTATGCCTGGCATTGCAGAGTCAAGTACTTACCGGTGTGCTACAAGCAAACATTCGAAGAAATGTTCACCACCGGTTTTTGGGAATACCACTCTGAAGTGTTCATCAGCAGGCCGACCCACTTATTGCAATTATTTGCCTGTGAACAGTTGGTGTATTCCACGCATTATAGACTCCCACCATCAGAAGAACCACAACCAGTTAATTGGGAGAAACTCGAGGCTGATCTGGCCCGAGGCATTCGAGTATCTGAGCACACCCTCGCTCACGACCTCCTACAAAAGTACATCCGGCAGACCGCACAACAAGGTTCTGTCGAGGACGACAGAAGCGAGAAGGAGGGGGGTGTTGGAAGCAGTCAGAGGCACAGACGACATGGAAGCATGTAAAGACGGAGCAGGGAGCCAGTGGGATCATTTTTTCAAACAATTATGTTTTTATTACCTCTTCAAACATCCAACAGTGATTTTCATCACTCTTGTAACATATGTAATATAGACAAAACCCCATTTTGTAATTCATAGCTCCATTTTGTGCAAGCCGAGGAGTCCTCGAGCTTGAGGAGCTTAGGTAGAATACACATACCAATTTTCGTTATTTTTAGATACCGTTTACCCTTCCAAATAGCCTCTAGGACCTATTTTTTAACTATGCCGGTCACTAGATGTGAAACCGGTCAAAACTATTCTAGAAACTATAAAAAGAGCTAGAGAGCTCATTTTTGAGGTTGGTTCATGTTGGCTAGTGTGAGCTTAGAGCTAGTTTGAGCTTGTAATAGTGTTCTTGAGTAATAGAGCTAATTTCCCACCTTCCATTGTGTCTTGCTTGTCTCTTCATTGTGTATGTGTATGTGTGTGTGCATCTTTGTGCTTCTCACCTTCACTCTCACATCATCTCACGTTCACGATCTTCATATCACTCCTACCTCTTCCGCGGATTGACATTAAGGAGGTGAAGCTTCTTAACGTGGTTCTCACCATTGTGCTAGAGCAACACACTGATTTCACAAGTTCCCTAAAACCTTTGATGTATACCTCTTCGAAACTGCCTGAGACAAGTTCTTGTTCTATAAGTGCTTGACTCTCTTTCTCAGTCAATTTCTTACGCGCCCAAACTTTCTCCATGGTGCGATATAGCTTCTTGATGGCTAGCGTATAAGCTGCTGCTTCAAAGGTTTCATCTTCATGCGTACTGGTATCACCCTGGGTGTCCATGTGTTGTCCTTGTTCATCTGTCTGTACATGCTCTTGGGATTCATGAGTGCCCTGGCTGGCTTCATCATCGCCTTCATCATCATCTGTCTCTGTTCTTTCGTCAGTGTCCTTGTGGTTGATCTCGGGGTGTGGTCGGGTAGCTTGGCCGTTCATATTCCTGAGAGAAAATCTGGCCTTCTGAAAACTGAAATTCATTGGAGAAAGCATCCTGCATTTCAAAATCAAATGTTGTATCTATGGGTTCCGCTTCCAAGTTGGGTATCGGAAAAGAGAAAGCTTCCGCACCAATAATGGTGGGAACTTCTGCTGTAGTGGTGGTCGGTTCCTGAATTAATGTTGGTTGTGAGGTAACACATATTTGCCATATGATCACCACCACAGGTGTAACAACGCTTGTTTGTTGTTACTCTAGGCATCTGTTTGCTAGCAACTCCTAGTTTCTGGGCCACTTTTTCTGCTAGGTCTTCTATCGAGCTAGACAATTTTGAAGATGCTAGAGATGAACAATCTGAATCCTTATAGACCTTTGAGAGTTCCAACTCGTCTCCAAGGTTGTCCTCAATGTCGATGCAAATTCTTACACATTGCTCTAGCGTTCTGGGTTCTTTCAAGTACACATAGGAGCATAGTTTGGAGCTCAAGAGGCCGTCTAAAAACAATGACACTTGTTTGGCCTATGAGGGTAGCTCTTGCATTGGACATCTTTCCACATATTGTCTAAACCTACGTCCTGCCAGTCTAACTGTTTCCTGAGGGGTCTGTTTGAAACTATGAATCAATGAAGACATGTCATGCCTGATCCCACTTTTAGAGAATTCCGTAATGAATGACTCTAAAAAGTGTTGGATGTCTCTAAATTGACTCTGTTGCAAAGGTTGGAACCAAGTTAAAGCGGTATTCTTTAACGTTAGCCCAAATGCATTATATTGCATGAACATGTCTTCTACTTGTTCTGCCCTTAGCACTTGCTTAAATTCCACAACATGGTCATAGGGATCTCCTATCCCATCAAAGTAGTTTTTCATGGACTTTACTAATTGAGTGGGTCTTAATATTCTTGCGTGTTCGCATGGTCTAGGTAGAGGAAAATCATCTCTACCACCTGGTATTCTAGGTTCTGCTTGTCTATCCACTTTGTCCGTGTTTATGGTGGTTCTATCTTTTCCTATGGGATGATTGAAACTTACTTCCGGTCTTTCTTTGTTTTTCTCTCTTTGATTAGCATGGGCGGAGGATGTTCCAGCCCCTTGATGACTCGTGTTTATGTTCGCTCGTGATGGAGGGAATACCAATTCACCTCTCCATGTGTATGTGTTTCTTGTGTGGTCTAGTACCACAAATACTCTTTCTGAGGTTTCATCCAGATATACAACCTTTCTAGGTGTATCTGGGTCCTTGAACTCGTAAACCATGATGGAGCCTACTTCACTAGGTTGTTCCGTTCTATATCTCCAAAATGCTTCATCAGTTTCCTTATTAACAAACAGCTCTATGCTCCTGTTGTCCTGAGGGATCCAATCTGGAACTAGTACTCGTGTAAGTATGGATTTCCCTCTAGGTGTCCTAGGTTCTTCTAATGGTTCTTTTCCTTGGGCTTTCGCTTCCGTTTCTAACTGAATTACACCAAACTCATTGGTATTGTTTGGCTGAGTACTTAAGATGTACATCGTTCCTTCTTTGTCTATGTATGCGTCTCTCTCAAATTTTACCACTGGACGTTCCAATCCAATGGGTTGATCGGGGTTGTGCATTTGCACCACTTGTCTTTGCAAACCATCCTCATAGATGCGAGCACCTAAGCAGTTGGTTTGGAGAAATTCTAATTGAGTTCTAAAGGGTCCTTCTGGTTTTTCTAAATATGCTACATTTGACCCTCCTTCCGGTCTTTCTGTGCTAAAAGCAATTTCCGATTCACTCGTATCTGAGCTTAACTCGTAGGGATAACTATTATTCAATTGTTGAGCCCACGAACGTGCAGTAGTTCCTACATTTGCTTCTGATGATCTAAGGCTTCGTCGGTCTGACTTACCTATATGTTTGCCCGATCTAAGGTTCATTAATTTACTTCCTCGCACACTCAGTATACACTCTGATCGTCAACGATTCTTTGATCTTTCTTGATTCTTTTTAAATTCCTTTAGATTCTTGTCTCAATGTATGCATCAGGAATTTGATTTTCTGTGGTACTTTTGAGTTCCCATTTCGTTAGACTTAAGTTCTTTCCTTTAGGTTTTCGTATCACACACCTTTATCTTTAGTCTTAGACTTGAAAATGTTAAATATCTTGAACTTGAGGTGTTCCTATCATCATTAATCCACAATGCTAACGTTTAGCCCAAGCTAAGAATTGACTGAGGGGGTTGAGTAATCTTCCAACCTCAAGTCAGCTTTGTTGGTTGCCCTGATGCCCAAGAAGCCGCGCTTCCCAAGCCCTGCGTTCTTCACTGCCTTGCTTTGGTTGCCCTTGATTGTCCTTGCTAGACCTGTAAGTTTCAATATTAGACCAATTCTCAAATGGATGATCAAGCACTTAAGTATATACACCCTTAAAGGTCCTTCCCTTTTTTGCCCAAAATTTCAATGTCCCCTGGTTTTCTAGTCCCAAAGATGGTCAACCTCAAATTAGCTTATCTAAAAATCAACGTAGTACTCGTCAAGAGCTTTCTAACGAGCTATAAAGCTCGAAAAACAGACTTTCGGATGAAAAAGATATGACTGTTTAGGTCCTCGGGGGTAAAAACTGACAAATAGGCTTTTCTCCAAATATGAGCTAAGGGGTCTCCTATGAGTCTAATCACCCAAAAATTTGCCAAAAATGGCCCCAAATTTGGTCAAAAAATCAAACCCTAAAAATTGTGTTTGGGGTGAGCAATCGCGATGGTCTGAGATAATCGCGATAGTCCAGGTGAACCGTCACGATGACATGGCACAATCGCGATGGTTTGAAGGATCGAACTGTCACGATGGTCAGAAATGAATAGTCGCGATGGCCCGAAAATGAATGATTGCGATGGCGTAGAAGTGAGCAATCGTGATGGTGTGGATGTGAACTGTTGCGATGGTCTGATCAGCGAGCAATCACGATGGCGTAAGTCAATGGTCAACAGGACAATCGCGATGGCGTGAGCCCGTTGTGATGGTGACAAAGCATGATGGCGTCAGCCAATCGCGATGGTTCAAATTTTGAGGCGTCGCAATGGTCTAAGGGTATCGTCGCGATGGTCTAGCTTGCCACGTGGTAGCATCGGCGCGATGGCATGAGCCAATCGCGATGGCGTGCGGTCAACGAGATCGTCGCGATGGTCCAAGTGAACCGTCGCGATAGCTCAAGTGAGCCGTCGCGATAGCTCAAGTGAGCCGTCGCGATGGTGTGAGACCGTCGCGATGGCATGAGCCAATCGCGATGGTGTGACACAATCGCGATGGTCTGAGCCAATCGCGATGGTCCACCAAAATGCAAATTTTGCAAATTCAAGTGTGGATTCGTGTATGCACTTGTGCCGCCTATCTCGTGGTAAACTCGCTTATCAAAAATTTCGAAGTTGGCAGACCATCGCGATGGTCTGACACCTACGGTAGATCTCTGATAGAAAGTGAAATTTTACCTTTTTGCAGCCTTCCTGATGCACTGGAGCATTGTACCTGCAAGAAAACTCAAAAACACAATAGCTCATGCAAGCACAAAAGCTCTCTCTCTCTCGCATGCACAAATGAGGGGAAATGAGGAGAATGGGTGGATATGGTGAATTTTTTTATTTTTTTGGAGTGGAACATGATGATGCGGTGATGAAGACGGAGTGTGGGGGAGGTGAAAAACACTAAAAACTAACTAAAAACAACAACAGAAACTGAAATGTTTACCTTCCAACGCCACTTCTTGCTATACTCTTACCATCACACATTCGTCATAGACTCGATCCCCGGCAACGGCGCCAAATTTGGTGTTGCTCTAGCACAATGGTGAGAACCATGTTAAGAAGCTCCACCTCTTTAATGTCAATCACCGGAAGAGATAGGAGTGATATGAAGATCGTGAATGTGAGATGAAGTGAGAGTGATGGTGAGAAGCATAGAGATGCACACACACATACACACACACTACGAAGAGACAAGCAAGACACAATGGAAGGTGAGAAATCAACTCTATTGCTCAAGATCTCAATTACAAGCTCAAAATAGCTCTAAGCTCACACTAACCAACCTCAAAAATGAGCTCTCTAGCTCTTTTTATAGATTCTAGACTAGTTTTGACCGGTTTCACATCTAGTGACCGGCATAGTTAAAAAATAGGTCCTAGATGCTATTTGAAAGGGTAAACGGTGTCTAAAAATAGCCAAAATTGGTATGCTCATTCTACCTAAGCTCCTCAAGCTCAAGGACTCCTTGGCTTGCACAAAATGGAGCTATAAATTACAAAAAGGGTTTTTCTATGTTACATATGGTACAAAAGTGATGAAAATCACTGTTGGAGGTTTTGAAAAGTATTTATAAAATATAAATCTTTGAAAAATTGATTCGACTGACTCCCTGCTCTGTCTTTACATGCTTCCGCGTCTTCTATGCCTCTGGCTACTGCCAACATCTTATTATGGACCTTTGATAATTAAATGGCATGGAATATGGTAGGACTTTATGGAAGTTTTATTCATCTCTATGTTTTGTTCTTTGAAAACTAGCGGATGTTAATCCACTAGGTGGTGATCCATAAAAATGCTATTGATTCTTGATTCATTAGATTTCTTCCATAAGCTCACCATATTTCATCATTTGAGTCCTATTAAGTTTTAATTTTGGTTTCCTTACTATAATAGAAAGTCTACAAAATAGTTGATCCACAATTTTGCAAAGTTCTTTTCCCAACATACTTATTCTAAATTACCAAGAATGCTAAAGTTAAATTTCAAATTTCTCCCATCATTCTTGACAAAATTTCTACCAAGATAATATCTTGACAACCTTTTAAAATGGATTTGATCTCCCAAAGGGATTCCATCAAGATTTGGAATCATATTTTCCTAAATTTCCTTTTTAAAGGAACCATAGGGGAAAGTTTGAAGTCCTTCACACCATCAAACTTGAGATGGTGTCTAAAAAGACCAAGACGAAAATAGCATTAACTTGAAGTGGATATTATTCTTTGATACCAATGAGATCCATAGACTTTCTCTTCATGCTATAATAAGAGAGGTGAATTTGAGATCTTGTCTCAAGTCCAAGAGAGTCATATGCCTATCTTTGTGTTGTTGTAGTTTTGTAGATAGAGATTGTAGAGCTTGTAGCTCCCCCATTATATATCCAAATCATGTGTTTGATGATTCATTGGAAATCTCTTACTATCTAATTTAATGTTATAGATTTTCATATCATTGAAGTTGTGAACTAAGATTAGTGGTATCTGCAAGTAGTGTGTGTTTTCAGGTTTGCCTGTATTTGAGGTCTCCATTAAACTTGCAAATTTTAAGAGGTGATATCTCCTTGTGTACTTATCCAATTTGACTGTTATATAGCTTGTTGGGAAGCTCTTAGCTAGTATATGTTGCAAAATAGTTTTGAAAATTTCTAAGTGAATAGAGAGTTTCAAGATCTACAAGCATGACCAGTTTTTTGTGCATAAGTTTGTGAGAAGGTCAACTAGTTCCTAGGGGGTTTCACCTACTTCTAGATATGCTTTGGAGATCAATAAACTCCAACACTTCTTACCATTGTTGTTTATGTAGATGCTATACTGCTCATTGGTCCTAATGAGACACATATTTTAGATTTTAAGGATGATTTGCATGCCTCTTTTGAAATGTTAGATTTGGGGCATCTACATTACTATTTGGGTATTTAGCTTATGCAAGTTGATGGCAAAATTTTATTGTGTCAAAGTAAATATATTGAAACTTTATTGTATTGTTTTAGCCTTGAATATCATAATCATATGCCATTACTACGAAAATAGGGTTATGATTGAGTCTTCATTATGTTAAAGATGCATTTGATATTGTTCTCTATTAACAAGCTATTGGATGCCTCATTTATGTATGAATTACTTGGCATGATATTCAGTTTCATATCTCTTAGATGATAAATTTATGCACAATCCAAAAGTTGCCCATTGGCAACGAGATAAGCATATCTTTTGCTACTTATTTGATAGCCATCAAAATAGGTCTTTTTATCCCAAGGGAGGATCAATACCTCCAAATTTACATGCTTTTATTGACTCATATTGGATGTCTATTATGACACTCCTATATCTACAAGTGGATTTTACTTCATGCTTGGTAGCTCATGCATATTTTGGTTGAGAAAGAACCAACCTACTATACCACTTCTTGTGAGGTTGATTTTCGATTAGATTCCATAACTAGTGCTCATTATGGATGACTTGGGTAATGTTCAGACCTTATGCCACCACCATATTTACAAATAGTCAGAGTGCATTGGCAATTGTGAGAAACCTTATAATCCATGATTGCATGAATCACATTGAGGTGCACTATCATTACATCAGAGAGCAACTTGTTCTTGTAGAATATCAATTTGACATATGTGCTCACATAGGACGATGATTCATACCCTTTTACAAAGGCTTTGCATCATGAGAATCTTGATGCGTTTTGCAAAGCTTTGGTCTTACTCCCTTTTGTGGATTTACCTTTGTCCTCATTGGTTGAAACTTCCTTATACATTGCATCACTTCAAGGGAATTTGTTAGTACATTTTAGTAGTGATGCATGTGATTGCACTTAGAATTATCATGGCACTTTTTACCAAGCCCCCCCCCTTGTCTATGTGCCTATAGCCCTAATAGGCGACTTGTCTTTGTGCATTCAGTTAGTAATACACTTAATCTTGTGCTGCAAGCTACTTTTCTTCTTCTTCTTCTCCTTCTTCTTCTTCTTCTTCTTCTTCTTCTTCTTCTTCTTCTTCTTCTCCTTCTTCTTCTTCTTCTTCTTCTTCTTCTTCTTCTTCTTCTTCTTCCTCCTCCTCCTTGTGCTATGTGTGCTTCCCTAGTTCTTGAACTCCAAAATTATACAATAGCATGATTGATCTAAGAAAGATATTTATTGGTTGCAAATAAGATCTAAATCATCCAATCTTGTATGTTGTCACACTTTCTCAAGGGACTAAAGGCAATAAAAGGCAAGTTCAAAATATGGAAAGATCTCAAAAACTTGAATGTAGTACCTAAATAAGTCTAAAGTAATAAACACTAAGTCTTAGCAAAATTTATCTTCAAATTTCAATGGTCATATGTTTTATTTGCATACAAGTGGTTTCTAAGAGTTTGGATATCTCCTGTTCTCCGATAGTAATTGTTCACAAGAGAAATTGGCTCAAAACTTGATACAACTAGATAAGAAGATCCACCCATTGCACTAGTTCATTCTAGTGGCAACACCATTTATTTGAGAAGGTACTCAAATACCCAATTAAAGAAACAATATTAGAAATGTTCTAAGAAAGACCTAATCTGCATCACATATTCCCCTCCTTAAACCATGAGAAAGGGGTAGAATTCCTACCTAACATCAGAGCCAAATTTGAAAGAGGTGTTATGGCCATGCTCTCTATGATACATCAGTAGAACAATCTAGAGGTTGGAAAGGCCACATGAACTACCTTAACCAATAATAAACATCTACATGTCAAAAAGTGAGGTCCAATCACATTGATAGATTACCTATTTCTTCTCGAATTCCTTTTTTTCCATTCTAGCCATGCTTTAATGCCTTAAACTCGTGGAAATAATCCTCCTTTAATTTTGGGTGGTGTGAAAAGGGAAATTTGGGGCATGTTCCCAAACTGTTGAGCTTAAATTGATTTTTAACTTCCAACACTACCCTTCAAGCTCAACATACTTCACCTCCAATGGATGTTTGAAGATACAATAAATTAGTCAGAATTCTCATCTACTTTTTTAATACTAGACCAAATATCTCATCTATTATTGGAGTAGTTAGCAGGTTCTCTAACAAACATTGCAAAACTCATTGGAAGGAAAGTATGCATATACTCAAGTATGTGAAAGGAACCACTGATTATGGTATTCTCCTTAAGGATCATCATTGGTTGGATATTGTGATTTAGACTTGGAAGGAGAGATTGATACCATAAAATCATTTTTTAGATATTCCTTTTATTTAGGTTCTTGGATTTTCTTTTGGATCAGTAAGAAGCAACCCACTAATATAGCATTATCTTCTATTGAAGCTAAGGATAAAGCAGCATGTGTTGAAGCATGTGGAGCAATATGGTTCAAGAGGATCCTATGGCACACAAAAATAGAAGGAAAAGAAGCTACAAAGTTGAAGTGTGACAACCAAAGTTGGTGGCCATTGCCAAAAATCATGTTTTCCATGCACATATCAAGCACATAGAAATTCAACATCACTATGTGTACGAGTTGATCAAGGATGGATTCATGGAGATGAGTTATTTTCCAACTAAAAAAATTGGAGTGGACACCTTCACCAAACCTTTTGTGAGGGAACGACTTCATCGACACTTTCCAAAACTTGGTATAGGACCAATAAAGAAATTGACCCTAGGATGGACCTTGAAGGGGGTGTTAGATATACTCAATATTCCACCCTCTAATAACCACAAATTATCCATGGTTCGTTAACTTTTAAATCCCACATTACAAGAAAAATCCATTTTGAGAGCCCAAACATTTGTCGAACCCTAACTTCCAAGTTAGATGAGGTCTATATTGTTGGAGCAAGCAACCTCCAAATTTACCGCTCCTGGTATCTTGCATATGACTCCACTTTTAGAGTTCTTTTATTTTGCATATGACCATAGTCTTAAACGCATTTCCAATATGGCCCATAGTTTAGAAAAAGAGAAAAAGAAAATAGCCTATGTAGCATTAGTTCACGAAAAAAACAACTTGCATAATCACTCCTTAAATCAAGGAGAACACTTATCAAAATGAGTTTGCATGATAGACAAACATCTTCCGAAATCAAAACCATATTTCTTTTTAGAAAGTAATATAAACAGGTATACTCATCCCACTTGTAGTTTCCACTTGTAGTTTATGAATGTGTGCATCTCCATTGTGGAGATATGTAACATTTTTTTGTTAATGAGCATAATATGTATGAATCATTCTGTACGATCAGGAATCATGTGTGCAGTTAATGTACATGTAGCTATTCCTATGAAGACATCATAGATACAAATACATTTGTCCACAGATACACTCACAAAGGTGCTGCCAATAAATTGAAGGCCCAAAATATACAATTATGGTTGGAACTTATAACTACGAAAGCTAGCCGCTATACATGATATATATAATGTGCATCATAGTCATTAGCAATGCATATATTTTATATGTGGCAAGGGCAAATTGCATGAAACAACTCAATTCAGTTCTACAATTGATGCTACATTATCGAGTTCATGTTCAGTTCATGGAGGAGAACTTCACATGTATGATCCTTTTTTTTATATCACACGTGTATATGAAGATCTACATGCCTTTTGTATCATTGAGTACTTCCCATGGAAGTCCATTATTGACATTATGTTCCAAATCGAATGGAATAATGCTTCCGCGAATGTGAAATTTTTTTGGAGCTAATTAATACCATACACTCCAATAGACGTTTCTACATTACAATGTATTATCACTAACTCACATATGTGTGACAATTGATGGTACTAGATGATCTTTGTGAGCCCAGTCATGAGTTTAGGTAGGGCGTAAACTTTTGGGTCATTTGGTTTCCATTCAAGGTGAAAATAAAGACCTTGTGGTGTCTCACAGTTTCCCCATAGAACGTTAATGGGGGAAGGGGGTGGAGAGGAGAGCTTCCCCCTTTTGTGGGTTTGATGTGTTAAGATAAAATAGATAACAAAGAGAGATCCCACACACTCTCACATACAAGGATCATATAATCTACAAGGAACATCTCTATCCATGATGCCTCACATGTTGCCATTGCAGCACCTCTATCTAAGCCTTTGTACTTGGAAATGCAACAGTGGGTTGCTTCTTATTGCTCCATTTAACAACAGCCACCAATAGAACTTCTATCTGGAACACTACCAACCCAAATTGCATTAATCTATCCATGAACCTGCAATTCTACACCAGCTTCATAAAACATTTCATAATCCAAAGTATCACTCACATAATGTACAGTATTTCTCAAAGCATCTAAATGTGGTTTCCTAGGAACTTGCATAAACTGACTCTCAAGCCCCATAGTGTAGCTTAGATGAGGCCTTGTAATTGTGAGATGTATCATACTTCCCACAATTTTGTTGTACATAGTAGCATTTTCCAATGCCTCACAAGAGGTAGCATCCAACTTCAAAGTCTGATCAATGGCATAGAAATCGGATTGCAATCAACCATACCATACTTTTGCAACATATACAATGCATATTGCCTTTTTGACAGCCATATACATGTTTTTGTATGTATAAACTCAATGCCCAAAAAATGCACAACAGACTAAGAGCTTTCATGTCGAATTCCTACATAAGGAGTTGCATTACTTCTTTAATTTTGTTTTCCTTATCACCACCTACATTCAAGTCATCAACATAAATATCCACAATTCTGATGTCATCATCAGCCTTTCTTGTGTATAATGTGTGATCTGCATCACACATAGAAACCCAATGGAGGTCAAATAATATGCAATCCTTGCGTGCCAAGCACAAGCGGCTTGTTCAGGCCCATTCAAAGCCTTTTTCAACTTG
Source organism: Ceratopteris richardii (assembly GCA_020310875.1). Classification (NCBI taxonomy): domain Eukaryota; kingdom Viridiplantae; phylum Streptophyta; class Polypodiopsida; order Polypodiales; family Pteridaceae; genus Ceratopteris; species Ceratopteris richardii. The sequence goes on from CM035407.1 coordinate 97,481,144, forward strand.
CAAACATATTTAGGATGCTTTGAATCCTCATATCCTTGTGGCTGGTCATGTATAGTACTTCTTGCAACTCACCATGTAACAAAGCATTCTTCACATCCATATGATGCAAAATCCATCTTTTGTTGTAACCAATGCAACAAGTGCTTTGATAGCAGCCATTTTAGCTATAATGATGCAAGTTCCTCATAATCAATACTGTTGGGGGATTCCTTAGTTGAGAGGGGCTTGAGTGTTTGTAGGAGAGGAATGGAGAAGAAGAAGAAAGAAAATTCCACTGGAAGCCTTTGTGTCTTGATTAGAATAAAAGATTACAAGAGCTTTGTCCAGAATAAGACAAAATTTTCTCTATGCGTAGCAATTAAGCCAAAGAAGCACACACACAAGTATACAAAATATCACAATTACTTGTACAATCAACCACCTTTGTCTCGGACCTCCATCTTGTCTAGTAGCATGCCCTTATGCAGTTCTTGCACTCAAGATTCCAATAAGGTTGAAGGATTGGTCACTTCTCTATCGACATGCAACACCTCCTTGATGATACTTTGTCACACTTTAGTTGCTCTCTTGGTTGCTCTTTCTATACTCTCTCTGCATACTTTGCCATCTCCTTTGCACACTTTGTCTCTCTCGTTGCACACCTTGCCTCTTTGCATACACGCTGTGCGATTGTGTCGTGTTCTCTCTTGCACTCTTGGTGTAGTGTATCATCTTGCTCCTTACTCCTTCTCCAAGAATAATGCCCTTTGTTTGTGTCGATTCCTCTTACATATGTCACTTCAACTACTTTTCTATCTTGCTGCTCACTTTGATGTCCCAAGAACCTCTTCATGTAAAGACCAATGACTCCCTATTTTGTCTTGTGGTGACTTTATGGAAAACAAAATTTTTAATGGGGGCCATATATAAACACATGTACTGTCTCCACTTCTTACCTTTTCCACTTTTAAGCTTAATTTCTACAAAATGTGCACATAGGGAAGCATTCACCCAAACCTTCCATAACACTTTAAAAGCCTTAAAAACCCTTCAAAATGGCCTTTTTGGAACCTGCATTCAACTTTCCTGTAATACCATTGTGAACAACTATTTGTGCACTACCTGTGCACCCATATCCTTGGCCACTTGTGCACCACCTGTGCACCACTTTGCCAATTCACCACTTTGACCATGTCAACAAATACCATATGTATATGCATATCCTTTTTCTAACAATCATGATTTATACGTGCCTATGCTACCATTAAAATTTAGCTTTTTTCTTGTAAGATTCTCCTCAAGTGTTACTTGATGTATAATAGTGGTTGGATCATAATCTATACACCTGTGTGTACAACTTCTGCCCAAAAACAATGAGGCGTATTTTTCTCAGCCATGAAGGCTCTTGTTATTTTTTTGCTATGCCTATTTTTGCATTCAACAATGCGAGTCTGTTGTGGTGTGTACCTGCATGAAAATTGACTTCTAATTCCATGAATTTTTAGAAAACTATTGAATTCATTTTGATATGTATTCACCACCTCCATCAGATCTTAATGTCTAAATGTACTTCACTATTTGGCTTTCCACCATAGCATTGAAATTATGAAAGTGAGTAAACGCATCACTCTTCTCCTTCATGAAGTATGACCATACTTTTTTTGTATGGTCATCAATGAAAGGGACATCAAACCTGCAACCTCCCATAGATGTGGTCTTTGAAGGACCCCAAACATTTGTATGTACTATATCTAGCACATTCTTACTAACAAGCTTTTAATCTCAAACTGACACCTTTGATTATTTACCAAAGTGACATGCTTCACATACCTTCTGCGTCGTTACAACCATGAAATTTGCTACTCCATTGACAAGTTCCTTTGATTGCATCAACTTCAACCTTTTAAAATTTGCATGTCCAATTTGCTTGTACCATATCCCTATGTCAGTAATAACACCTGCACCTTTTGCAAACATGGTTGCATTTATTTTAGGAATTTTCACACTCAAAGGTGAACATGCTACCCACTTTGTTCCCTTTGATGATCAACCTTCCATTTTGATTATAGTCTTCTAAATATAAATCATTAGCTTGTAATCCTTGGACAACCATTTTTTTTATAGAAACTAGGTTCTTTGTTATATTCAATACATGAAGTCCAATAGAAACTAGGTTCTTTGTATGCTCAATCAGATGTGATATATCATCACTTGTTTCAACAAACCTAGGAACTGGTATTTTTTGCAAACTACTAGACCATTCTACATGGCTAATAGTGTGACTTGGAGCACTTGAATCAACATACTAGACATTACCATTCAGTTTTGAAACATCAGTAGAATTGTATTCATCATGTGATGTTGTACCATGAAAAGCTTCTCCAAATCATTTGCATTTGTGGATGCATAGTTGTTTTTTTGCTTTCTATTGTGTTGATTCTTCAATGTGCAATCACATTCAAAGTGAGAAATTTTGCCACAATTCCAATATCCCTTATTGTCATTACCTAAATCATTTCTTTGGAAATTTGTGTGGCCTCTTTGGCTCTGCCTACCTCAAAATTGTCCTCTATCTTCTCCCTTAGTGTGTTGTTGACCTTAGCCTAGTTATTGTTTTCTCTTCCAGTTTTGAAGCCTCTCCCTTTGCTAGAGGATAATACTTGCATAGGACCAGATTCTCCTTGGGATTTTGAGTCTTTATCAAGGTTCTTTTCCTCAATTATTAGCATGGACACAAGATCAACAAAAATTCAAAATATTCTCCCTAGTGCCAATAGAAATTTTGAACTACTTATATGCAACTCATAAACCATGAAGGCACATTTCAAACTTATCAACATTGTCTACATTGATGTCAATAGATGCAAGTGACTCGCATATATATGCTTTTGATTTTTAAGGTGAATTCACTTACCAATATGCTCTTTTTCTCTAGTGTATGCATCTCATTAGTTGCAATTTCTGTGCCTTTGTGTTGGTCTCCTACAATGTGACCAAATTGTTCAAAGTTTTGCATCCTAAGCCCAAACACGATACCTTGTATGTTGATAGTCTTCCAATACATTACCGTTTGTACTCCTTGATTCCACTCTTCATATGCTCTTAACTAGTTTGTAGTCTAATTCCTCTCTCATAGCTAAAGAGGGTTTCCATTGTCTCCTTAGATGTACTTCACATAATCATTTCCCATCAAGAAATTTATCATTCTAAATCTCCAAGCATGAAAGTTGTTCTTGTCCAGCTTATCGCTCATAAGTTGACTCATTCCATCAGCTTTTCCATTTTTGTAGTGATTTATAATACTACAAAAACATTAGAGGTAGTATTTCTACTTGATAATATCACATTGTGACTTGACAGTTCGATATAGGAAAAAACCAGTTTCAATTTACCATCTATACACAAAATCTCTTGAGACTCTGGGTGTAAAATATTTTGGAAATGGCAAATAGAACACAAGTTACAATTTTGCAAATTGATCTATTTTTTTTTCATGGACACCACCTTGTGGGCACCAGATGAAGGTCAATATGGATTTGAAACTGAAATGTGAGCAAAACAAGCAACCCTAAAGGGATAAATGTAAAAAATAATTTAGCACCTTCAACTTGCTCGCCAAATTTCTTAGACATTTGAGGCCATTTTTGAAGTGGGCATTCTCCACACCTTCTCATGGACTCTTCACTGTCGACCTTCTTCACGAGCTCTCTACAGCCACACTGACTCTAATACCATGTCAAGAGAAAAGAGATAAGAAAGAGAGCCCTTACACACTCTCACACACAAGGAGAGGAGCACACACAGATTGAGGCAAGGAAGGAAACTCTTCTTCTTCTTCTTCTTCTTCTTCTTCTTCTTCTTCTTCTTCTTCTTCTTCTTCTTCTTCTTCTTCTTCTTCTTCTTCTTCTTCTTCTTCTTCTTCTTCTTCTTCTTCTTCTTCTTCTTCTTCTTCTTCTTCTTCTCCTTCTCCTCCTCCTCCTTCTTCTCCTTCTCCTCCTCCTCCTCCTTCTTCTTCTTCTTCTTCTTCTTCTTCTACATATAAACAATATACAAGAATGAGCTAATACAACAATCCAGCCATTACATTATATAAAGAGAAGTACTTAAAGAAAACCCTAATGTCCACGAATGGGTGAGTTGGCAAGAGAAAAATGTTCCATTACTCTTGGTAGATAAATATGGTAAGGCCCACTAAAAGTGTAACCACTATATATGTCAAAGTAATGAAATGTAGTACTTATCATCCTTGATCATCAGATGTTGAGCTTGATATCTCAATAGGAGGGGCATATACACTAGGCCCATAGGGTTGAAACAATAGGATTTTTGTTCATGGAGATATTGTCACAAATTCTATTTTGCTGAATATTTTATCTCTCCTAACCATGTTTTTCTATAGCCCACTCTCATTGTAAAAGTTATATAAGCATGGCATATGCAAAACTTTAGACACCATTCCAAACTAGTAATCCCTTCATCTAGAATCTATCTAGATCACCATCTAAGCTCCATATTGGGACCACACATATGCACAACACCATTTTCATAGTTGCATTCCTCTTCGAAATTTGAGAGATTGATTTCTTTATCTCTCAGTCTGCATATCTCTTGGTTTGCATTTCTTGGATTTGTCTGTTTGTCTATTATGCTATGCTATTTTTCTTACATAATACATATATTGATGTACTCCCTCAATCATCCTTTCTACATGTCTAATCATCATTACTATATCCTTTGACACTTATATGTCACATCATAGAAGAAAAATAGATCTTGGTTGATGGTGTGCTTCATGTATCTAAGCACTTTTCTTGGTAATATAAGATGGTCATGAGTGGTGGCATATAAAAATTGAGAGAGTATGCCTACTACCTATGCAAGATCGATTCTAGTGTAGATTTCTTAATTTAGTGAACCAATTATGCTTCTATATATTGTAATACATTCTATAGCCTCTCCTTGATCTTCAACTAACTTTGTATTGGGATCCATGGGCTGAAAATGTGGTTTACAATCACTAATACAAAACCTATGTAACAATCCAACAAGTATTCTCTTTGAATTAATAAGATGTCATCATGTACATAGATTATCTCTATTCGCAAGAAGTACTTTATTGTGCCAAGTCCAAATATCCTAAATTCCTTTCCTAGATTTGGTTTGGTATCTTTAATACTTACGTTATCACTTCTAGTGATTAACAAATCATTCACATAGATGCATTTGTATATCATTTCATCTCAGTGCTTCTTCATGTAAAGTGAAGGATTTGCAACACTTGCTTCATATCCACAACTTCATAAATAGTCCACTACCCTCTGGTTTGACACCCTTGGGGCTTGCTTTAGTCCATATGCAAATTTCCTTAAGCTTGAAAACATGATTTGGATACCTAGTATTAGCAAATCTTTCAAATCGACTCATGTAGACTACGTCTTTCATGCTCTCCATCGAGGAAAGCATTATTCACATCCAATTAATATAAGCACCATTTTCTTTATGTGGCCATTGTAATCAAATTCCAAACTATTGTCATATTGTCTGCGAGGCTGAAAGTTTCACCATAATCATTCCCATAGCTTTGGGAGAAGCCTTTCTTCACCAAGTACCTAACAATCAAACGATATGAATTTTTTTTAATTTTATAAACCCACTTATTATCTATTATCTTCTTGAGTTGGTACTAAGACCCAAGTGTGGCTTTCATCAAGTGCATTGATCTCTTCCTTCATTGCCTCTCCCCATTCCTTGGAATCCTTAGCTTCTTCATAGCTTGCCTATTCTTTGTCATTAATTTTCTTAGTCATATATGCATAATGCTTTGCAATAAAATTATCATATGTTAAAATTTGAATTGGATATCTTACTCTTCAAGACCTCCCCTCACTTCCTTTACGTTTGATTGATATTTTTCTTTTATTTGGCCTCTCCATGGGTTTGAATTTCTTTCATCTCTTCGACCTCAACATTTTTTCATCCACATGGTTGTATAATTATAGGATTCCTATTAGATATGTTCAATGTTGCACCTTCATAAGGACACACTAATGATACATGGTGTTCCAAGTTCTAAGCCCCCTTTATGAATAAAAGCCCTATTGTGAGCATGTCAAATCCTAGCTAGAAAATCAAGTTAGGCCAATCTGACCACATGGCAAAAGGATGACCTTTGATCCTCTAGGTTAGATAGAGTAATTGAATTAATAGCAAGATATGATATATTGTAACATATGCACGTTACCAAAGTCCTCTATTTTGGAGGCAGGGGTGCCTTCATATTGGATAGGTCAATTATATCAACCTTAGTTAATTAGATCATTCAAAGGCAATTAGTGTTCAAAGTTTTCCTTGCAAATTATACATACATGTGTGTGTGTGTATGCACATGTTTATGTATGTTTGAATGTGTGTATCTTTGCACATGTTTGTGTATATCAGTATCTGTGTGTATGTGAACCCCCTTACACTTTGATTGTGTAACTCAATCAATAGTGCTAATTCCAATTACCCAAAGCATCTCAAATATCGTTTGTCTATGACCTCATCTAAGCACCATGATGGCAGCTCAAAAGTGGAAAAATCCATTTTCTAACTAGTTGTTTGAAAAATAGAATTTCTCCTTTGTCCTCTTTGTTGTGTACTCTATCTCTTGCCCAAATATTACTAGTGTTATCTATATTCTCTTACACTCCCAAGCTCAATAGTGAGCTCCTTTAACTATATAGCTAGATAATGTGTTTATGTCCTCCATTGTACTTTGTCTCTTTCCCAAATTTGTCTTATTGTGTTATCTATATTCTCTTACACTCCCGAGCTTGATGATGATCCCCATCACGTTATATGACTAGGCCATAAATCTATCTCCTGCATTGTATGTGTATGGACTTTACTTTGATTTGTTTTACAAATGATATTGGTTAGGTGGTGGTCCAACATCCTCCCTTATATGTTTGTGAGTACAAATTTTACTTTGATTTGCCTTTGGAAGGATCTTGCAGGGAATCTCTCTCTCTCTCTCTCTCTCTCTCTCTCTCTCTCTCTCTCTCTCTCTCTCTCTCTCTCTCTCTCTCTCTCTCTCTCTCTCTCTCTCTCTCTCTCTCTCTCTCTCTCTCTCTCTCTCTCTCTCTCTCTCTCTCTCTCTCTCTCTCTCTCTCTCTCTCTCTCTCTCTCTCTCTCTCTCTCTCTCTCTCTCTCTCTCTCTCTCTCTCTATATATATATATATATATATATATATATATATATATATATATATATATATATATATATATATATATATATATATATATATATATATATATATATATATATATATATATATATGTATGTATGTATGTATGTATGTATGTATGTATGTATGTATGTATGTATGCATATATGTATGTATGTATGTTGTTATGGAGTATCCCAGTTGAAAAGGAAGTTGAGGTGTGACCCTCCTCAATTACGTATTAAGTAGGATACTCATATGAGTGCCAAGTGGCACTCATATGAGGAGAGAGATAGAAAACCACTACGCGGCTGGGCGGTAAGAGTCATTGTGGAATCTCCGTGTCTCAGAGATTGCAGGTACGAACGCGCCTCGAGAATCGTGCAGGAGTGGAGACAAAGAAAATGATGGCGAATCATTGAGAGCAGCGCAACCGTTAGTGGTCTAACAGTGGTATCCGAGCGGTAACGATCAGTCAGTTAGCGCAGACACGTGACGGCGACAGGGTGAACCGATAGTGCCACAGGACAACCGACGTAAGCCCGCGCAGCACAGGCGCTCTTCTCTCCTCCCATCCTCTTAGATGAAGACATTGAGGATATGTTCTCCTTTATATAGAGAGAAAACTGTGGCTTCCTTATGGTATGTGGGATAAAACCTCCATTCGACAGGCAAGCAGAGTTTTTTTTCGCATGGATTGGAAGTTAAAGCTGAAGTAGAAGAAATTTTCGAAGAACTTTTGGCAACCCAGGAGCACAGAAGGCATGCTATAAATCATTATTTTGACTAAAGGATTATACATACATGTATTACGGGTTGTGGAGATGGGTTTTGGGTCATGGGATCTTCTTGAAAAGCTTCATTCCTTCAGTTTTGATCTCTTCAAACTCTCTACTTCAAGAAGGTTAGCATTTTTACTTCCCATCGGTGATATACCCGACTTCTCTGCACCATAGCTTCCTCATACGATATCGGATTTCAAAAATCTTGGTCACGTTTCGAAGCTACACTCCTAAGCTTCGCTCAAAAACCATCGGTGTTGGATTTGGACGAGATTTGCCCCACCAAAATCTCTCTGCAGCGCTTCAGCAGGAACTAGGCGGCCACTCTCGGGCTTAGTTTTTCGTCATTCGGACTCCAAATCCACCTTTTTCACTTGGGATAGTCTCAAATTCTTGAAGTACAGGTGCTGGGCAGCAACTTGTGGACTGGCGAGGATTGTTATATCTCTGAAATTGCTCAGTTTCACTCAGTTTGCCCGTTTGGGCCTTTTCCCACGCACTTTTGGTGTTGTTTTGGATGGTTTATGGTGTCTAGAACCTCCCCGGAACAAGCGGATATTTCCAATTTTCTTTTGGGCCTGGCGAGGATTCAAAATCAGCGGCTTAAAGCATCAAGGACCACTTGGATTTCGCTTCCGCAGCTCTACTTTGTATCAGGGAAGTGCTCTTGTGATATATTTCTCTTCTTCTTGCATATTTAAACTTTACTTCCATTCATTTTCGTACACTCTAGTTAGCAAACGGGGGAAGGGTACTTAAACATGGAAACTAAAGGAAGACAAGTAGTTGAGACCACTTCTCCACCTAAAGAGCAACTAGAGGATCCTCATGCTAGAATGGAAGAAGTAGAATTAGGGCAAGAAATAGAAGAGAACTTAGAAGACAAAGAGCCTTCACAGGAAGAATACACTTATGAAGAGCTTATAGATGAATTTGTCACTCGTGACCAATTCATAGACTTGAAAGAGCAAACCCTTAAATTAGAGAAAGATTTGGATAGCATCACATCTCTTATACAGCAGCTTAAGTCTCAAATGATCTCACTTGAGACTAGTGTCACCTCTTTCCTAGCTAGGAAGGAAAGAGAGACTCCTACTATTCCTCTAGAGATTACTAGGAAAGAGATTTCTCTTCCCAGTAAACACAAAGGATAGAGCTCTAGGGAAGCTCCCCTCCTGAAAGACTTGAAGCCACCTACCTTTACGGGGGATGACCGAGACAGGAACAAGGATGCAATCTACACTTTCTTACAAAAGTGGCATGATTTGCATCAATTGAAGGGCACCCCACCTGAGTATCGTGTGCTAGAGGCGAGTCTCTCCCTCGGCCCGCATGCTTATAAGTGGTGGATGAGTCTTAAGGAGGCGAACTCTATCCCTACTGATTGGACTCAGTTTGAGACTCTTTTTCTAAAAGAGTTTCTTCTTGAGAACGAGGAAGAGAGGAATTGGGATGAGTGGGATAGGAGTACTCAAAGAGGCGGGCATCTTTCAGTTTATCTATCCCACTATAGGGAGATCATTCTGAAACTTAAGGGCTTAGATGATTTTCAGAAGACCAGAGGGTTTGTTAGAGGCTTAGACAAAGCCATAAAGAGGGAAGTCAGAAGGAATGCGCCTAAGACATTTGAGGAGGCGATCAAATATGCACAGATATATGAGGACCATAACCATCCTCAGTATACTCCTATGGAGACGGATCAGCCCCTTAAGCCTCTTAGTACGACTAAATTTAAGAAGAAGTTGCCTTTCGGGAAAAACAAAGTTTTTATTAAAAAACAAAGATCACAAGGGCCTAGGCTATCCACAGACCAGTTTGAGAAGGCCAAAAGAGAGAACCTGTGTTTTAGGTGCCTATCTCCTAGCCATTCACAGTGGAACTATCCACTCAAGAAGGGGGAAGAAAAGAAGAAGGTACCAGAGTCTAGTACGGCCCCCGAAAAGGGCAAAAAGGCGGTCCATCTAGTGCAAACCCTTCCTATTCATGGCAGCTCTAGCTGCAAGGGAGTGGAGGTGATGCACGAGGATTTGGAGCACACCTGTTGTTTGACTCAGTCATTGTGGTCACCACAGTTTGGACCACATGACTTAGTTAAGCTACATGGTAGTGTATACGGGACCAGGGTGCGGATCATGATAGATGACTCTGCCACTCATAATTTCATAAACTATGCTTTGGTCAAGAAACTAAAGATTCCCCAGCAGCCTAGTGCACATAAATACATTGTATCTATGATGCAAGGGCAAGATAAAAGAATATGGGATACTATGGTATCCAATTTGGAAGTCAAGATGCAGGACTATACGGATTTTATGGACTTCCAAATTATGAACATGGAGAGGACAGATCTAGTCTTAGGAAGAGAGTGGCTATGGGGTTTGGGAGACACACTTAAACGCAGCTATCAAAACAACACACTCGAATTTGAAAAGAATGGAAGTAAAGTTTGTATTCAGGGAGAGAGAGATGTACCTAGTGCACCTCTCATTTCATCATTAGAGTTGTATAGTCTCTGTTATTCACAGCATGTACAGGACATGTTTTTATTGTATAGTCATGATATGGAGCATTGTACAAAGAGCTCATCTGATGTATATTTTCATGCTATGAATGTAAATATGAACAGGACTTTCTACTATTCTTTTTTGCAAGAGTGTGTGGTTAAAAGTTTTAAGGATCTTATGTTTGAGTACAGAGATGTTTTTCCCACTGACTTACCTAGAGGGCTACCACCTGAGAGAGGGGAAATTGACCATGCCATAGAGGTTGTTACTAACACTAACCCTATTTGTAGACCACCTTATAGGCTTAGTGTTTCTCAGCATGAGGAGGTTGAGAAGCAGTTGCAAGATTATTTAGATAAGGGCTTTATCAAACCTAGTAACTCACCATGGGCATCACCAATGCTCCTAGTTAAAAAGAAAGATGGCTCTATGAGACTATGTATAGATTATAGAGCACTTAATAAGGTAACTATCAAGAATAGATTTCCAATGCCTAGGTTGGAAGATCTATTTGATCAGTTACATCAAGCTAGGTATTTTACCAAGCTTGACCTTAGATCAGGATATCATCAGATTAGAATTAGGGCAGAGGATGTCCCTAAGATTGCATTTAGGACTAGATATGGGCACTATGAGTTTTTGGTGATGCCTTTTGGTCTCACCAATGCTCCTACCACTTTCATGAAACTCATGAATAGTGTTTTACGGCCTTATCTAGGACATTTTGTAGTAGACTTTTTAGATGACATTCTGATCTATAGTGCATCAGAAAAGGAGCACTTGGAACACTTGAGAAAAGTATTTCAAGTACTAAGAGAAAATTTGCTTTTTGCTAAGGAGTCAAAGTGTGAATTTTTCAAGACAGAGGTTAGATACCTTGGGCATATAGTCTCCCAGGATGGAATCCAGATGGATCCTGAAAAAGTAAGGGCTATTATGGAATGGCCACATCCATGGAACCTGGAAGAGCTGCAGATCTTCCTAGGTTTATCAAGTTTCTATCGAAGATTCATTAAGAACTATGCCAAAATTGCTGTCCCGATGACAGAACAGCTTAAAGGGAAAGGGAAAGCCTTTCATTGGGGAGACGAACAGAAGCAAAGTATGGAAAAGTTGAAAGTAGCAATTGCTACAGCTCCACTTTTACATATAGCAGATCCCAACAAACCATTTGTGGTTGAGACTGACGCGAGTGATTTTGCCATAGGAGTGGTTTTAGTCCAAGATGGTCGACCAGTAGCTTTTGAAAGCAAGAAACTAGAACCAGCTCAAAAGAATTACTCTGTCTATGAGAAGGAGTTGTATGCAATAGTCCATGCTTTGAAGAAGTGGCGTCATTATTTATATGGTGCCAAAGTCACGATAGTGTTTGATCAAGAGAGCATTAAGTGGCTCTCTAATCAAACAGACCTTAAAGGTCGTAAGGCCCGATGGGCAGAGACCCTTCAAGAGTTTGATTATGAGCTTAGGTATAGGAAGGGAAACTTTAATGTAGTGGCTGATTCACTTAGCCGCATGCCTATGCTCAATGGACTAAGTTTTACTCAGATCACTAGTGAGCTACTTGAGTCCCTTAGAGGAAAATGTAGGCTTGATCCTGCATATTCCGAGATTTGGGAAGCCATAGAGCATGGGGATCATAATATACGGGTTTCCAGTGAGGATAGAGTATCGACGGGTACTCAAGAAGGATTCAAGTGGAAGAATTACAGTGTCCATGATGGATATCTGTTATATAAGGGTAAGGTGTGTGTCCCTAGAGATCTTGAGATGAGACGGCATATTTTATATGAGTATCATGACACACCTAGTGCGGGACACCCAGGAGTTAACAAGACTTATGATCTTGTTAAGAGGCAGTTTTATTGGCCTGGACTTCATCAGGACGTCCTAGAGTATGTGCTTAAATGCAATAAATGCCAGGTCAACAAAGCTGAGAGGTTGAGGATTGGAGGACTACTCCACCCATTGGATATTCCTAATGGGAAGTGGGAAAGTATCTCCATGGACTTTATAGTTGGATTACCTAAGACACAGAGAGGGCACGACTCAGTCTGGGTAATTGTGGATAGGTTAACCAAAATGGCTAGGTTTATTCCGACACGTACTACAATGAAGACACTAGAGTTGGCTAGACTCTTTGTAGAGAACCTATACCGGTTATATGGTCTTCCTTTAGACATAGCTTCCGATCGGGATAGGAAGTTTACTAGCCACTTCTGAAGAGCGGTCTTCAAAAGGTTGGATACGAGACTTAACATGAGTACGGCCGAGCATCCATGGGCAAACAGAGAGGGTTAACCAAATCCTAGAGGATATGCTTCGAGCATATGTAAATGAAAGGCAAACTAATTGGGAAGAGTACTTACCTATAGTAGAGTTTGCATATAATAGTGCCAAGCACTCTTCCACTAGGCATAGTCCATTTATGCTTATGTATGGGTTTCAGCCAAGAACTCCTTATGCAGTAGGCTTGCAGAATGAAAAAGTTCAAGCTGCAAAGGACTTCTTGGAAGAGATGAATGATATGCTTAGGCTTGCTAAGGACAGCATTAGGAAAGCTCAGGATAGAGCTAGAGCCTATGTTGACCCTCAAAGAAGAGATATCAACTTTGAGGTAGGAGAGCAGGTCTATCTTAGAGTTCCATCTAGGTCTGAAACCATGAAGACGGGACCTTGTCCAAAATTATCTCCTAGGTATTGTAGACCATTCCAAATACTTAAGAGAATAGGAAAGATGGCTTACCAGCTCCAACTTCCAGAGAATAGTCAAATCCATCCAGTTTTTCATGTTAGTCGGCTTAAGAAAAGGTTGGGTGAATCTGACAACCTCATTCCAGATAGTGAGGTAGTAGAACCTATCTCTGTTCAATCTATTCCACATGAGCCTGAGAGCATACTACGCACTCGAGAGAAACGGACGAGGAGTCACTTGTATAAAGAGTGTCTAGTAAAGTGGAAAGATAGTTCAGAAGATAGTGCCACATGGGAGCGGGTTAGCACCCTTCAGAGACGGTTTCCCAGTTTTAGATTACCTTCCCAAGAGTCTTCTTAAGGGGAAGGATATGGGGAAACAACACGGAGATAGGACCATGTATTTCTATACATGGGGGATATAGTGGGAGTAGTGGTTCTACTATTTCTCTCTCTCATTTAGACCTTCCAACACCATTTTTGAGGACAAAAATGGAATTAAGGGGAAGGAAATGTTATGGAGTATCCCAGTTGAAAAGGAAGTTGAGGTGTGACCCTCCTCAATTACTTATTAAGTAGGATACTCATATGAGTGCCAAGTGGCACTCATATGAGGAGAGAGATAGAAAACCACTACGCGGCTGGACGGTAAGAGTCATTGTGGAATCTCCGTGTCTTAGAGACTGCAGGTACGAACGCGCCTCGGGAATCGTGCAGGAGTGGAGACAAAGAAAATGATGGCGAATCATTGAGAGCAGCGCAACCGTTAGTGGTCTAACATATGTATGTATGGATGTATGCATGCATGCATGTATGTATGTATGTATGTATGTATGTATGTATGTATGTATGTATGTATGTATGTATGTATGTATGTATGTATGTATGTATGTATGTATGTATGTATGTATGTATGCATGTATGTATGTATGTATGTATGTATGTATGGATGTATGCATGTATGTATGTATGTATGTATGTATGTATGTATGTATGTATGTATGTATGTATGTATGTATGTATGTATGTATGTATGGATGTATGCATGTATGTATGTATGTATGTATGTATGTATGTATGTATGTATGTATGTATGTATGTATGTATGTATGTATGTATGTATGTATGTATGTATGTATGTATGTATGTATGTCTATCTATCTATCTTCCCCCATACATTTGATTGAACCACACTATTAAGATGTCATTATTGAGCGAGTTCAAGGTTTTTGAGCTCTACTTAAGAATATTGTGCTTGGTGGTATTGTTTGTTTGGAAGCATTGGAGACATTGACATGAACTTAAGATTTTGATATTTCATTTATGAACTTAAGAATATTGCATTTTGATGTTATTGTTTTCTTATAAGCATTTAATATATTGCTATGTACTTAGGATTTAGGGAACATATACAAGATTTAGGGAATATCTACAAGATCACTTTTCTATCTATTATTTGATGTAAACAAAGGCAATGGTCTCATGCGTGGTCCACTTGTTCTCTATGTCCAAGATATAAACATTGAATTTTTGACCTTTTTTATGACAAACGTGTAGGATATTTTCCTTCATAAAAGAAGCATCTAAATTGTAGCATTGTTTACTTATAAGCATAGACTATATTGGCATGTACTTAGGGTTTAGGGGATATGTATAAGATTACTTTTGTATGTGTTGTTTGATATAAACAATGGCAACGATCTCATGCTTGGTCCACTTGTTCTATGAGACACATCACTTCCAAGGGTCAAGGTATAAACTAGGAGTTGTTGACCTTGTTTAGGAGAAAAATATGGGGCAATTTCCTTCATAAGTGAAGCATTTAAAGGAGGTTGCAATCACTAGGGTTTCCCTTTACTTAAGCTACTTCCTTAAAGTTTTTTTCAAAATATAATTGTCCAAGTTTGAGATGAGAGTTTCCTATGTGCTCACCCTCGCAATCCCCCTACCCAAGACATAAACATAAACCCTCTCCAAAGTTATCTTAGAAAGGTTAAAAGTTTCTCTTAGTCGTTCTAATGTCCTAGGCCTTCTTACATTGACAAGAGCTTGAATTCTTCTCCCACAAAACCAGTGATACAATATATCTTGGTTTGTTCATCACGATAGCATACCCACGTTGATTACATCTATTTTTTACCTCAAATATTTGTCTTATTCTAACATTTAAAATACAACATAACATTGTGTCCAATTCCTCTCCAACGCAATAATAAATTAATCCAAGATCTATCCAAAGCGTCATAAGGAGTTCATGTTCAAATTATGGAGCCAAACTAGAGTATATATAACCTATTGAAGTGGGTTGAAGGCATTGCGCTAGTGAAATATTCATCTACTCATACTCCAAAACATGAACATATGGGCCTCAAGTCCCGAATGGTAGGGATTGATATAACATAGAAAGGGCTACCTTGGAACCACTAAAGATGGTGTTAGAAGTCAATATTCGCAAATAGTTTTTCCACTTAGCTTTGCTCACTCTATGATCATCTCATTTAACTTGACTCATGACAATAATTTTTTCTTGTGTGCTAAATGGCTGTATTAATAGAATGAGAGGCTCAATGGATTCTTGGATACCACTTGCATACCTCAACCCTACTTGGTAGGGATTGATATAACATAAAAAGGGCTACCTTGGAACCACTAAAGATGGTGTTAGAAGTCAATATTCGCAAATAGTTTTTCCACTTAGCTTTGCTCACTCTATGATTATCTCATTTAACTTGACTCATGACAATAATTTTTTCTTGTGTTCTAAATGGCTGTATTAATAGAATGAGAGACTCAATGGATTCTTGGATATCATGATCCTCTAGCATACTCGTCCACAAGAAACATAGCTCTACTTGATTCGTTGGACTTCATGTCATGGTAGACGATGAGTTGGACTTGTTGATGGATTCATAATATAATGTTCATCATATCGTGATGTGGAATAAACGTCCAACCCATTCTCTCCCAACAACATTTCTCATATATATTTCATAGGATACGAGTCTTCAATCCATGAAGTATACCAAACATTGTGGCCTGCTCTTTGAAAGCTTTCTATGACCTTATCCGTCATCTATCTAGGGGCATCCGTAAGTGAAACTCACTTCCATATTTTCTTGCTCATATTGAAATATCCTGTATCTATGTCCCTTTGTCTTACACCCTTATCACTACTAATCTTGTCTCACATGTGATAAGAGCTGGAAATTTTCCATTAACAATAACTTTAGCCAAATCTGAAAGCTTTTCAAAGTTTACTCTCTACCTTGTGTCCCTGAAAGTAAAATGTGACACCCAAAATAATCATTTAGTAAGATACACTTGATATCAATTAGATTCTCATGTGCATGAAGAAAGATAACTTCTAAAGTTATGCGAGGGCCCCTGCTTTACAACTTGAATGGAATGAAAATGTTCTCTACCAAAATCTCATGAGTGAAGGATTCCTTCAAAAGTCAAAGGAAGGTTCACATTGTTTGAAGTGTTTCATTTTCCCTCTTACAACTATCATTAGATGTAGACCATCAAGCAACATGGATAAGTGTGGGAAATATCTTTGGTCTTCCTAAACTATAATGTCATAGACATATCTTCTTTCATACATACCTCATAGACATATCCACTTCCCATAATTCTCATCCTACGATTCTGTGTTTCACAGTTCCTCAACCCCAAGACTCTTCACTGATCTTTAGTGATAGGAACTGATCTCTAACATTCCACTGGTTCTGAATAGGACATCTCCAACATTTCCTTGCATGGCTTCTCGAGAAATAATTTTGAGGCTGTCAACATCCCATAGGTGGGTTGGTTAAGCACTAGTCTCTTTCAACAAAGGTCTTGTATTTGCCCCCCAGGCTGAACATGTAATGGCTTAGGCCAGTCTAAATCAGTTGTAACCACAGTTGTGACCTTGTCTAACCCCTGCTTGTGGGATTCATCTGTACAGTTGGTTCACTTAAAGCTTGAGGGAGCATGTGCTTGCCAGACGTCCAATAAAAGAACAATAATAATAATGAGGCCCATAATTTTGATAGTGTTGTTGAATCAACCACTCTTATCCCATTCATAGTTCTTGATCAATGCATTGCAATAAGATTTTTCTAGTCAATATCCTTGCACATTTGTTTGTGTAGTGTAGTAGCAGTACGGAGAGGAACCAACAATTTAAAGGATTTTATGCAATATACGTGTACATCACACATTGATTGCAAATACATCTGCTTATGTGACAAATACAATCGAAAAAACATTTGTGACACAACATTAAAAGCAACTGGACATATACCATTATACATATGAAGTGTGTATTCTCACCTTGTAGGGTATGGTGGTTGTAATGTTAATTGGCACCTTGTCCCCTGGACTGAAGGTCCAGGGATCAAAGCCTGGTCTGCTAAGCACCTTGTCCCCTGGACAGAAGGTTCAGGGTTCAAACCCTGGAGTGTTAAGCACCTTATCCCTTGACCTAAAGATCAGGGTTCAAAACCTGCAAACGGCCTTATGTTAATCCCTAAAATTGAGGGATACATGGGATTCCGAGGGTGCATTCATTATTCCATATGTAGTGTTAATCACTTTGTCCCCTGGACTCAAGGTCCAGGATTCAAAACCTAAAGTGTTGAGCACCTTGTCCCCTCGACTGAAGGTCCAGGGTTCAATACCTGCAAACACCCTGATATTGACCCCTAAAAAGGGGATGCAGAGTATCCTCAGGGTGCATTCACTCTTCTTTCTAATTTCACTTATTATTTAAAGACTAGGTTGGTAAGCAGATTTCCTCAACTACAAACACAACAATGCTTTTACTTGGACAAATCTTAGTTTTCTCACACTAGTAGTGATAGCATACTCAATAACAATCTTTCAAAAAAATGTAGTCTTTCACTGAAAGAGACTTGTGTTCCTCAAATGCACCAGCATACCTTAACCATCTAAACGTTGTGTGATGCACTTTTTTTCTTTTTGAGAGTAAGCTCACTCTCTCCCTTTATCCAGTACATCAGCTGCCCTTTTTCTTACCTAATAGCCATGTCATACTTTTTTTTTTGAGAGTACAATGAATTAGAAAGACACACACCCGACCTCATAGTAGAGGCACCCATCTTGGGGAATAGCCATGTCATACTTGTTGCTCAATCACACCAGGTTTCCCAAACCATTTACACATTGTGAGACACTTTCTTTTTATTAAGCTCAATCCCTCTCTTTATGCATTGTTAAAAGCTCGATCTCTTTCACCCAAGGGCCCCATCCTCCTGTACATCAGGTTACATTTTGCTTACCTAATTGGCATGCCATACTTGCCTTAAACTAGCTCTGAGACTACATAGGGACATAACTATTTTAACATTACTCTATCATACATTTCATGCTATAGAACTCACAGCTTACTTTCCTAGCCAATGAGAATAACATTATAACACTGGCAAAATTGTATGCCATGGACTATGAAACAGTTTCTCTATAATTGACCTTCATCAGAGGTTGACGAGTCAAAGATACTTGTGTTTCATGATTGAGTTTTCTTTGATAAACCCAAGCTGCCCTGTAGGGCTACCTGTAGCAGATAACTAAATCATACAGCTGCTATTATAAAGTATAACTCCATTGGGAGCCTACCCTGTAAAGCTACCTATAGCAGATAATTAACGCATATAGTTGCTATAATAAAGTATAACTCCATTGGGAGCCTACTATCTCTGAAGTTTTACCTCCTACCCCAGAATTTAAAATATGTACCACAATAGAACCTCAAGGTCAAGGGAATACAGTGAGAATTAGCGATCCAATCAAGCACCAGTTATCATAATCCCTCACAGTCAGTTTCGAGGAATGGATAATAACAAGTCCAATGCACAAAGAGAATGTTCTGATCTTTGAACAAGAAGCCATACAGCATAACAGAAATATTTTACAGCAAATCAGTTCCATAACCATTTGGAAGACCAGGCATCAAATCATACCAAAAGGTGTTACGAATAGATTCAATGAATGGTGTGGGACGTCCCAAATATGTAATATGATGAGAACAGATGGACAATTATTTCAGAACCAGAAGAGAATAGACAAGGCCTTACTGCAAGCACAGCTGATTTTACCTCAGTTTAATTACAGCACATGGCCCATAAATGGACAGTTCACAGCAAAATCTAATCTACAGACCAAGCGGCACATGGCACATTCATCTCCCCTACACTGAGGCAATTTCATCAAGGGCATAGTTGTTTGTAGAGACACCAGCATAGTTCACCTTATCAAATCTGACAACAACTGGGTAGCGGACTCCCGGGGACTGAAACGCAGATCAAATAGCAAAATCAAATTCTAACGACGAAACATGAAGAAACAGAAACAGATTAAAATGCCAAGGACTTTTACACGGAAAATGGAAGGTCAAAACACAAACCTGATCAACTGCCACGACGGTACCCACTCCGTTGAACCAATATGACTCAGGCCTCAAGATCTTGACCTGAAACACGGTTTAAACTGTCAGCTTCATCAGCAGAGACCAGAAATGCTTTTTCAGATAATCTCCCACCACCATCTTAAGCTTAGAGTTTTAAAAATTTCCTAGGCAGGGTAAGAGTGGCACATCCACGTAGATAATACAATAAGAACGCTGCGCCCCACGCAGTAGAACATGTTCGGCAGTCCCTTAAACTGGGACACATCATCGACAGAGACCACCACGACCGCACAAACACGTTTGATTGACGTTGCGAGAAGTAGCTTTGAAACCAATGTTCACCTTACAAGCTCGTTCAATGCTGAGGCTTTCTGTATATATTGCACTTCGAAAGGAAGCAAGTTGAAGACATGGCAATCATACACTTTTACAAATAGTAAATGGAACTGCAGTTGCCTGATATAGCTAGATTGTTCTAAATAAAGTGAATACGTAGTGAAAGCGTGCGAGAACAGGTCAATTGTGACCCACTGACGATAAAAAAAGGATCTGGATTAGAGCTATCCTGTACCTTGGATCCACGAGGAGGACCAATGGGCTTTGGCTTCTCGACGGGCTTCTCTTCCGGAACGACAGGGGCAGCGGCAGCCTCTTCTGAAGCACGAACACAAAGACGAGAAGGGAACGCGATTGGGCGGAACTGAACGCGAGCGGGTACTGTGAGGTTAGGCGTAAAGCTGCATGACCCAATAGCAGCAAAGGTGCCTGATGCTGCCAAGGAGGAAGCCATCGCTAGCTGGTCTCTTGATAGAAGTGACGACACACAGAGTGCTGCCGACTATTGGTAGCTAGAGCTCGTAGGACGTCTCTCCACAGCCGCCTACTTCACTTCTGCTGCGCAAACGAGTTGAAGAAAACTCGCAATAGAGCCAATAAGGCGCTCGAAAGCCAGAAGAGCGGATGTGTGGCGGGCACGAAGCTCATCCAAACTATCTTTCCTCTCATGTGATTGGCTTACCCAATCTCTAGTCCATCAAAAGAAACGGGCCTCCTCTTGGGTTGGGTGATCTTTGCCCGAAAAATATCATTAAGAAATCCATATCCATCATCTTACAAAGGCATTGGAATATGGCATTGCCAAAGCACTTGGCCTTGTGGTTAATTGGACATGGTCATGGGCTCTACCTCCATGGGTGTTAAGGACATATTATATTGTCCTTGTTTGTTTTCATTACATGGGATCTTAGCTTTCTTATGGTTTTCATAGTCTTTCTACTTGAAAAAATTCATTTAGCAATGAAAAGAGTTTTATAAGAAAGGCAAATTCAAGGGACCTTCCCTTACATGCAAATTCACATGAGTATTAAGCATATCGCATTGAATTTATGTCTGGTCATGATTGATGGCCTTGAAATTGCATTAAATGAGTGCCCATTTAGTTGGATCGTCTGAAAAGAATTGGAATCCTCAATGTTATGTAATCAATGGTGTTTCTCATGGATCCATCTATTGTGAGGAGAAGTTGGTGATTACTCATCCGAACTTGGTCGAAAATGAGAGGCATTATGGGGAACTTGGTTGGAGAGGCGTATTTTATTCTTATAAGTATGATGCCTTCATTGACAATAACAAACAAGCATTCAAAAACAATGGAGTGACAAAATTGTTTACATAGGGAGATGATTGCAAGTGTTCAATCTTGATCCATCGCCATAAGGATGAAGATACCTTCATTAACTATATAGCCCATGTCAATGTTAGTATATTTTGGTAGGGATGTGTGAGAATACACTTAGGATTGATGGGTTGCTTTTATCCCTCTTTCGAGAGTTTTCTTCCCTCGATTTGTATATATGCATATAACCCTAATGGGATACTTATATTTTTTCCATTTGACTTATTATTACATTGTTGTGTTCAAAGCTTGTCCTTCTTCTTGGTGTCATTTGTGTGATTCCCTAGCCTCGGAACTCCAACCTCCTTAAGGTTGTCCTTAAGGTTGTCCTTAAGGTTGTCCTTAAGGTTGTAGGCATATGTTGCTCTAACACAATGGTGAGAGCCACATTAAGAAGCTCCACCTCCTTAATGTCAATCCAGGGAAGAGATAGGAGTGATATGAAGATCGTGAATGTGAGATGTAGTGAGAGTGAAGGTGAGAAGCATAGAGATGCACACACACATACACACACACAATGAAGAGACAAGCAAGACACAATGGGAGGTAGGAAAATAGATTTTATTACTCAAGATCTCAGTCACAAGCTCAAGCTCACTCTAGCTCATATAAGTCTACACTAGACTAGTTTTGACCGGTTTCACATCTAGTGACCAGCATAGTTAAAAACTAGGTTCTAGGTGCTATTTGAAAGGGTAAACGAGGTCTAAAAATAACCAAAATTGGTAGGCTCATTCTAGCTAAGCTCCTCAAGCTCGAGGACTCCTCAGCTTGCACAAAATGGAGCTAGGAATTACAAAAGTGATTGTTCTATGTTACATATGGTATAAGAGTGATGAAAATCACTATTGGGCGTTTCTGAAAAGTATTTATAAAACATATTTGTTTGAAAAATGATCTGTCTGGCTCCCCACTACTTCATTGTGCTCTATCCTCACATGCTTCCGCATTTTCTCTGCCTCTGGCTACTGCCAACATCCCCCTCCCTCTCGCTTGTGTCGTCCTCGACAGAACCTTGTTGCGGGGTCTGTCAGATATAATTCTGTAGTAGGTCATGAGCAAGGGTGTGCTCTGAAAGGTGGATACCTCTTGCAAGATCTGCTTCGAGTTTTTCCCAATCGATTGGTCGAGGTTCCTCTGGTGGCAGGAGTCTGTAGTGCATGGAGTATACCAATTGTTCACAGGCAAATAGTTGGAGTAGATGGGTGGGCCTGTTGATGAACACCTCTGAATGATATTCCCAAAAACTGGTAGTAAACATTTCTTCGAAGGTCATTTTATAGCACGCCAGTAAATATTTGATGCGATAGTGCCAGGCGTAACACACCCCGAGCGATGGTGTCGTACTCATATCATATGCTAAATCTTGATTGCCATGCTCGAATCCCGGGGTGTTCACATGTGGTGTCTTGACGCGACGAAAAACCTTGAATACTATCTGCATCATGTCAAAGATTTTGACAGTCATATGCGTTGCTACATCATCCATTCGTCGTAAGCGAGGGAGCTAGTGGCGAATCGTTGCCATCATATAGCCTACCGTGGGTGGTCCATGGGGTGGTGTAAAGTACAAGTAATTGAGTCAGTCCTGGCATTGCTTGTTGTTTTGTACCTTGATTGCAAAAGCCTTCCAGGAGCGGCATCTTGGGATGGGTCCCCAACATGGGTTATACTTTAAATGGAGTGGTGCCTTGACCCATGTTCTCATCATTTCAGGATATTCCTGTAATAAATTCTGGCGCCAAGTTTCTCTCTGCGCATCTGGTGGCAAATCATCAGGCTCAAACTGAGTTTCATGGTAGGGTTTCTTGCCTATTTCCTTTTTGATGGCCAGCTGATATTCTGACATTAACATAAAATATGGCTTATATTGTAGCTCATGCCTAGTTATATACCTGCGAGGGGCCAAATGAGCAAAGTACGGTGATTGTAGTATACGTTCCTCTATCATGGCCATTGCCTGTAATTGTGCTTCTACCCTTGCGGAGTGGGTCTTTCCAAGTTCTTCGACAGGCTTCATCACACGCGAGGATAGGGAGTTCAAAGGTAGTTTGGCCCTCAGCCGTGACGCGTCCGCCTGGGATGGGTTGGGGTTCATTGGCTTCTTCAAAAGTGTCCTCCATCGGGATAGTCATTGTTTCTTCATCCGTTGGTAGTTCCAGTGGGGAATCTGGCCTAGCGGGTGCTTCGTATGCTCCTACCTATGTTTGAAGAGTCAATACCTTGGCCTGTAAAGCGTTGAGTTCCTTGATGATCTCAGGAGATGTGGCCGCAGGAGTTGGTGGTGCTTGCTGTACAGGTGTTCGTAATTGTAATATTTTGTGTTCCTCTTTGAGCTTCTGGTATCCCTCATTCCTACTGTCATGCTCCTCTAGTAGTTTGATCTTCCAATAGCATCTGCATGGATTGAGAGGGGACAACTTTGAAACAACTAGGACTCAAGGGTACGTCCGGTTGAAACAACTAGGACTCAAGCTTCAAGGTTCTCCCTTTTTTATTCCTCCAAGTGTTGGTTCTCTTCTTTAGTTGCTGCGAGGTGGCGTCTGAGTAGTCCCATGTTTCTAGTGAGCGTCGCATTGCGAATGGTTTGAGCCCTTAACAAATTGTCAATATTTGTAATGGCCTCTTTTGTCTTCTGTTCACTTTCGAGTTCAAGTTTGTGGTAGGCCTGGCGTAGCTCTTGGTAGTGTGTGTTAAGGGAGGCATTCTCGATTGATAAAGAATTGAGCTACAACTGTAAGTCATTCGTGGTCTGTTGCAGCATCTAGTAACTAGTCCCAAGAGATGCAAACTCATCTCTCACTTGTGTCATGCATGCGAACATTTGAAGAAACGAGGTGTCGATTATGGGTGATAATATTAACGGCGGAGTGAGTGAAGATGTTGTGTGTGTGGGTGTTGATGCAAAGGGAAGGGGAAATGGGGATGGGAAAGTGGATGTCGTGGTGACTGTGGAAAATTGTGATGTGCGTAAAGGTGGTGGTAGAATGGATGAAGTGAGTGGTGGTGCAGTGGGTGGTGATATGTCCATGTCACTGGACGTGGTGTCGAGTGCAGTGACCGTGAATAGTGGAGTGATAGTGGGTGCGTGCGTGGGAGTAAATGAAAGATTTACAAAAGTGGCAAAATAATTTACAGATGGGGTTTCTTGTACTGCTTGGTGGAGAGGGGAAAGAGGAAATACAGTGGGTCGGGGATGTGAAATGGGGGAGAAGGTCAATCGAGGTGGAAATGGGAATAGGGGTCTTGGAAGGGTGGGGAAGGAAGGGAAGGATGGATGGAGAAATGGACTGGATAGAAGGGTTGAAGACCTATGCGGAAGGCTAGGTTGTGTGGGTGCGGAGAGGGTGGGAGGAATGGAGGCGACAAAGGCTTCTACTACTGCACTATCGAAGGATGTGGATGGTCTGGGAGAGGCACGGTGGACGGGAGGTGAAAGAGGAGCGGTTGGGGTGGTGGGTACTTCGAGCACAGTAGTGGTATGTACAGTAAAGGTGTGGGGCGAGGAGTCGATGATGATCGTTTCTTCTGCCAAAGATCCTTCAGGGATGAGGCGGGCTTCCTTGGCCTATTCTGAAGATTGAGCGTCCGTCGGTACATGAATGTATTAACCTGTTTTTTATAACAAGCATATGCGGCGTGGGTCAAATAGTGGTAGTGGATTTCTTTGCAAATAGTGTAATGCTTCATCCGTTCCTATTGACTTCACTAGTTCTCTGAATCCTTGAATGTAGGCTTCTTTGAAGCCTCCTGTTGCGATTTCCTGTTCTACTAGAGCTTGGCTTTCTTCTTTCGATAGCTTTTTACGCACCCAAACTGCTTCCATGGTGCAGTACAACTTCTTGATTGCCAATGTGTAGGCCGTGGTTTCAAATGTTTCATCTTTGTGCATACTTGTGTCACCCTAGGTGTCAGTTTGATGTTCCTGTGTGTCAGTCTGTTCACATTCTTGAGATTCCTGGCTTCCCTGGCTGGCTTCATCATCTCCATCTTCATCATCTGTTTCTGTCCTTTCTTCTTCAGAACTGGAGACTACTTGCTCTTGTGTTTGATCAGAGGGAGTTGTAGGGTAACTTGGACGTTCATACTTCTGAGAGAAAAATTTTCCTTTTGAGAACTGAAATTCATTTGAAAAAGCATTCGGCATTTCAAAATCGAACATAGTATTCATTGTTTCTACTTCCAGGTTGGGTATTGGAAAAGTAAACGCGTCCGCACCAATGGTGGTGGGAATTTCCACTGTTGTAGTTGTAGGTTCCTAAACTGAGGTTGCCTGAGAGGTAACTGCACTGGTACTGCCTTCCGTGATGACAGGTTGTGACAGTCATATGCGAATCGGTTGTATAGTCGTAGGGGGTTCCGTCGGTGATTGTTCTGGAGATGGTTGAGGTGACGGCGACTCTCGAACTTCTAGGCATGGGATAGATCCTCACATGTGCTTGCCTACTTGTCCTTTGCTAGACTTTCGAGCTTTCTTGGCGGTCCCTTTGAATGCCTTCAATTCTTCACTTTTCATCGCACGCTCTATGGGTAAGTCGTATGCCAAACACATATAAACAATTCTCATTAGAGAAAAACATCCATGGATGATTTTTTTCCTTTCCCATTTGTGATGCGCTAAATACAACTGATCAATAATCAAACTTGCCAGATCTACTATTTGTGGCCCCATACATGCTAAATATAATCCAAACCAAATACGCTTGTGAGGCATAGTAAAACGATCCTGAGCTGGGAATGCAAAGTGTTGCATACAGATACGTAGTGGCTTAGATAGCTCAGGTGTGATGGCTAAAATGTCTTCCCATTTGGTAACATCACCACGCTTCATCAGCTCTGGAATCAGCCTTTCTCGCTCTATCGGTGTGTGAGTTCCATGTATCTTAATTGTTGTACGAATCAAATCTTTTGAAAGATAAAACCTTTTGAATGGGGGGTCATTTACTAAAGACGGCAAAATAAAAGTGCCCGGCAAGTCCTTGTTCTCGAAGGTAGTCAGAGTGGTCACTAGGTAGTAACATCTATAAAAATCCGGTTTGGGCAGTGGATCACTAAAGTATTCCGTAAAACCTGCTCTAGCCCAAACATGCTTTAAATCTTTCGTATTCTAGAGCGCTTCAAATTCTCTAGAGAAGAACTAATACTTGCCCCACTTACTGCTGTCAAAAGTCAAATTGGCATCAAAAATAAAATATGCATCTGCCAAAGGTCCTGCTAAACCTTGGAACCAGTGAGAATTGCAATGAACTTTTTCGGTATATCCCCTAGGAGGATCATCAATCGGCATAGGTCCGGGGAATCCTTGAAATTCGGGGGGTTGAGCCGTGGGATGCGGTTCCGCCAGTAATTCGCCAATATTTACCATCGGTACACTGGGCCAGCTTTAGATGGTCCTTCTTTCTGCATGATGAATGATGCGAATGTGGAGAAGATCTGCTACAAAAGATTAGCACATTAGTATGGAAATTAATCATGATCCCATTAAAGTGAGACCGCAATCCCTTTCCATAACCGATGTGTAACCCGTGTAGTCGAGTGTTGTGAGGTGGTTTATGGAATGATTTTTGCAAAACTAATGCAGGTCTCTAAACACCTACATGCTTTTGATGGTGCATACATTGCTTGATGAGATTGTTATTACGAGTGATGTTGGGTTATGGTGTGTGGATTCATACAAAGTTTAGTTGTGAATGAGTTATTACAAGGATGGTGTTCAGTCGGGGTGGGAGTAAGGTTAGACAATGGTACATGAGGAGACAGCTGGATATGTTTCGGTATCCATTTCCTAAGAGTTGTTGAGCGGGTGGTATGTGTCTGTTGAGGAACAAAAGGTGATATGGGATGTTGTGGTGTCAATGGGTGAGGAGATTTCTGAGGGTTATATGTTACATGGCTTAAGTGTTGAGCTATAATACACTGTTTGGGTACCCAAATCTGCATGGGTGTGGATCGATTCATAAGGTACTTCTTGGCGATCCAAATCTGTCGAATGTTCGTACTTGTAGAAGAAAGTTGAGGAGATGTTGAATACTGCCTCTAGTTTTGCCTTAACTTCTTCTTGTCCTTGTCTGCATTGTTGCAAACTATCGATGGTTTTTGTCCTTTTGGCACCCATATTTGTCTCATGTTGTTTGCTCTGTGATGTTGATACTGCTTTCCTCCTTGTGTCATCTGATATGGTCGATGGTTGGGTTCCTCCGTTGTGGTTGACTCCTTAGTGGCTGAGGTTGAGAGGTCGGATGGACACTCTGCTTCGGAAAAGAAGGGAGGTCCAACACTTGCAAAACTTGCCCATTAGGAAGTGCTTCATTTTGTACCATAAATCTAGGCTAGCCCGTAGTAAGTGTGGAAGGATGGGCACCGCGGGGTGTTTTGCCCATGTGGCTGCTAATGCAGTCCACCTGACCACTGATGTAACCCACCTGACCCATCTGTTAGGTCTTGACCCCTTCTAATTTGCAGGAAGACCAGGGGAAAATCTGCTGACGTTCTTCTGAATAACAACTGTCCCTCGCCAAGCCCGCATGGGTTGGGGTAGACGTATCGTGACCTATCTGGCCAAAGATCTTTCGGTCCTTCGTCGCATGCATTTCATATGGTCTAGTGTTACATACCTCAGGTGGAGTGTTGTTAGATAGGTCAAGCGGTATCACTTGTTGCTGATCTAAGGTTCCAATCTGCACGGAGCCTTGTCTAAGATTTAGGTCCACTGAGTGATTGTATAACCAATCTTGGCCAAGGATTAGGGGTTCTATCAGGTCCTCGTCATGGCACACTAGTAGCTTCACTATCATGTTCACTTTGTGTATGAGGATAGGAAGGTCCACCTCACCCATGCAAGGGGTTTCCATGCCTCCTTGCCCTATGAGGTATGCCTCAATTGGCCGCATTTCTAATCCTGAGTCCTTATAGTGGGACCATCTAATCGCACTAGTCGTAGCACATGAGTCAATTAATGCCCTGAGCTCTTGGCAAGGGTTGTCGTGCTCTAGCCTGACTGTAATAAATGGTCTCCTATCCACTATGCTAGGATGAGTAATTGACTTTGCTTGACACATGGCCATGGGGTATCTGGGTGTTGTTTCCAGATGGTTATAATATTCTCTTCCTAGTCCTTGTCTTCTTAGCTTCATGCGCTTAATGCATTCTATAGCTTTTGCCTGAGCTTCAGCACGTATTCTTTTGTCTTCCTCCTTACGCTTCTTTGCCAACTTGAGTCATCTAAGCATATCCTCAGTAAGAGGTTCCTGATATAACTTGACTCTACAACCACTGATGTAATTAGGCATTATATCTCCTTCTAGGGTGGCTAATTGTACTGCTCCACTTTTCGAGAGTCTGTTAATGATCATAGGTCCATAACCTCGCTTTTGTAATTTTCGTGTGTGTTGTTTCAGCGTATACAATAGGACTAAATCTCCTTCTTTTAAGCCTTTATCTTTCACATGTGCATCGAAATAGGCTTTCTGTCGTTTCTTCGCTGCATATATTCCTGCTGCTTCTTTCAGCCTGGTTTCTCCTAATCGTTCCAAGTCCATTATTCTTGCTGATAATTCATGGTCGGTCCATTGATGTTCTTGTGCAACCTTAAGGGTCAGTATCAAGAAGTCCAAAGGAAGCACAACATTCTGACCAAACACCATCTGAAAGGGAGTTGCATTGAGTACAGTCTTGTAGGCCACTCGATATGCCCAAACAGCGTGGTGTAACTGTTTGTCCCAATCTGAAACATTTGTTGTTCACGAGTTTCATCAGTATGTTACAAAGGATCTTGTTAGTGCTTTCAGCTTGACCATTGGCCTGAGGATGATATGGTGCGGATTTCTTGTGAATCACCATAAAATCCTATAACAAATATTCAATGACTTGGTTTAGAAAGTGAGTTCCTTGATCGCTCACTAACTCTATAGGCAATCCATATCTTGTAACGACATTTTCAAATAAGAATTTTGCAGTCGTGTGTGCATCATTCTTTTTTGTGGACTTTGCCTCTACCCATTTGGTAAGATAATATGTCACAACAATAATGTATTCGACATGAGTACCTTTTGCAGGGGGGTTAATGGGTGCTACAAAGTTTGTACCCCACTTAGAAAATGCATGTCCTCCCATCATGGGTTTCAATGGCATTTCATCTTTGCGAGTAGGAAACTGAGTTCTCTGGCACACATCACATCTCTTAACATAGGTATGTGCATCCATGTGAAGAGTGGGCCACCATAATCCTGCAAAGAGGATGGCTTTGATTATCCTATCGGGGCCAAAATCAACAAGCAGGGCATTCTCTACACAACTCGTAGATGTCTGCTTCCATAGAAGGCCAATACACTCCTAATCTATGCAAAGTCTGTAACGTACGATGTTTCGAATGATGTTGCTTTAATGCACCTACGTATGCTAATTGCAACCAATTCACATCTTTTGATTCATCTACACAACAAGCAAGAATCTTTTGATTATCCTGTTTATATATACTTCCTGTTATTATTTGATATCTCTATGACTTGGTAATTTCTCCTTCTTTGCATCGGGTAATTCATCCGCTATTCCTTGAGGAGCTTCTCTTGTGGTTAATCTTGAAAGGTGGTCAGCTCTAAGATGTGTCTTTTCTTTCTTCAATAATGCTTGATGATCTATAAAGAACTTGAACTTATTCGCCAACAAATAATGACTGACTTTCTTTACTGCATATATCATTCCTAATCCTTCT
This sequence comes from Ceratopteris richardii, assembly GCA_020310875.1. Taxonomy (NCBI): domain Eukaryota; kingdom Viridiplantae; phylum Streptophyta; class Polypodiopsida; order Polypodiales; family Pteridaceae; genus Ceratopteris; species Ceratopteris richardii. The sequence continues at coordinate 97,511,108 of CM035407.1, forward strand.
CGTTCTGTAGTGGTGTAATTTCTTTCTGTTGCATTCAACTGTCTGCTCACATAAGTTATGGGGAGGTCTATATTACCTTCATTTGTGGGTTGTGCTAACACACATCCTATGGCATAGTTGGAGGCATCCACATGTTGATGGAATGGCGTGCTCCAATCTGGGGTTGTTAATATAGGTGCTGAGCACAAACGTCGTATGAATTCTCACACTCATCTATCCATTCAAACTTGGTCAAAAGAGAGTACAAAGGTTTGGCTATGATTGCAAACATGTGTATGAATCCTCTGTAATAACCGCAATGACCCATAAATGCTTGTACTTCTTTTACGTTACTTGGGCTAGGTAGATCTGCAATTACTTTCACTTTTGCCTCATCTGTAGAGATTCTGTTTGACACAATGTGTCCTAGAATTTTGCCTTGTCTGTATTTTGCCTTGTCTGACTATGAGAATGCATTTTTCTGGGTTCAGACAAACCTGATATTCTTGACATTTGTCAAATACTTGCCTTAGTTATGGGATATGAGTCTGCCTTACATTCGAATGAGCACATATGTCATCGACATAAACTTCCAAATTCTTGTGTAAGAATTCCTTGAAAACGTGACACATGAGTCACTGGAAAGTGGCGGGTGCATTTGCGAGCCCAAAAGGCATCATGTAGAATGAAAATATGCCCCATTATGTGGCAAAAGCCATCTTTTGTTGATCTTCTGGAGCAATGGCTACATGATTATAGCCTGACAAACCATCAAGAAAGTTGTAAACTTCCTTGCCCACAACTCTTTCCAATAAATGTTCTGCGATAAGAAGAGGATAACTGTCTCTAATCGTGGCAGCATTAACTTTTTTAAGGTTAATACACACATGCAATTTTCCATTCTTCTTGGGCATGACCACAATGGGGGATACCCATTCGGTATGCTCAATTTCGTAAATGAATCCTGCTTCTATCAACTGATCTATTTCTTCTTTAATCTTAGCAGCATAGTTATCATTGTATGTGTATGGTTTCTGTTTCATCGGTCTTGCATCTGGAGTCATAGGGATTCTATGGGAGCATATATCCGGGTCTACTCCTTTCAAGTCTTTGTAACTCCAAGTGAATACGTCTCTATATTCTCGCAATAGGGCAATTAACTCTTCTTCTTCCTCATTTGTCAAATCATGCCCTATGTATGTACATTTTTCTTCTTCTCCTTCTATGGTGACTATGATTTTTTGGGTTTTCTCTCAATTATCATATACTTCTCCAACATCAGCTTTTCTTTTAGGCATTCTTACCATTATTCTTCTATCTTCTATTTCATACTTCTTGTTCTCTGGTACTTCCATGAGTGGTTCTTCTTCATTTGACATGGTTTCTTTCTTCTTTCTTTTCTTACCTTCACTTTTGGCAGTCACTTGTGTGGCTAATCTAATATCATTTATAAGCTCTCCATGTCTCTGAGGGTGAGTTTCTACTTCGTAGAAGTATTCTTCATCTGATGCAAAGGGTGAATCCATAATAATTGACTTTAGATCAGAGTCGCTTGCATCCTCAAATGCATCAGTGCTAGGTTCGCATTCTTCAATAAGGAAATCACACATGATTGGCTCTATTGTGAAGATTGATATGTCATAGCCATCCTCATCGCAGTGGGGTGTCCATTGTTCTTCATTGATGGCTACATCCATTGTTGCTAAAATTTCTACCCAACCATGAGGCTCGAATTCCTCGTCTGGAAATACTACAGGTGCGTAAGCTGGGTCTAGAAGAGTTCGTGGATGTTTTTTTGAACCTAAAGCGCTGGCTTCTAACCATTCTTCCTCTTGTTTCACTACTTTACACATCCATAGATGAGTGTCCTCGTGCAACCATGAAGGGTCTGATTCCAATGAGTGTATTGATTCTGTTTCCTCTTGTGTCTAATGGATGGTATTCCATTGTATTGGGGGTACATCTCGATGTGAATAGTCTTTAAGATTGACTTTAGTAATCACTCCTAAATGTTGCAAGTACAAAGAATTTGTTCCCCAATCTTGTACAATTTGCAATTGACGTATGAATGGTCGTCCTAAAATCACTGCCTTCTAGTAAGCCTAATGGTTTTTCTATATGTCCATTAGCCATTTGTAGCTTCATCCTGGTAGGGCTTAATGCTGGCTTACCCCAATGTTTCCATAAAGCAGTGGTAGCGATGGCTACTCCAGCTCCTGAATCTAAGATCGTTTTGGTGGTGTAGCATTGATGCGTTATTGGAGGATAAGTGTTACCTTGCTCTCCTTCGCTTACATCTCCGATCCTTTCTATGGGTATCTCTGGTACCTTCTTGTGTGATCCTATCTGTGAGGGAGTAGTAGCAAGCTCAGGGAATGGATTTGCTACATGTTTCCACAATTCTACTTTAACCTTCAACAATTCCTCAAGAGTGAGGTGGCACTGAACTTGGGTGTTCTTGATCACTTCCGTGTTTTTAGGTATTACTGATTCTTCATTCCTCACTATTATCATGGGAGCTCTCATGCTAATAGACTTTGCTTCCCAAGGTCCTGTGAACTGAGGTAATTCTTGCAAAGAATTAGATTCAAAACCTATGTGTTCACTTAGTTGCTCTTCCTCTACATCATCATAGATAGAGGGAATGTCATGGGGAAATTGTTCCTGCAAGTCATCTATTTCTTGAATAGGAGGATGGGTTTCTTGTTATGTTCTCCACTTCTCTTCTTGGATTTCTCTGAGAAATTCGTGTGAATGCTTATGCATGGAAGACAGGTTATCTTCAATTTCTGTATTTTGTACTTGAGACAGGGATGGTGCATTCTTTTCTTGTGTCTCCGAAATATTAGGGTTCCTATGCTGGTTCTTTTTCTCCTTGCTATCAATCAAGTATTCTAACCTCTCTAATAATCCTTGAAAGTGTAATTCAGGTTTTGTCATGTTATTCCAGTTAAGATAACGAGAGGCTTCGAACATAGTTTGTGCTAATTCTACCATCTTCATGCAAAGTTTAGTTCTCTCAATTTCTAAGTCTACTCGAGGGTAGTTCTTACTCATTTTAGCTATCTGTGGTCCTTCTTTTAAACTCGCTTGATATACAAAAAACATAATGTCTAAATTTTTTGGTATGGGTTCATCTAGAACTGATCCCGATCTCTAAGCTGGGTTTTCCTGATTAGATTCTTGAGAAGTCAATTCTAGGATTTTGGCTCTATATTCCTTTAAACTTCCTTCCAACTCAGTTATCTTTTTACTCCATTTTCTCTTAATTCTTTCTCTCGAATCTTTTCGAGATTTCGTCTTTTTGTTACTAGACTCTCCAACTTCACTAGTTTCAGCTATTTTCTCTTGATTAAGTTGTTGATTCTGTAAGAGCGACAAGGCTCTGGTTATAGCTTGGATAGGCACGTATGTAGGGTTGGATCCATCTGCATTGTGTACAATACCTATCACGTTGATCGGTGTCACTTTTGAAGCATTAGCAGGGTTCTTGGGACAATCTTTTATGACATGCTCTTTACCACACTCATCGCAAAAGCCTTGTATGTTATAATATTGTGATTGTCCTGCTATCGGAGGATGTGGACAATCGTTTATTAAATGTTCTCATTAGCACCTAAAGCATGGTCCTCTAGGGCCCTGTGGTCTTTGCTATCTTAACTGGGGCCGTGGATTAGGGTTGGCATACATCACATTAGCGTAATCGGGCTCCCAACTAGGTTCCAATGGTGGACTATCGTACTGATATGTTTCCACGTGTTGTGGTGACTTTGTGTAATATGCGGGTGGACTATCTACATGAGTAGAGTCAAAACTATTAGATTTAGGGTCACTTTCTGTGATCAGGGGTGAAGAAGGCACTAAAGCCCTATTTAGGTTCTCTTCTACAGCAGCGTATTTAACTGAAATGACATTAGGTGGTGGGGGTGGTTGCTGAGCTAAAACAGGTTGAGGTCTCTATTGATCCTGATAAGGATAGTTTTGAGGAGGCCTATAGTAATGAGGCTAAGCATTATATTGACCTTGATACCTACCTAGTTGCAAGTATGCTTGCGGGTAGTTTTGTCATACTACTTGTTTGTTGTAAGGGCAGTCCTGAGCCGTGTGATTCGTGTATCATCTCTCAATTGTACAGTATTAGCCACTAGGGTTGGCTTGCGATTGTGTTGCATTGGGACACACATTCGCCATATGATCACTACCACAGGTGTAACAACGCATGTTTGTTGTTTACCTAGGCATCTGTTTACTAGAAACTCCTAGTTTCTGTGCCACTTTTTCTGCTAGGTCTTCTATGGAGCTAGAAAGTTTTGAGGATGCTAGAGATGAACAATCTGAGTCCTTATAGACCTTTGAGAGTTCCAACTCGTCTCCTAAGTTGTCCTCAATGTCTATACAAATTCTCACACATTGCTCTAGCGTTTTGGGTTCCTTCAAGTAGACATAGGAGCATAGTTTAGAGCTCAAGAGGCCATCTAAAAACAATGACACTTGCTTGGCCTGTGAGGGTAACTCTTGCATCGTACATCTCTCCACATATTGTCTAAATCTACGTCTTGCGAGTCTGACTGTTTCCTGAGGGGTTTGTTTGAAGCTATGAATCAACGAAGACGTATCATGCCTGATTCCACTTTTAGATAATTTTGTGATGAATGACTCTAAGAATTGATGGATATCCCTAAATTGCCTTTGTTGCAATGGTTGAAACCAAGTTAAAGCCGTAAATTCCGCAACATGGTCATAGGGATCTCCTGTCCCATCAAAGTAGTTTTTCATGGACTTTACTAGCTGAGTGGGTCTCAATATTCTTGGGTGTTCACGTGGTCTAAGTAGAGGAAAATCATGTTTACCACATGGTATTCTAGGTTCCCTTTGTCTTTCCACTCTATCAGTGTCCATGGCGGTTCTATCTCTCCCTATAGGATGAGTGAAACTTACTTCTGGTCTCTCTTTGTTCTTCTCTCTGTGAATGCCATGGATTGAGGATGTCCTAGCACCTTGATGGCTTATGTTTACATTTGCTCGAGATGGAGGGAAGACTAACTCACCTCTCCATCTGTAGGTATTTCTAGCATGGTATGGTACTAAAAATACCCGTTCTGAAGTCTCATCCAGGTATACAACCTTTCCAGGAGTATCTGGGTCCTTGAATTCGTAAATCATGATGGAGCCTACCTCACTAGGTTGTTCCATTCTGTACCTCCAAAATGCTTCGTCAGTTTCTTTGTTCACAAACAACTCTATGCTTCTATTATCCTGAGGGATCCACTCTGGGATTAGTACTCTTGTCAATACAGATTTCCCTCAAGGTATCTTGGGTTCTTCTCCTACTGGTCCTTTTCCTTGGGTTCTCGCTTCCATCTCTAACTGAATTACACCAAACTTCACCACTGGACGTTCCAATCCAATGGGTTGATAAGGGTTATGCATTTGCACTACTTGTCTTCGCAAACCATCCTCATAGATGCGAGCACCTAAACTGTTGGTTTGCACAAATTCTAATTGAGTTCTATAGGGTCCTTCTGGTCTTTCTAAATATGCTATGTTTAACCCTCCTTCTGGTCTTTCTGTGCTAAAAGCCATTTCTGACTCACTTGTATCTGAGCTCAACTCGTAAGGGTAGCTATTCAATTATTGAGCCCACGAACGTGCAGTAGTTCCTGCACTTGCTTCTGATGATCTCAGGCTTCGTCGGTCTGACTTACCTATATGCTTGCCCGATCTAAGGTTCATGAATTTACTTCCTAGTACTCTCTGATGGTCAATGGTTCTTTGTTTTTTACTTAATTGTTTCTTTTTTAATCCCTTTAAGTTCTTGTCTCATCGTAATGTTTACGTCAGGAATCGACTTTCTGTTGTACTTTTGAGTTCTCGTTTCGTCAGACTTAAGTTCTTTCCTTTAGGTTTTCGTATCGCACACTTTTACTTTAGTCTTGGACTTGAAAAATTTAAGTCTCTTGAACTTGATGCGTTCCTATCTTCGTTCTAATTTAATCCACAATGGTACCGTTTAGCCTAAGCTAATAATTGACTGAGGGGGTTGAGTATTCTTCCAACCTCGAGTCAGTTGCTTTGGTTGCTCTGATACCCAAGAAGTCGCACTTCCCAAGCCTTGCGTTCTTCACTGCCTTGCCTTGATTGCCCTTGATAGCCCTTGCTAGATCTGTAAAAATCCAATGTTTAGACAACCTCTCAAATGGATGCTCAAGCACTTTGATATATACACCTTTTAGGTCCTTTCTCCTTTGCCCAAATTTTAATGCCCCCTGGCTTTTCTAGTCCCACAAATGGGTCAACCTCAACTTATCTTATCTAAAAAACAATGTCTTCTTTTTGAAAAATAAACAATTGAAGTCATGTAGTACTTGTAAAGAGCTTTCTAATGAGCTATAAAGCTCAGAAAACGGACTTCGAGTGAAAAAGATATAAGTGTTCAGGCTCTCGGGGGAAAAAACTGACAATTAGGTTTTTCTTCAACTATGGGCTAAGGGGTCTCTAATGAGCTTAGTCACCCAAAAAATTTCTCAAAATAGCCCAAAAATTGAAACCCTAATTTTCTCGTTTTGGGTGAACAATTGTGATGGTCTCAGACAATCGCGATGGTCTGGGACCATCGGGATGGCTCTGGTGAACCCTCGCGATGGCGTGGCACAATCGCGATGGTCCAAAGGCGTGAACCGTCGCTATGGTCTGATGTGAACCGTCGCAATGGCGTGAATGAAGCATCGCGATGGTCTAATTGGTGAGCAATCGCGATGGCATTGGTCAATGGTCAATGCAACCATCGCGATGGTGTGGTACAATCGTGATGGTCACGAGGCACGATGGCTTGAGCCAATTGCGATGGTCCAACTTTCGAGGCATCGCAATGGTGTACCTGGTATCGTCGCGATGGTCTGGCTTGACACGTGGAAAGATCATCGCGATGGTGTGAGCCAATCGCGATGGCGTGGGGTCGACGGGATCGTCACGATGGTCAGGGACCTTTGCGATGGCTCAAGTGAACCGTCGCGATGGTGTGAGACCATCGCGATGGCATGAGCCAATCACGATGGTGTGACACAATCGCAATGGCATGAGCCCATTGTGATGGTCCACCAAACTATGAATTTTTTAAATGCGTTTGTGGATTGGTGTGTGGGCTACTATCGCCTATCTATTGGTGTACTCGTTTACCAAAAATGCCGAACTTGGTAGACCATCGCGATGGTCTAACACACACGGCACATTCTGATAGAAAGTGGATTTTTTACCTTTTGGAAGCTTTCCTGCTTCCTTGGAGCTCTGTACCTGCAAGAAAACTCAAAAACACACACATGCCCATGCAAGCACAAAAGCTCTCTCTCTCTCTCTCTCGCATGCACAAATGAGGGGAAATGAGGAGGATGGGTGTATATGGTGAATTTTCTGAATTTTTTGGAGTGGAAGAAGATGATGCGGTGGTGAAGAAGGAGTGTAGGGGAGATGAAAAACACAAAAAACTAAGTAAAAACAACAACCAAAACTGAAATTTTTACCTTCCGATGCCACTTCTTGCTATACTCTTAACATCACACATTCGTCCTAGACTCGATCGCCGGCAACGGCGCCAAATTTGGTGTTGCTCTAGCACAATGGTGAGAACCACGTTAAGAAGCTTCACCTCCTTAATGTCAATCCGCGGAAGAGATAGGAGTGATATGAAGATCGTGAATGTGAGATGTAGTGAGAGTGAAGGTGAGAAGCATAGAGATGCACACACACATACACACACACAATGAAGAGACAAGCAACACACAATGGGAGGTAGGAAAATAGACTCTATTACTCAAGATCTCAATCACAAGCTCAAGCTCACTCTAGCTCATATAAGTCTACACTAGCTAACCTCAAAAATGAGGTCTCTAGCTCCTTTTATAGATTCTAGACTAGTTTTGACTAGTTTCACATTTAGTGACCGACATAGTTAAAAAATAGGTTCTAGGTGCTATTTGAAAGGGTAAGCGAGGTCTAAAAATAACCAAAATTGGTAGGCTTGTTCTACCTAAGCTCCTCAAGCTTGATGACTCCTCGACTTGCAAAAAATGGAGCTACGAATTACAAAAGTGATTGTTCTATGTTACATATGGTACAAGAGTGATGAAAATCACTATTGGGAGTTTCTGAAAAGTATTTATAAAACATATTTGTTTGAAAAATGATTTGTCTGGCTCCCCACTACTTTATTGTGCTCTATCTTCACATGCTTCTGTGTTGTCTGTGCCTCTGGCTACTGCCAACAGCATATATACAAGCGAGGGGGGAAAAACCTCCTTAAGAAGAAAAAAGTGCCTTGGCGGTCCTAAGTGTGCTCATGCACATCACTAACAAAATATATCAATAAATCCCCCCTAGGAATAATGCGATGAAAAAGGAGTTGGCACTCATATATAAGGAAGTGGCAAGCTATGTGGAAAGAGATCAATCAACAAAACGAAGTTAGCCCAAAGCTTTGTAGAAAGCTTCAAACTTCTCCCTACATAGAGCCTTTGTGAAAAGGTCTGCAATGTTATCTTGTATGGGCAAATATGCCAAACTGATCTCTCCATCAGAGAACCTCTCCCTGACATGATGATTGTGCACCTCAATGTGCTTTGTACGAGCATGGAACATAGGGTTCCTCACAATTGCCAATGTGCTCTGATTGTCAGTGAAGATGGTGGTCGCAGAAGGTTGACCAACACCTAAATTAGCCAAAATGCATCTTAGCCACACACATTCAATAGTCATTGTGAAAGCTTCTCTATACACATATTCACAAATAGAAGTGGCCATAGTAGGCTTCTTCTTGCTCAACCAAGATATGCATTAGCTACCAAGCATGAAGCAAAAACCACTGGTGGACACATGAGTGTCATAGCAACCTGCCCATTTAGAGTAAAAAAAGCCTGTAAATCTAGTGGCAGTGATCCCCCTTTAAGATAAAACAATCCAAGTAGTCAGGTATCACTCAAGTGGCGAAAGATGCACTTAACTGCCTGCCTATGCTTGACACCTAGGCAATGCATAAACCGGCTCATCTAAGAGACAAAAAATTGAATATCAAGCGGAGTTTTGCATAAGTAAATCAAGCATCCAACAGCTTGTTGATAGAGAAAAACATCAAATGCATCTCTAACATCATGAAGTCTCAACCATAAACCTGTCCCCATAGGAATGGTGATAGGTTTGCAATCTTCAAGGCCAAAACACTCCAATAGTGTGTCAATATATTTGGTTTAACAGAAAGATATTCCTCCATCAACTTGCATGAGTTGAATGCCCAAATGATGATGCAAATGCCCCAAGTTAGACACCTCAAAAGAGGCATGCAAATCAACCTTAAATTCAGCAATATGCTTCTCATTAGGTCTAATGAGCAGCATCTCATCAACATACATAATGATGATCAGAAGTACATCATCCGCACGGTTAGTATATAAGGTGATCTCAAAACCATGTGCACTGAAGTAGGCATGTATCTTTCCATACCAAGCATATGGTGCTTGCTTCAAACCATATAATGCCTTTTTCAACCGGCGCACTTTGTTCATGCCTTTTGTGCACAAAACCACAAGGTTGAAATACATGTAGTTTTAATATCCAACAAATGTCATTCATAAATGTAGTTTTAATATCCAACAAATGTACATTCATAAATGTAGTTTTAATATCCAATTAATGTACATTCCAACCACGATGAGCTACAAGTGCACAAATGCTACGAACGGTGCTCATTCGACAAGTGGGTGCAAAGGTCTCATAAAAAACAATGCCTCTCTATTGAGCTTAACCTTTTGCAACAAGCCTAGCCTTATATTTGTCAATTGTTCCTTCAGGCTTACATTTCAGCTTGTATACTCATTTAATAAACAATGGTATTTTTGTTTAAGGCAAACCACATAAAGACCAGGTACCATTCTTCATAATAGCATCATATTTTGATTGCATAGTAGCCATCCAATTTTTTAAATTTTGTGCTTCATCAAAAGAAAAAGGCTCATTCTCATCACAAAGACTAGAGGCATTCATTGTGTAGCAATCTGTTGCAAAAAAAGCACTATGAGATCCTAAACGAGTACGATATGATGAGGTGCATCTAATTTGCTATCTCATAAAGTCTATAACCATCTAGGCATATGTTTTGCCTCCCTTGTATCAGCCCTCTCATCAACAAGTGCATCATGTAAATCCACATTAGAAATGGAATGATATGCATCATCATGTGGAACCTATAAAGGTTGAGAAATTGCCTCATTTGGACTAGCACTTGACTGACCACTTGTAAAAAGAGTCAACAAGGTATCATACACATGTTTGGAGCTAACTGATGTATGCTTAGTATGTGAAAGTAATGGCTCAATTGCATCTTCCACAAAAACAACATTACTACTAACCAAAATGCATTTAGTTTGTGGGTGATCTAGACGATATCCTTTCCTTTTAGAATTGTACCCAACAAAAATACATTTCACTGCTTTATCATCCAATTTCCTATGTTGTTGTCCAAGCACATCAGGCAACCAAAAACATGAAGATGAGAAGTAGATGGTTTGCAACCATGTCAAGACTCATATGGAGTGATCGATTGCAGTGTTTGGGTGGCATACATGTTAAGTACATATGTTGCACACATAACAACCTCAAGCCAAAAGCTATGTGGTAAAGCTTGACTTTTTACCATACACCTTGCCATCTCCATGAGAGGCCTATTCTTTCTTTCTACAACTCCATTTTGTTGAGGTGTATATGGAACTATACACTAATGTTTTATCCCACATTCAACCAAAAATGCATTAAATTCAGAAGGCATGTATCCCCCCCCCCCCCCCGATCAGAACGAAGGGTGCTAGATTTACATGTCGATAGATTTTCAGCCATAACCAGAAACTGTTTGAAGCACATAAACACTTTGGAATTTGCTTTCAATGCATACACCTATGCATGCCTGGAAATATCATCAATAAAATTCATGAAGTAAAGGTAGTTCTCAAAAGAAGGTATCAACATAGGACCATAGACATCACTATGAACAAGCTGCAATTTATGAGCGGATCAAACTGAACCATCTTTAGGGAAGGAAGAACATTGCATTTTTCCCAAAATATAACCTTCACAAACATGTTTACAAGGTGCCTCAAAAGCTTGGGTAGAGAGGACACTATTTCATGTTTCTACAGGTGTAGCAAACTGTAAGCCACCGGAAAGGAACTCATAAATTTTGTAATATATATTTTGAAAAGTCGCATGCATGATGTAAAGGCGTAGTGCAAAGTTGTAACCCTTGAGAGATTAATGAAAAGAGTCGTGTGAAGCAGAAGGTGTAGTCGCCGAACTATTTGTCTGGGCGAGAGCTAAAAGCGAAGCGCTGTTGCCGAAAATCTATGTAATCTGAGTCTGTTGTCAATTCTGTTGATTAAGTTAAATCATTCAGTGAAGTTAATGAAGTATTAAGTAAATTGATTATGCGATAAGTGAAGAAGTTATACAATTAACTGTCGGGTGTTGAAGTTTGTTGAATAACGTATTCAAAACAGTACTCGGAAGAGAATCCAATTTAGCGCTTAATTCGGTGAAGTAGTATATTCTTAATCTATAGATTTGGGAAAATACAAACAGGGCCTCTGTTTACAGACCCCTAACCATCCCAAGAACCCAGATTTGAATTAAACTTTAAACAATAAGTTTAACACTGGCGCCGTCTATGGGAAGTTCTTCCCTCTTCACCTGCACCTGCCAATCAAGCAGCATTGACCAATCTCCTATCCTCCTCCGACTACTCTCCCCCATCCTCACCTCACCTGCAATGTGCAACACCATCACAGCCTGTTTCTTCTCTTTCCACCCCGGTGATGTTCGCTGAATTGGCATCCATGGGCCAACTACTCATCCAACTCTCCCAACAGCTGCCTTTCCAGATGAAGATGGAAACTCAGACAATTCAACAGGAGCTACAGAGCAAGGTTGACCTTCTAGAAGCAGACATTGCCCCTCTCCAAGAAGAATTACTTGCACCCAAAGCCGAGAATCATTCATTGCAGACTCAAATCCAGCAACTCCAAGAATAGTTAGCAGAAAAAGACAATATCATTGCTCAACGGGACACCGTAATTTTGTAATATATATTCTGAAAAGTCACACGCATGATGTAAAGGCGTAGCGCAAAGTTGTAACCCTTGAGAGATTAATGAAAAGAGTCGCGTGAAGCAGAAGGTGTAGTCGTCGGACTGTTCATCTGGGCGAGAGCCGGAAGCGCTGTTGCCGAAAATCTGTGTAATCTGAGTCTGTTGTCAATTCTGTTGATTAAGTTAAATCATTCAGTGAAATTGATTACACGATAAGTGAAGAAGTTATACAATTAACTATCGGGTGTGGAAGTGTGTTGAAGAACGTATTCAAAACAGTACTGGGAAGAGAATCCAATTTAGTGCTTAATTCGGTGAAGTAGTATATTCTTAATCTGTAGATTTGGGAAAATACAAACAGGGCCTCTGTTTACAGACCCCTAACCATCCCAAGAACCCAGATTTGAATTAAACTTTAAACAATAAGTTTAACACAAACTAACATAATTCAAATGACCAAAGAGTGCATGCCAAAGCTTTGCATTTGAGATAGCTTGAAAATCTTATATTGCACATATTGAATCATTCACATATTTTGCATAGTCTATGAGCTTATATAGCCCATGAAATTAAATGCCGGAAGCAATAACAACACCGCCATTTGACACATCATAAACTTTACGTCTGTCATCAACAAATTTGACAACCTAGCCGATCTTGGCTAATGCTAAAATTGACAACATATTTTTCTTGATCCTTGGAGCATACAAAGCAACTGAAAATGTGAAAGGACTACCATTAACAGTAGTCAAACTGATCTTATCAAATCCCATTATAGGATAAGGGGAGTTGTTAGTGCATGCGACAGTATTCCCTATAGGGGTAGGCAAAAATGAACTGAAGAAACTGTGATGTGAGGTAATGTGTTTGGTTGACCCACTATCAAAGTACCAAACATCTAAGTTACTACAGACATACATTGCTCATGAGAAGATGGCTCATAGCTGCATACAATGGTAAATGCCCATTCTTCATTTTGCACAAGATTGGTAGACTTTGTTTTAGGTGTAGAGGCCTCTGCAACAACAATTCCTACCTCTTTCTTCTCTGCCTCTTTTGCAACCAGTTTTGGACATCTCTTTATGATATCATCATTTACTTTAAAATATTTGCAAAAATGTTTCTGCTTTTCTATTTTCTTCTCATCTTTGTCTCCCTTCTTCGAATCTGGAGCTGTGTTGGCCTAAGTATCAGCTTAGGGACTTGCGGAGAAAGAGACTATACCTCAATCCCCTCACAAGTGCATATAGTGGGGATACACGCTTTTAATTATCAATCCAAAGAGTATACAAACCTAGCCGAGTGTATGAGGACATGCAATCACGTAATGATCAATGCAAATGAACTACTCAAAGAATGTAAATGAGGCAAAGACTTATCCAAACAAGCTCCAACTGTTGGTCAAGGCGAAACGATACTTGGTGCAGCAGCCATCAGTATTTTGGACTTTTCTCCTAACTCCGAACTCCAAATATAGCGAATAGCATATGCGTTTCGAAGCTCTCGAGAAGACGCATCCAATGGCAGTGGTTTCACTCAATTCCGACGCTCGTACTTCAAGTTATGAGCGAAATACTGAGTCGCGGGAATACTTTCCTACACTTCAGCACTTCCTACACTTCACACACACCTTACCTACAGCAAAGAAACACTTTCATGGATAGACAACACTCACAAGCACTCTTTCCAAGCAATACTCATGCATACAAGCTCACGAAGAAGAAGATAAGGAGGGAAGAAGACACAAATTCGAATTTCTGTGCTCTCTATTCTCACAATGGCAAAAAGTTTTTTACAAAGAGTCACAAAGTGACTTATATACATGAGCCCTAAGTTTTGTCCTTTCACACAAGTGATCGGCTCTTTATTCACTGAGAGACTAATTTCCTACTATTGTACATGGGTAATTTCTACTTTTCTGTGGGGATGCATCTAGAGGACTCCTCTAGTGCATTTACCATGGAAATATGTTACAAGAATGAATATAATACAAAAGTTTGATGTCCAAATCGAAAAAATTTTGGGGCCCGTCTTTTTCTCTGCTTCGTGCGCTCTTTAGCTCTGCAACACTTTCCCCCTCTTCGTCTCTGTCGTCCCTTGACAGACTTTGCTTCCCGCACGCGTCCAGTGGTCAGTGTTGTCTGTAGTTAAACAGACATGCAGATTCGATGGCCTTCTTGATTCAAGCTCTGCTACTCGAGAGCCTGTTGCACTTGTTTTGCCTGTTGACTTGGGTTGCCACGCGCGCCACCAGTGACTAGGAATGTGCTGTTCTTAGTCACCCTCTTAAACTTTTCAGCCTCTACCCCTTTATAACTTTTGGTCCTTTGATTTCTCCTGGTTGCACACATCTGACCCTGTTGTATTGCTTTGAGGCTGTTTACTTCTTTCCACTGTGCATGACCTGGATGTTTTGCCTTTTTGCTTGATGCGTGTCCCTGCGGGGCTCTGTGCAGAGATGGGTAATGCGCCCCTACGGGGCTTCCTGCAGAGATATATCTTCAGATATTGCTTTTTAATGAAGCTGCTTCTTTCGTTGTCTTCTTCTTTTCTTCTTCTTACTCGATTCTCCCTCAACACTGCCCCCCTCCTGGACTCTGTCGTCCCCGACAGGCTTTTTGTGGTGACGTGTGTAGGTTTGAATGGCTTGTTGCTCTCTTTGATTGAGCAGATTAGCGTGACATAGCATGAACTCCTTCCATTGCTGAGACTTTACTCCATCCTCTGGTGCCTGTCTATGGTCAGCAAAGAAACTTATCTCATAGGCCACCAGTCTTGCATTCAAATTTGATGTCATTTTAATGAAAATCTCTGAATCCATTTCAAAGAAGCCTGTAAAAAATGCTTCTTCAAAAGTCTGCATATATGTCGATGGCAGAAACATGAGACGAGAAAAATATGCCATAATGGTTAACCGGCTGGGAATAGTAGATAAATAAAAAATTAAAGCCTCCGATCGCTGCGTAATGCCGATGAAATTCAAAAATGTATACTGTGCATGTTGGAACACTTTAATTACTGTCAGGAACATGCTAAATATTTTATTTGTCATTTTGACTGCTAGGTCTGGAACGGTAGCATATCTTGCAAGCCAAAATTCCATGGTTTTGACCATGTATTCCTCTGTCGGTAGGTAGTTGTGTGGTGGACTAGGTAATAGCGGATAATTTAGCCACTGGTTATTAATGCTACCTTGTCGCTGGCCTTCCCAAAATTGCATCCATGCTCTTCGACGGGGTAGTGGGCAAAATGATGGGTTTACTTGAAGCTCATACGGGGATGCTTCCCACTGTACCCGTAGTGTAGGGTTCTTTTCCAAGAGCTTTCTTCTCCAAATTGGATCTGCTGCCTCAAACTCTACTTGAGTATAGTTAAAAGTATCATACCAAAAATGGAGATTGTGATCAGGTTCCTTATTTGTCGTATGCTTTATGTAATGCCTAGTTTGTTCCTTCAAAAGCCCGTATGGTACATTGAATGGCCTTAGTATTTGCTCAAGTTGCTTGCTGTCGATTTGAGCCTCTTTCATTAATTTGATGATTTGATCTTCAAATTCCGTAGTAAGTTGGGACACCAGTAGTGCCCTGTCTGCCCGGCTTAATTCTGCAATGTCTCGAATGTTAGGTTCAATGGGACCCTCCTTTTCCGCCCTTATTGGTGAATGATACGAGGGGGGAGAGAGAGGACGTACCTCTTCCTCCACAGTAGCCGTGGTCTCTTGTAGAACTACTGGTGTCCCCTGTGGTGCTCGCTGCTCTAATTGCTCCTGAAGTTGTTTGATTAAATCATCTTTTTTCTTATTTTCTTCTTCGGCCTTAGCAATAGTTGCTTGATGTTTCATTAATTCCTCGGCCACAATGTTCATGTGCTCTGTGTCCTCCTTACACTGTCGCAGGTAGTTATTTTCTGCTTTTTTCCATTTCATTCTGAGGGCCGCAGTGTCCTCCATATACCTCTTTTCCCAATCTGTAATGACATCTTGCTCCTGTCTGAGCTGGTCTTGTAATTTAGTGATCTGTTCTTCCAGGTTCTTGACATTTCTTTGTGGGTCATCAGTAATTGCCAGTGGCTGATCGCTAATGAGAGCTGTCATTAATTCTTTATTTCGTTGTCGCATGTTGTCAGCTTCCTCCATACTGGCTTTGAGCTGAGACTCTAAGATTTTACTGCGTGCTTGAAGACGTGTCTTCTCAGTCTCACTCATCTCTAATTTCTTTGTTAATTCCTGGACTTGGTCTTTCAATTTTGTCTGCTCCCGCTCTAGCATGTTGTTTTGTGATTTGACCTCTTGAAGTTCCTTCTCTTTTGTCAGAGCTTGTGCTTGCACCTTGGATAATTCTACAGAAAGATGTTCACCTGCTCTTTCCAGTTCCTTCTTGTCTCGCATGGCTTGGTCGTAATCTTCATCAGCATCAAGCATTAATTGTTGTGTATCTAGAGCCGTTCGAATCATATCTTGCACAACAGGCTTGAGCTGAGCTAAATCTACATTCAGCCATGTCTTTGCTATTTCAGGAGTCTCTCCTGTTTGCACATCTTTGCCTTCTGCCACCTGGAGTGTCTCGTTATGCGGTTGTCTAACTTGCAGTTGTATCTTGGGTTCCTCATCATCTCTTTTTGCTTCATTCTTTTTAGTAGCACTCCCCTGAAACGTGACATCCATTGGGGAAGGTTCTGCCACAACCCTGATTGGAGTGAAGGGTTCTTCCGTGTCTATAGCATTATCTTCATTCTCCTTTCGTGATATTTCCTCCTCTGTCTTTGCGCTTGTGGTTTTCTGATTCACTTCCATTTCTTGATCTATTGGCCTAAGTATCAGCTTAGGGACTTGCGGAGAAAGAGACTATACCTCAATCCCCTCACAAGTGCATATAGTGGGGATACACGCTTTTAATTATCAATCCAAAGAGTATACAAACCTAGCCGAGTGTATGAGGACATGCAATCACGTAATAATCAATGCAAATGAACTACTCAAAGAATGTAAATGAGGCAAAGACTTATCCAAACAAGCTCCAACTGTTGGTCAAGGCGAAACGATACTTGGTGCAGCAACCGTCAGTATTTTGGATTTTTCTCCCAACTCCGAACTCCAAATATAGTGAATAGCATATGCGTTTCGAAGCTCTCGAGAAGACGCATCCAATGGCAGTGGTTTCACTCAATTCCGACGCTCCTACTTCAAGTTATGAGCGAAATACTGAGTCGCGGGAATACTTTCCTACACTTCAGCACTTCCTACACTTCGCACACACCTTACCTACAGCAAAGAAACACTTTCATGGATAGACAACACTCACAAGCACTCGTTCCAAGCAATACTCATGCATACAAGCTCACGAAGAAGAAGATAAGGAGGGAAGAAGACACAAATTCGAATTTCTGTGCTCTCTATTCTCACAATGGCAAAAAGTTTTTTACAAAGAGTCACAAAGTGCCTTATATACATGAGCCCTAAGTTTTGTCCTTTCACACAAGTGACCGGCTCTTTATTCACTGAGAGACTAATTTCCTACTATTGTACATGGGTAATTTCTACTTTTCTGTGGGGATGCATCTAGAGGACTCCTCTAGTGCATTTACAATGGAAATATGTTACAAGAATGAATATAATACAAAAGTTTGATGTCCAAATCGAAAAAATTTTGGGGCTCGTCTGCTTCGTGCGCTCTTTAGCTCTGCAACAGGAGCATTAGTAGATTTTTGCTTACTAGAAGAGGGTCAGGGCATGAAACTTATAGAAAAACTCAATTACAAAGATGATATGGGGATGATACTTCTTGAGGATGCTCCTATAGTCCCTAAGCACTTGCCAGGTTCTTCAAATTAGTCATTCACCATGAAAATGCACCTTGGCTTCATGTATAGGTGAGTGTGTGACTCTTCACCTGCCCCTTGGTTGACTCTTAGCTTTCCATTGACTCTTCTTGATCTTCCAACTCCCTTGTGAGTCTTTTGATGTTTCCCTTATCTTCTAATGGATAAGAACGCATTGTTGATATATTTAGGTAGTGATTTGTGTGAACACTCTAGGACTACCGGGGTACTTTTTTCCCTCTTTAGGAGGTTTTTTCCCCTCGGCTTGTATATACGCCTATTGCCCTAACGGGCTACTTATCTTTGTACATTCTCTAATAATACGTTCAGTATTGTGTCTTGTGCTCCAAGCTTTTTCTTCTTCCTTGTGTTGTTCGCGTGCTTCCGAAGACGTCTAACTCCAACAATTGGTATCAAAGAAGGTCGCCGCTTCATCTAGGGCATCATCTACACCTCTCTAGTTGTAGTCTCAGATTCGCACAAAATTTGGTGAGTATACTCAGGGTGTTTCAAAGATCAAAACTGCTTCACTTTGTGGTGCCGAAATCGTGATCTGAGCTCGTTTCGGCCTTCGAATGCACTATCTAGTGCTTATGCTAGCTATTTTGTCTTTTTGTGCCAAAGATATATACCTATTTTGGTTTGCTAGTATAAGCATCTCGAAGTCTACTACAAGTTTTGTAGAACTAGTTTGGGCAGTTCCATTCAACTTTTTGAGATACAATCAATTTTCTGCATCAAGGTATTTTAGTCACTGGCCATGGCAGAAAGCAGTGATGTATTTTGTATGTTGGCTGTTGAGGATAAGTTCGATGGTACCAACTACCCATTGTGGGCTTATATGATGTGACATGTATTGGTTGCAAAAGGACTCTAGAACATTGTGCAGGGTGTTGAAAAACGTCCTATCACACCTGCAACTATTACAACTACAGTTACTGAAGCTTATGCAGAAGGTGTCAAAGATGATGATATTCTGCATATTCTTGTTCGTGCTGCAGTTTCTACTGCACCTACTGTAGAGAAAATTTGTTGGGATGGCAGAGATGCCCAGAAACATTCATTGATAGCTTTGTCTGTCAAACGTGCCATTATTCCTCACATTTGCTCTTGCAAAACAGCTAAGGATGCTTGGGATACACTTACCACATTGTACCAAGCTAGGAATGAGGCTCATGTTGCTTAACTCCGAAAACAATTGGAGAGTGCACACATGAATGAAGGTGATCCTATGGACAGTCTTATAACAAAGATCAAAGACTTGAAGGAACAATTGATTTCTGCTGATGAGGTTATACCAGATAGCTCACTTGTGTAGTGAATGGTCTTCTTGATTCATATCAGAGTTTTGCTTCTACTCTTCGGTTGATGATGAAAGCCAATCCAAATGCCTTGTCATTTGAGGAGTTACTCTCTGTTCTATTGCAGGAAGATCAGTGCAGGCAGAACAGGTCCATTATGCATGTTGCAGATCAAGCTTTCTTGGCTAGTCAGAAGGGCAAAGGAAAATGGAGCTCTTCTAGTAGTAAGCAAAAATCTGCAAATGTTGCACATTTGAAGAAGGAAGATAAAAATGAGAAGAAATGAGAAAAGCAAAAATTGTTTTGCTAGTACTATAAATGGAATGATCATATCATAAAGAACTGTCCAAAACTGGCTGCAAAAGAGGCAAAGAAAAAGGAGGTTGGAATGGTTGTTGTAGAGGCCTCTACACTGAAAACAGAGTCTACTAATCTTGTGCAGGATGAAGAATAGGCATGTACTACTGTTTGCAGTTTGGACCAATCTTCTCATGAGCAGTGCATGTTTGCAGTAGACTCAGATGTTTGGTACTTTGACAGTGGGGCGACCAAACATATTACCTCGCAACACAGTTTCTTCTCTTCACTCGAGCCTACCCCTACAGGGAATATTGTTACATGCACCAACAACTCCTCTTATCCTATTATGGGAGTTGGTAAGATCATTTTGACTACTGCTGATGGTAGTTCTTTCACTTTGTTAGATGCTTTGTTTGTGTTAGGGATCAAGAAAAATCTTCTATCAGTTTCTGCATTAGCCAAGATTGGCTTAGTGTGAAATCTATTGATGATAGATGTACAGTTCATGATCTATCAAATGGCGATGTGATTATTGCTTCTGGCATTCTATGTCGTGGGTTGTATAAGCTCATAGACTATGAAAGATTTGTAAATGAATTGGCATGTGCAGTACATGATTCTCAAGCTATGTCAGATGCAAAGCTTTGGCATGCACGCTTTGGTCATCTGAATTTCGTTAGTTTGCTACGCCTGCAGAAGTCTGAAATGGTGTCCTCTTTGCCCAAACTTGAGGCACCCGGAAAACATGTTTGTGAAGGTTGTATTTTGGGCAAAATGCAGCATTCCTCCTTTCCAAAAGATGGTTCAATTCAGGCTACTCAAAAATTGCAGCTTGTACATAGTGATGTATGTGGTCCTATGCAGACACCTTCTTTTGGAAATTATCTTTACTTCGTGACTTTCATCGATGATTTTTCCAGGCATGCATGGGTATATGCATTGAAGGAAAAGTTCGAAGTGTACATGTGGTTCAAACAATTTTTGGTTTTGGCTGAAAATCTGTCAACATGTAAAATGGGCAACCTCCATTCTGATCGAGGGGGGGAATATATGTCTTCTAATTTTAATGCATTTCTCACTGAACGTGGGATAAAACACCAGTGTACAGTTCCATATACACCTCAATAGAATGGAGTTGTTGAATGAAAGAACAGGTCACTCATGGAGATGGCGAGGTGTATGGTCAAGAGTCAGGCTTTACCAAATAGTTTCTGGCTTGAGGTTGTCATGTGTGTAGCATATGTACTTAACAGATGTCCCACTAAAGCGCTACAGTCTACCACTCCATATGAGGCTTGGCATGATCGCAAGCCATCTGTTGCACATTTGCGTGTTTTTGGTTGTTTGGCATATGCATTAATGCATGAACAACATCGTAGAAAATTGGATGATAAAGCAGTAAAATGTAATTTTGTTGGGTACAGTTTTGAAAGTAAAGGCTATCGTATGTATCATCCATAGACTAAACGCATTCTGGTTAGCCGTGATGTTGTTTTTGTGGAAGATGTTATTCAGCAATTGCTTTCATGTACTAAAGAGACATCTATTAGCTCCAAAGACATGTATGATACTTTGTTGCCTCTTTTTACAGGTGGATAGTCTAGTGCTATTCCTAATGAGACCACTTCTTAACTTTGCAGGTTTCATGTGATGATGTAGATCATCCCATTCCTGATGCAAATTTACATGATGCACTTTTTGATGAGAGAGCTGACATTGAGGAGGTAAAAACTATGCCAAAATGGTTAGTGCAGACTTTGCGTGATAGCAAATTTAGATGCACCTCTGTCATATCGTACTCGATCAGGCTCTCATAGTGCCTCTTTTGCATAAGATTGCTATGCTATGGCTACATCTAGTCTCTGTGATGAGAATGAGCCTGTTTCATTTGACGAAGCACAAAATTCAGAAAATTGGATGGCTACTACGCAATCTGAATATGATTCTATAATGAAGAAAGGTACTTGGTCTTTATGTGACTTGCCTCCTGGCAAGAAGGCCATTGGCACTAAGTGGGTTTACAAGCTGAAGCATAAGCCTGATGGAATAGTTGACAGGTATAAGGCTAGGCTTGTTCCAAAGGGTTATGCACAGGAAAGAGGCATTGATTTTGATGAGACCTTTGCACCTACATGCTGTATGACTACTGTTCCAAGCATCTATGCACTTGCAGCCCATCATGGTTGAAATGTACATCATTTGGACATTAAAATTGCATTTTTGAATGGTGACTTGCATGAAGAAGTGTATGTTTTTCAGCCCCGTGGCTTTGTGCAAAAAGGGTATGAAAACCAGGTGTGTAGGTTAAAGAAGGCATTATATGGTTTAAAGCAAGCACCATGTGCTTGGTACGAGAAGATACATGCCTATCTAATTGCACATGGTTTTGAGAACAATCCAATTGAAAGCACCTTATATGTTAAGCGCGTTGCTTCTGATCATTGTTGTCTATGTTGACGACGTGCTGCTAACTAGTCGTATTGAGAAGCATATTGCTGATTTTGAGGCTGATTCGCATGCCTCATTTTAGATGTCTGATTTGGGGCATTTGCATCACTATTTGGGCATTCAGTTTATGCAAGTTGATGGTGGAATGGCTTTGTGTCAAACGAAATATATTGACACATTATTATAGTGTTTTGGGCTTGAAGACTGTAAGCCTATTGACACTCCTATGGAGACAAGTTTACAATTGAGTCTTCATGATGTTGGAGATGCATTTGATGTTGTCCTCTATCAGCAAGCCGTTGGATGCCTGATTTACTTATGCATTACTCGGCTAGATATTCAGTTTGTTGTCTCATAGATGAGCAGGTTTATGCATTGCCCAGGTGTCAAGCATTGACAGGCGGTTAAGCGCATCTTTCACTACTTGAGTGCTATTCGGCTACTTGAGTTGTTTTATCCCAATGGGGGATCACTATCACCAGATTTGCATGCTTTTTCTCACTCAAACTGGGCTGGTTTCTATGATACTCGTGTGTCCACTAGTGGCTTTTGGTTCATGCTTGGTAGCTCATGTATATCTTGGTTGAGCAAGAAGCAGCGTACTATGTCCACTTCTAGTTGTGAGGCTGAGTATAGGGCAACTTTCATAGCGACTATTGAGTGTGTGTGGCTCAGACGCCTTATGGCTGATTTGGGTGTTGGTCAGTCTTTTGCCACCACCATCTTCACTGACAGTCAAAGTGCATTGGCAGTTGCAAGGAACCCTATGTTCCATGCTCGCACTAAGCACATTGAGGTGCATTATCATTATGTCAGGGATAGGTTCTCTGCTAGGGAGATCATCTTGGCATATGTGCCCACGCAGGAGAACAATGCAAACCTTTTCACGAAGGCTCTGCCTAGGGAGAAGTTTGAAGCTTTTTGCAAATCTTTGGGCCTACTTCCTTTTGTGGAGTGATTTCCACATAGCTTGGCACTTCCTTATACATGAGTGTCAGCTACTTGTTCACCACATCACTCCGAGGGGGATTTGTTGATATATTTAGGTAGTGATGTGTGTGAACACTCTAAGACTATTGGGGCACTTTTTTCCCTCTTTAGGAGGTTTTCTTCCCCTGGCTTATATATATGCCTATTGCCCTAATGGACTACTTATCTTTGTACATTCTCTAGTAATACATTCATTATTGTGTGTTGTGCTCCAAGATTCTTCTTCTTCCTTGTGTTGTTCGCGTGCTTCTATAGATGTCTAACTCCAACACTCATGGCATTAGCATTATCCAAGAATTTAGTTATTTTTGGAATATCCAAATAATCCTATATTTACTCTTCTAACTAGCTAAGAAGGCTTGATCTACAAGATGCATAATGGACATGTTCTGCCCTAGATTGGTTTTCCTACAACAAAACATAGACTAACTCCTCAAATCTTAAGGCATTTGGATTACCTTTCATTTTCAATCAAAGAGTAGAAGCAAAACTTTGATATGAATCTGGAAGACCATTAAGAACAGTATGTACAAGTGAACTATCTGGAAAGACTTCATCAGCAGGAATCAGATGCTCCTTCAAATCTTAGATCTTTGTCAAAAAAATGTCCATGGATTCTCCTTCACTCATGTGCTCATTCTCCGCTTATTTTTGGAGGTAAGCAACACAAGCCTCATTTCTTGCCTGACATAAGGTTGTAAGTGTATGCCAAGCATCCTATGCTATATTGCAAGAGTCAATGTGAGGGATAATGAAATGTTTGACAACCAAGGCTACCAATGCATGTGTCAGAGCATCTCTACCATCCCAACAAAGTTCCTCTACAGTAGATGTAGTAGGAGCCACAACATAGACAAGAATTTGAAGACGATCATGTGCTCATTCTCCAATTATTTTTGGAAGTAAGAACCACAAGCCTCATTTCTTGCCTGGCATAAGGTTGTAACTGTATGCCAAGCATCTTTGCTATATTGCAAGAGCCAATGTGAGGGATAATGGAATGTTTGACAGACAAGGCTACCAATGCATGTGTCGGAGCATCTCTACCATCCCAACAAAGTTGCTCTATAGTAGGTGTAGTAGGAACCACAACATAGTCATGAATCTGAAGATCATCATATTCAATGCCATCTGTATCACCTTCAATAACTATATTCACAAGTGTAGTAAGGTGATTTTCAATACCCTACACAATACTCCATAGCCCTTTTGCTACCAATACATGACACATCATATATGCCCATAATGGGTAATTAGTACCATCCAACTTGTCCTCAATAGCCAACATATGGAATACATCATTGCTTTCAACCATGGCCACTAACTAAATACCATGATGCAAAAAAATGATTGTATCTCAAAAAGTCGAATAGAACCACCCTGTCAAGCTCTACTAAACATGTAGTAGACTTCCACGATCTTGTACTGGCAAACCAAAACCTATATATATATATATATATATATATATATATATATATATATATATATATATATATATATATATATATATATATATATATATATATATATATATATATATATATATATATATACATGTGTGTGTGTGTGTGTTTGGCACAAAAGGATGAAATCCTACATAGGCATTGTGATAGTGAACTTGGAGGCTAAAATGAGCTCATATCAAAATTTTGATACCACAAAGTGAAGCAATTTTGAACTCCTAATCATCATGAGTATGTGCACCATTTCTCGTGCAATTCTAAGACTATGACTGGAGGGGTGTTGATGATGCCCTAGATGAAGCAATGACCTGATCTGATACTAATTATTGGAGTTTGATGTCTATGGAAACACACGAACAACACAAGGAAGAAGATGAAGCTTGGAGCATAACACAATATTGAATGAATTACCAAGTGAATGTACAAGAATGAGTAACCCCTTAGGGTTATATGCGTATGTTAGCGGTCAAGGAGGCTTAACATGCCAAGGAAGCATGAGGCAAGGGAGCAAGAGAGCAAAGTCAAAGAGAAGGTCAAGTAAGGCCAAGTAGACAAGGAAGCCAACGAAGATCTTTCAAGTAGGCCAATAAATTTTTCAAAATCAAGCATGCAACAAACAACGATTATCATCACTACACTCAATTGTGACTCCTGTTTTTGGTAGAATAGATTCCATTTTGTTCAAGCTGAGTATTTGACCAATCTATGTGTAGAATTTCATAATTCTCTGATCTTGTTTGAGCATTCAAATGAACCAGAGAACCTAAAATTTTAACTAGGCCAGACACTTGGTATGAACAAGGTCAAAGCTAGTCAAAACCTATAAAAAGAGCTAGATGTATCATTTTTTAGATGAGCTAGTTGGAGAGTGAACCTAAGATTGAGCATTGTAAACTTGTTTTGGATAATCAAAGATTCCAATGTTTTTTCTCTTTGTCTTACCGACACTTTCACCTCATCATCACCATCATCTACATTGACACCAATAGATCCAAGTGACTCACATATGCTTTTGATTTTCAAGGTGTAGTCACTTACTAACATGCTCTTTTTCTCTAGCGTATGCAGCTTGTTCTTGAGTTGCAACTTCCATGCCTTTGTATTGGTCTCATACAATGCGATCAAACTATTCCAAGCCTCTTTTTTATTCTTGGCATCCTATATGTGCCCAATCATGCTATTGTGTATGCTAATAGATAGCTGATACATTACCTTTCGTGCTCCTTGATTCCATTCTTTCCTCTCTGGTAACTATGGAGTGTCTTCATTCTCTCTTTTGATGTGCTTCTAGTAGCCTTCTCCCATCAGGAAATTTGTCATTATAAATCTCCAAGCATGAAAGTTATTCTTGTTTAACATATCAATCATAAGCTAACTCATTCCATCAAAATTTGCCCTTTTTGCAATAATTCACAACAACACAAAAACTCTAGAAGCAATACCTCTACTTGAACACTATCATAATTTGATGTGACAATTTGATCTCAGAAAAGACACAATTTCATGTATCAGCAATACACAAAATTGCTTGAAGTTCTGGATCTGGAATATTAGAGTGTTCCCAAATAGAATGCAAGTTAAAACTTTTCAAATTGACCTATTTTCTCTATGAGAACCACATTGTGAGCTCGAAGTGGAGGTCGAGATGGCTTTGAAACTCAAATCTGAGCAAAACAAATGATCCTAAAGGGATAACTATCGAAATATATTTGATGCCTTCTACCTTCACACCAAATTTCATAGCAATTTGAGATCATTTGGGAATTGCACATTCTCCACTTCTCACATACTCTTCACCATTGGCCTTTTCCATGAGCTCTCTATAGCCGCACTGGCTCTAATACCATGTCAAGAGAAAGGAGATAAGGAAGAGAGCTCTCACACACTCTCACCACAAAGAGAGGAGCACACACAGATTGAGGCAAGGAAGAATGATCTTCTTCTTCTATTACATAAAGAGAATATACAAGAATGACCTAATATAACAATACAGCTAGTGCAATATATAAAGAACGATACATAAGGAAAATCCTAATCTCTGCAAATGAGTAAGATGGCACGAAAAAATGTATCATCACTCTTGGTAGATAAATCTAGTAAAACTCACTAAAGTATCCTTGACATATACTGACGTGACCACCATACATGTCAAAGAAATGAAAAAGTGATACATGTCATCCTCGATCGTCACAAGTTGAGCTTGATATCTCAACATTTTCTGCACAAGTCAACATGCACCAACTCTAGAGGATAGCTTGCTCTATTCTTGCTTTCTTGTGGAAACGCCTTCCTTTGTTGCTTTCCCATCATGCAAGCTTTGCATGGTTCCTTCATCTCTATAATCGATGGTAGGTGTGCAACCATAGCCCTATGATGCATCTCCTTTAATATAGAATATCTGATATTGTCGAATCTCTCATGCCATAGCTTACTTGTGCCCACACTTGTTATGGCTATAAGAATAGAGAACTCATACAAGTTGTGCCTCCTTATGCAAGTCTCAACAATATTCACTATTCATAATTTTAGCTCTTGTCTTATTGAAAGATACTTCATGACCTTGATCAGTTATAGAAGCTACTGAAAGAAGATTCTGCTTGATTTGTCGAACATACAATACATTTGAAAGCTTTTTTATATACACATTAGAATTAATGAAAGAAAGTGTACCTTCACCCTCTCTAGGACATCTCACATTATTGCCTAATTGTGATGGGTTTCGTTAGAGGCGATAAGGAACTATAAAGGTCTTTTCTGCTCATCATGTGATGAGAGGCACCACTATCCAACACCCATGGGTCATCTATTTGTGAATCTTCAATCAAGGAGCATGCCTCCTCTATCATAACAAATAACTCAATCTCTGCTTCTGTAGTGTTTGTAGAGTGTAATAAAGTAAGTCTATGATCCAAGGGTCTAGCTGGTTTAGACAGATCTAAAATCAGACACTG
The DNA here is from genome assembly GCA_020310875.1 of Ceratopteris richardii. NCBI lineage: Eukaryota > Viridiplantae > Streptophyta > Polypodiopsida > Polypodiales > Pteridaceae > Ceratopteris > Ceratopteris richardii. The sequence goes on from CM035407.1 coordinate 97,538,479, forward strand.
TTTGGTCATTCGTGTGTATGAACAAAGATCTCGAGTTTAGACTTACTAGGAGATCTTGTGCTCTTGTGAACATGTGATCCACTTAGCTTAGTGGTTAAGTCTCAATGATGTGAAGGAGGAGGTCTTGGGTTCAATCCCCATGGGGAACATGGGGAGAGTGTTTTGCCCAAAGAGCTCTAGAGCCTTCTAGAAGAATCCACTTGAGTTAACACGAGTTAACTAGGACACTTAGTGCACATGCAATTATGTAACTCACACGTGGATGGTTAGTATCCACTTGCCCAAGAAGGTAGTCCCCTAGAGAGAGCTATATATAGAGGCATTTGGTTGGGAGAAGATTCATCTCTCTAGCATGTGGTGGTCGTAATCCTTGTTCTCTTGCATTGGTATGAGAGCCAAACTTCCATGAAGACCTTGGAAGGGCGTCATCATCTTCTTCTCAAGAATTCAAGTCTCCTCGCTTGTGGTTTTCTTGAAGATTTCGGTTTTTTGAAGATTTGCATTTTTCTTTCTTGTTATCATACAACAAAAGGAAAATTGCGTTTTAAGAGGGCTTCTTTTGTGTGACAAGCCAGGCTCGAACTCTTAGCCAGGGAGAAGGGGATCCGCGTACGCTAACCAGATGTGCATCTTCTTGAATGGCGTGCACTATTTGCATATTATATTTTTTATAGTCTTTCTACACGCAGATGCGCATCTTCTTGTTACAACCATTGACTACTCTTCATTTGCACGAAGGAACCAACTACCATCACTTCATAAAAAGCTTCGTACTGTGTCGTCTAATAATCGCACTTCAAATTCGAACTGGAGCAGATAGAAGCAAACGGGTTCTAGATTTGAAGCCAAGAGACGGAGTCTTTAGACGAGTCTCTCACTGTCGATTGAATTGCAGATTGCTGTTTCCTGAGTATGTGTAGAGAATTTACTATCCTCATAAGCGCAGCAATCCTGGAATACCTTGCGACCTCCTGAAGATCATGAATGTCGTGCATCCTTTGTTGATGTGGTCGGCTCAAAAGATTTCTCATCTATTATCTGTCTGTTATTATGTGTGGCAAAACGACGGCTGCGATGGAAGGTTAAAAGCGGCTTCCTTCTGTCCACGAGATCAGCGCATCAATCTAAGTAGAATGAATCACTTGGATGTCATGATTTTATGATCTGCGCATCAATCTAACTACAATCAATCACTTGGATGTGATGATTTTATGATTAGGCGCTCGTGATGATCAATATTGCACAGTTTTTAATTAGGACCTGTTATGCACGCTACAGAAAGCTACTGCATAAGCAGAGAAGTTACTTTCGGGTTTTGATCTCACGACCTGGCATGACGCTATATCCACCTGACGATGACACCATTCAAACAAAATAGAAGCGCTCCTTTTCGATGGCATCCGGGATTCGAGTCCATGACAATCTCTTCTATCCAGGGGCCAAACGATGCTAGTGGCTTTTCCTTCTTCCTAGAAAGAAGACAACGAAGATAAAAACCAGAGCAAAAACGTCAAGCTGTAGCTTTCGGGGTTCGAACTTAAAACTTCACAAAAGTTTGATTATCTCGTAAACCAAGAGAGAAGATTTCGTACATTCGCAGTGCTCAAAAAAGCATTATTTGTTAGATGAAGATCTTGCCCGCATTCTTCCTCAGATGCCCATGGGATAGAAGAAAAGCCTCTGTTTCTTGCAACATCAACACTTTCAACCCGAGAAGTTTCCAAACTCAAGGATTTTCGGCTGCCTATCAATCGATGATGAGGAAGGATAGAGGCTAAGTGATGCAAACATGTTTGGATTTCCATCAAGTTTTTTGAGAAGGCTCAAATTTCAATATGTACTAAGCTACAAAGCATGGATTGGTTTTCGTCCTGGACAATGGAAGGATGCATATTAATTGGGAGATAAGTATTCTCCAAGTTAATGATTGGTTTCATTATTTGATTTTGTTCTCTGGTTTCATGTAGGATGCATTTTAATCAGTGAAGTATGGTAGTAAACTTCATTTTTTATAATCTTGATGCAAATTATTGAAACCTACATGAAAGAGCGTAAACATATTGAAACACTCATTAAAGCACAAGCATGTGTATACGAAAGAATGCTTTCATGCACAATTTATATTTTCTTCTTGCTTGCAAAAGGAATAGGATGCACTCAAGCTTGTGCACATGTATATTTTTTTGTAAGGTAAAAGATAGATTGTTTGTGCATGGATGATTGGATGCACACATGTCAAGCTCAAGAACTGCTTGCTTTAAATTTGGTGCATGAAAGGAGAATTCCAATAGGTGCATGCACTCATGCATTTGCATAAACGAAACAGGCATTCACATATGCATGATTGTTTGTTAAGAAGTTGAATACATTCAAGTTCAAAAGATAGTTGATATGTTCAAAATTTGAAAAAAATCATGGAACTTTTGAAGTTTGTTCTTTGGTTTCATCTTGACGAGTGATGAACCTCAAAAAGATTAATAAGCTTTAGCATCGCTTGAACTTTAGCATCACTTGAACTTTAGTGTTTAATAGTTGGATGCTAGGTTCCATGACTGTATCTCTAGTCAAGATGCAAAGCTTTCAAAAAGCATGGAAACTTTATTAAGCATTTTTTTGAGGATAAGAAAAGTATGCTTGGTTTTGTTTAAGCTAATTAGAACTTAAAGAAGAAACCCAAGTCAAATTAATCTTTGGGAATCAAGATATTTTCTAAAAGATATGTCAAAGTAATCTATAGGAATTAAGCTACTTCCTAAAAGTTAAACCAATAAAAGAAATAGCCTAGTTAACTATTTCCTTAGTTAAAAAGGAATATCTTTTGGACAAACAATAAAGCCTTAAGTCTTGTTCTTGTTCAATAGTCAAGAGTTCTTTTAGAGAGATGATTCCAATAAAGCAAAAAGATTCCAAGATGAATCATTGGCTTAGTATTACTTGAATCCTTGGTAGGACTCTAAAGTTCTTGAAGCTTTAGATAGTTCAGGATATCTTAAAGATAAAGACTAAGTCTTTATTATAGTCCCAAGATCAACCATACTTGATCAAGCTTGGCCAAGGTTGTCCAAGAATTGCAGTTGGAACTACTATGAAGTTTGCCGAAGTATTGGCAATCGAAATAGTAAGCAATTCCAAGTTTGAACGGAGTAGCTATTCCAAGCATGTAGTCCGCAACCGTGTCAACGATAAATAAGTTTGTGGAAGGTGTAACGTAAATGTTTACTTATCCTTAAAGGGATTTTGGTACAAATCCAGAAAGCATGAGCGGATGCTTAAACTTATGCAGTAGAGAGATTCCTGTAAAATCCTGGCCAGGGTAGCTATTTAAAGCTGCAATAAGAAAGGAATCTAAAGAGAAGAAGTAAAAATTTCTTGTCGCTATAAATTGGTCAAGTATAACCAATTAGACTTGAATTTGATAAATTCAAGAACTTGGAATGATAGTGCTTTTTTCTTTTGAAAATCCTGGTAAAGAAGAATTGATATTCTGTCAAAGGTTTTTTAGTTTCCAAGATAAAGCACAAGATCGTGAAACGATCATGTGAAGGGATCAAAACCTAGAATATCAAGTTAGAGGTAATACCTAAAAACTTCAAAGTTCTTTTAAGGAGTTGAAGAGATAAGGTACTCTATCAAGAGATGTTTAGACGTTAGGATAAGTATCACCCATACATTAATGTGAATATAAAATAGGGTGGTATGGGACACCAGATTTTATACTCAAATTGATGTAGGAAAGATGGTATGGGACATCGGACCGTGGATGATAATTATCTTTTAGTTCTAGATTGGATCTTGAAGTTATGTTTGATCCTCAAGGGAATTAAAACTTGAAAGAAGGAGTTTTATTCAAGGAGGATAAAAGTAGTATATCAAGATATTTCAAGATAACTTCAAGGTCAATGAAACAGAAGATATGAAGTAAGTAACTTCCAAGATCTTCTTAGAACACTTCAAGCTTAAGTGTTGTCAGTCAAAAATATCTGATAAATTTTTGAAAACAGTTGGACTTTGATTTTGAGTTAATCTTTTCAACCAAGTATTTGATTGCCTAAGTCAAGCACCAAGTTCCTAGTATAACTTGGTAAATTCACTCTTTTGACGCAAAGAAATGAACAAGAATTGCATTTCCAGTAAGGAGTCAGAGAGACTGAATATGACCTAAACTTAGTCTCAAGTGAAGCATTAATACAAAATCAAAACATCAGTGGGTCGACACACTCATGTTGGTTACCACACTAGTATCTTATGGTTGGATGATGTTTTTTATTTTCTTTGAATCTTTTTGAGAATCTGGATTATTTCTCTTAAAGATAGAAAAAATGCTTCAATACTGTATTGAAACAGATCTTTGAGAAATTAAAGTTTTGATTCATCTAGACTTTGACTCATAGCAAGTTTACGTATCTGCAAAGTTTGAATTGTTTGAACAGAATTTTTAGTTCTTTCTTTCCGCTTTCCGAATCTTTTGGACTTGACTCAGATATGGTATCTTGTTCTTTTCAGAAAAGTCAAGGGTTAGTTGGTTAGAACCAAGTAACTACATTAAACATCGTAGATAGATGTTTTAAATAAGAATCTTTTCAAACATTGAAAGATAAAAAGTTCAAGATTAACTTATTCATTTGAGTTTGCTTCAAGTTATAGCACAAATGATTTCCTAGAGTTTAGTACACTCTAGAATAGAGAAGTTAGGAATTCTCATCAGATTGACAATTCCCAAGAACTTTCAGCTAAAGTCTTTGAGAAAAGTGTTCTAAGTTGAACAATTTTTCATTTTGAATTTGAATTGGTCAAGTTTTAGTATGATTGAATGAAAGAAAATGGTAAACTTTCTCCTACAGTTTACATAGGATTTTTAAACTCATGAGGATAAACTAGTCCTCCAATTGGATGATAAAATCAAGTAACTATTGGATGGGAGTAAACCATTGAACAAACATCTAAGTTATATGTTTGAGACAACCAAACTTCAAGTTATCCAAAACAAATTCAAGTGAATCAAGAGTTCTCAAAGTCTTGCAAGGGATCAGAATCCCATCTTCGTTACTAAGTCCATGCACTAGTCATGCCCAGAAATGGACTAGTAACTTGAATCCATCCAGTTCAAATGTTTGTGCCTAGAATGCACATCAAGAAACTGTGAATTTGGCAGGGATATTTTTAGATCCACCCTTATCATTCATTCACTACTTTGTACTTTGATCAATTTATCAAATTGCAAAGCAAGATAGTGTTTTGAATCATTCGGACAGGGATGCCACCACAAAGATGAGACATGTTCTTCCAGTTCTACAAGATGACCATGTTCTTCCAGTTTTAGAACATGAGGCTCCGGGGTTGCCTACAATAGATATATAGCTCTATTTTCGAGGACGAAAATATTTTCCAAGGGGGGAAGAATGTAATAAAGTAAGTCTATGATCCAAGGGTCCAGTCGATTCAGACAGATATGAAATCGGACACCGTTGGGTCATCCGTGTGTATGACCAAAGATCTTGATTTTAGACTTACTAAGAGGTCTTGTGTTCTTGTGAACAAGTGATCCACTTAGCTTAATGGTTAAGTCTCAAGGATGTGAAGGAGGAGGTCCTGGTTCAATCCCCATGGGGAACATGGGGAGAGTGTTTCGCTCAAAGAGCTCTAGAGCCTTCTAGAATCATCCACTTGAGTTAACTCGAGTTAACTAGGACACTTGGCGCACATGCAGTTACATGGCTGACACATGGATGGTTACTATCCACCTGCCCAAGAAGGCAGACCCCTGGAGAGAGCTATATATAGAGGCATTTGGTTGGGAGGAGAGTCATCTCTCTAGCATGTGGTGGTTGTAATCCTTGTTCTCTTGCATAGAGTACCTACCCTTGTCACCTTTTGAAGATCCATTCTTCTCTTCTTCCTTCTTAATGCAACAATCTTGAATCATGTGGCCCTTCTTCTTGCAGTGGAAACACTCTTTGTTGAACTTCTTTTTTCCATTCTTCTTTTTTTCTCCATCTTTTGAAGAGTCCACTTTGCCTCCTTTGGAATTTACTATGAACACAACATATCCTTTATTGTTGCCACTTCTTATTTGAGTACTAAGAGCCATTACCAAACCAAAAAACTTTGGTAGATAGATTCAAAGATAATTCCAATCTAGCTCCTTGCTTGACTTTTATAGACTTACTTCCACCATTTGATCCCATAGATTCTTTATGTGAGTGATAAACACTTCTAGAGTCTCCCACCATTTGCCACTCCTTATTTGAGGTCTTATTTGAGTACTAAGAGCCATTACCAAACCAAAAAACTTTGGTGGATAGATTCGAAGATAATTCCAATCTAGCTCCTTGCTTGACTTTTATAGACTTACTCCCACCATTTGATCCCATAGATTCTTTATGTGAGTGATAAACACTTCTACAGTCTCCCCATCAACAAACCTTTCTACCCCTAGGTAAATCTCCAATTTCTGAATCCATGTCTGATTATGAGTTTCATATTGATTTCTCAATATGTTATGTGCTTCACAAGCCTTGGTAGTATGCTGAATCAGAGCCAGAACACTATCACTAGTACTTGTAACTAGAGACAAGAGTGCATCTTCCAAGCATGCAAAAGATCATCATCAGGAGGAATCATTTGACCATGATTATTTGGATCAGACATTTATTGTAGCTCACGATCAATCCCAAGAATAATCTCTAGAAGCTCATATGAATCAAGGATTGAAGTGATTTTAAAATTCCATAAGGTGTAATTCATACCATAAAGCTTACCTTCTGTGAAGGCTAGTGGTCATATTCACAACATTGGGATGACTAGCATCATTGATACTCCTGCTTGTGCTCCACCTACTCTTGTTGAAGAAGCACCTTGATTCCCAGTCATAGATGATGATGCATTGCTTGACATCTTCTTGCTTTTGTCATTGAAGCCTTTGCAACCTCCACATTTTTTCTTTTGCACTACTAAAGGCCTCCTAAGCTCTGATACCATATAAGAAATAATAGCACAGTGGAATAGGCTAGTAGAGAGAGTTGAGAGAAAAACACAAATGAAGATAGAAACAGACTAAGAGATAGGGAACTCAAATTCTCAAATTGACAATAGTAATGAAACTACAATGATGGTGTTGTCCACTTATGTGCTCCCAAAGTGGAGCTTAGATAAATGGAAATCTATGCAGACTCTAGATGAAGGGCTTACTAGTGCAAAATTCTATGTAAAGCTACACATGGGCCATGCTTATATAGTTGTTACAAGGGGAGTCGATATAGATAAATGTAGTCAAGAGATACAAAATAATCAACAAAATATACAATCTGACAATATCTCCACAACTAAAAGTCTTACCATCTCGGCCCTACAGACCATTGGGATAGGGCCTCTGGACTTCATAGAAGGGGGCAAGACCCCCTTTGCACTCCCTCCATTAAGGTTCTATGGGGAAATTGCATGATGCCACAAGGCCTTTATTTTTTCCTTCAATTGCAACCCAATGGCATGAAAGTTTACACCCTACCTAACCTAATGGCTAGGCTTACAAAGATCATCTATTATCAACAATGGTCACACATAGAGCTCATCTAACTTGGAAGCTAGGGTTCCACAAATGCTCGGGCTCTCAGAAGGCTTGTCCTCATAATCAAGGCCTTATAAGTTAGAGCACCATGGATCATTTGTGGTCATTTGAAGGTGGATTATTGAGTATATCTAATAGAACCTATAAAAACACACGATCACCTTCTTGAAACATTGGTGGTGTGCGATGTTGATCTACAAATTCTTTCATCCCTCACTAGCTTTGCTAGAGAGAAGGTGCAAGCAATTTTGGCTCATGCTGAAAAGTACTAGAGCGCGTGTCTAGATCCAAGATGTCCATGATATGCTATGTGCTTCTAGAGGATGGACTCACTTTGCCTCTCTCTCTCTCTCTCTAGGTTCATGCTCTGAGAATGAAAGGGCACAATTGTATAGAGCAACATTTCTCAAGCTACATATTTGGTTGGGTGAGGTAGGAACCTAGAAATCTCTTGCTGTTCGAAGTAGGCGTTAAGAAAAAGCTTCATGAGAGGTGGATGTAGAGCTCTTAGAGAGTTGACTGGATACTCTCTGTCAATGTCTCTCACTCTATCTATCAGAGAGATGGTATTGTGCAAATGGTTCTAGCCCAAAAGCAACATATGTATGCTTAGAGGAGGTGCGTGCTTTAATCTTGATGCAGGTAGTGGTGACAATAAGCTTCTTTGACTCCCATGTCTTGAGAGGGTTGATGTTACTATCTATTCCCTTTAGCATCACTTTAACAATGGTACTTCAGCTATGGTGAGCCTCTCAAACACTATAGGACCTACGGATGGATTGCACGTAGAAAACAACAACTCAAAGTAACTTGAGTGAATAATGTATGACATGTAGAAGTGCTAATCGTAGCAGCATGGAGGCAATCAATGTTGCACTCTAGTAGACATGCACAATGGAAATGCAATAGACATGCACAATGGAAATCAATTATCAATCATTGAAATACATAACTTTATTAAGAGATACACTAGTCTTTGAAGAAAATTTCCATTAGAAAGAGCGCTAGTGTGTATGAACACCACAATCATTTAAAATGTCATTAACACCATAACAAAAGTATTTATAAGCACTTTAATGACTTGAGATTGACCATGGAATCCACAATATGACCATACAATAATGGAATAAACCATTAAAGGTTGCCACAAAGCAGGTGGGATGGAGGGAAAAATGATGAAGCAAAGGTGGAAAAATGGAAGAAAAGGAGTGGGAGAGTGCAAAAATGGGCACAATATTGATACCCAAAATTCTCTATGAACATTTAATTTAGAACTAGTGTATCTTCTCATACCAAGCCTAGGGAGCATGATTAAGTCCGTAAAGTGATTTGTGAAGTTTGTAGATATGATATCCTTTCCTTTGATCTGGAAACCTTCAAGTTGTTCCATGTATACTTCTTCTTGAATATCATCATCACTTTTTGCATCTAGTTGGTAAATGGGCCATTTGAAGTGTGCACTTAAAGAAAGAATGACTCTAATAGTTGTAAACATTGCATTAGAATCAAAGGTTTATTCATAGTCAATGCCATGCTTTTTCTTATATCCCTTAGCTACTAGTCTTGCTTTATACTTATCCAAAGTTCCATCACATTTGTACTTGACTTTACATAGATATTTAACTCCAATAACTTGATGATTAGAAAGCTTTTGTTCAATTGTCCAAGTATTGTTCTTTTGTATTGCATTCATATTTATCTTCGTAGCTTCTTCCCACTCTGGTTGGCCTTTAACATCTTTGAGGTTGGAAGGCTCTAGAATTCTTTGAAGCTACTGCATAAGTGCATAATTGACATAGTGATTTTGTTCTTGTTGGTGCTTTTCAATGAGCCTCTGAGATCTTTTAAATTAATGGGAAGTATTTGCTTTTGAATATGTTAAAAAATGACTATGTCCCTCTTTGAAGTGTAGATGGGGGAACTAGAGCTTGAGATTGGATCTTTTGTTCAGTACTTTGAACATTCATCAAAGATTACATATTTTGAAATAGCGATCGACTAGTTTTCTAAATTTTACAATCTATATGCTTAGAGTGTTTGTTATATCCAATGAATTATGCTTCTTGGGCTTAGATTCTGTTGGAGTTAAACGTCGACGAAAGCATGCAAACAGCACAAGGAAGAAGAAGAAGCTTGGACACAACACACAATACTGAATGTATTACTAGAGGCATATATACAAGCCGGAGGAAAAAAACCTCCTAAAGAGGGAAAAAAGTGCCCCGGTGGTCCTAGTGTGTTCACACACATCATTACCTAAATATATCAACAAATCCCCCCTGGGAGTGATGCAGTGAACAAGGAGCTAGCACTCATGTATAAGGAAGTGCCAAGCTATGTGGAAATCACTCCACAAAAGGAATTAAGCCCAAAGCTTTGCGGAAAGCTTCAAACTTCTCCCTAGGCAGAGCCTTCATGAAAAGGTCTACAATGTTCTCCTGCATGGGCACATATGCCAAGCTGATCTCCCCAACAGAGAACCTCTCCCTGACATAATGATAATGCACCTCAATGTGCTTAGTGCAAGCATGGAACACAGGGTTCCTCGCAACTGCCAATGCGCTCTGATTGTCAGTGAAGATGGTGGTGGCAGAAGATTGACCAACACCCAAATCAGCCATAAGGCGTCTAAGCCACACACACTCAACAGTAGCTGTGAAAGCTGCCCTATACTCAGCCTCACAACTAGAAGTGGCCACAGTAGGCTGCTTCTTGCTCAACCAAGATATACATGAGCTACCAAACATGAAGCAAAAGCCACTAGTGGACACACGAGTGTCATAACAACCAGCCCAATCACAGTAAGAAAAAGTATGCAAATCTAGCGATAGTGATCCCCCTTGGGATAAAACAACCCAAGTAGCCCAGTATCACTCAAGTAGCGAAAGATGCACTTAACCGCCTGCCAATGCTTGACTCCTGGGCAATGCATAAACCTGCTCACGCCAAAATGTTGCAATAATGTGTCGATATATTTTGTTTGACACAAAGCCATTCCACCATCAACTTGCATAAATTGAATGCCCAAATAGTGATGCAAATGCCCCAAATCAGACATCTCAAATGAGGCATGCAAATCAGCCTTAAAATCAGCAATATGCTTCTCAATAGGACCAGTGAGCAGCATGCCGTCAACATAGACAACAATGATCAGAACCACATCATTACCACGCTTAACATATAAGGTGCTTTCAGTTGGACTGTTTTCAAAACCATGTGCAGTCAGATAGGCATGTATCTTCTGATAACAAGCACGTGGTGCTTGCTTTAAACCATATAATACCTTCTTTAACATGCACACTTTGTTTTCATGCCCTTTCTGCACAAAGCCACGGGGCTGAAAAACATACACTTCTTCATGCAAGTCACCATTCAGAAATGCAGTTTTAATGTCCAACTGATATACATTCCAACCATGATGGGTTGCAAGTGCACAAATGCTCTGAACAGTAGTCATACGGCATATGGGTGCAAAGGTCTCATCAAAATCAATGCCTCTTTCCTGCGCATAACCCTTTGCAACAAGCCTAGCCTTATACCTGTCAACTGTACCATCAGGTTTATGCTTTAGCTTGTATACCCACTTAGTGCCAATGGGCTTCTTGCCAGGAGGCAAGTCACATAAAGACCAAGTACCATTCTTCATTATTGCATCATATTTAGATTGCATAGCAGCCATCCAATTTTCTAAATTTTGTGCTTCATCAAATGAAACAGGCTCATTCTCATTAGAGAGACTAGATGCAGCCATAGCATAGCAATCTGATGCAAAAGACTCACTATGGGAGCCCAAACGAGTACGATATGACAGAGGTGCATCTAATTTGCTATCATGCAAAGTCTGCACCAGCCATTTTGGCATAGTTTTTGCCTGCTCAATATCAACTCTCTCATCAAATTTGCATCAGAAATGGAATGATCTCCATCATCACATGAAACCTGCAAAGGTTGAGAAGTTGCCTCATTGGGACCAGCACTAGATTGTCCACCTATAAAAAGAGGCAGCAAAGTATCATACATGTCTTTGGAGCTAACAAATGTCTCCTTAGTACATGAAAGCAATGGTTGAATAGCATATTCCACAAAAACAACATCACGGCTAACCAGAATGCATTTAGCCTGTGAATGATATAGACGATAGCCTTTACTTTCAAAATTGTACCCAACAAAAATACATTTTACTACTTTATCAGCCAATTTTCTGCGATGTTGTTCAGGCACTAATGCATATGCCAAACAACCAAAAACACGCAGATGAGCAACAGATGGCTTGCGATCATGCCAAGGCTCATATGGAGTGATAGACTGCAGCGCTTTAGTGCGACACCTGTTGAATACATATGTTGCACACATGACAACCTCAAACCAGAAACTATGTGTTAAAGCCTGACTCTTGACCATACACCTCGCCATCTCCATGAGTGACCTATTCTTTCGTTCAGCAACTCCATTGTGTTGAGGTGTATACAACACATTACATTGATCAGAACGGAGGGTGCCCATTTTACATGCTGACAGATTTTCAGCCAAAACCAAAAACTGTTTGAAGCGCATGAACACTTTGGATTTTTCCTTCAATGGATATACCCATGCATGCTTGGAAAAATCATCGATGAAAGTCACGAAGTAAAGATAATTCCCAAAAGAAGGTGTCCGCATAGGACCACAGACATCACTATGTACAAGCTGCAATTTCTGAGTAGCCCGAACTGAACCATCTTTTGGAAAGGACAAACGCTGCATTTTGCCCAAAATACAACCTTCACAAACATGTTTTCCAGGTGCCTCAAGTTTGGGCAAAGAGGACACCATTTCAGATTTCTACAGGCGTAGCAAACTAGCAAAATTTAGATTACCAAAGCATGCATGCCAAAGCTTTGCATCTGACATAGCCTAAGAATCATTTACTGCACATGCCAAATCATTTACAGATCTTTCATAGTCTATGAGCTTATACAGCCCACGACATAAAATGCCAGAAGCAATAATCACATCGCCATTTGACAAATCATGAATTGTATACCTGTCATCAACAAATCTCACAACCAAGCCAATCTTGGCTAATGCAGAAACTGATAATAGGTTCTTTTTGATCCCTGGCACAAATAAAGCATCTGACAAAGTGAAAGAACTACCATCAGCAATAGTCAAAATGATCTTACCAACTCCCATAACAGGATAAGAGGAGTTGTTGGCGCATGTAAGAGTATTCCATGTAGGGACAGGCTCGAGTGAAGAGAAGAAATTGCACTGCGAGGTGATATGTTTGGTTGCCCCACTATCAAAATACCAAACATCTGAGTCTACTGCAGACATGAATTGCTCATGAGAAGATGGGTCAAAACTGCAGACAGTGGTAAATGCCCATTCTTCTTCCTGCACAAGATTAGCAGACTCTGTTTTTTGTGTAGAGGCCTCTGCAACAACCATTCCAACCTCTTTCTTATTTGCCTCTTTAGCAGCCAGTTTTGGACAATTCTTTATGATATGATCATTCCCTTTACATTACTTACAAAACAATTTCTACTTTTCTGATTTCTTCTCATCTTTATCTTCCTTCTTCGAATATGTAGAATTAGCAGATTTTTGCTTACTAGTTGAAGAGCTCCATTTTCCTTTGCCCTTCTGACTAGCCAGGAAAGCTTGATCTGCAACTCGCATAATGGACCTATTATGCCTGGACTGATCTTCCTGCAACAGAACAGAGACTAACTCCTCAAATGATAAGGCATTTGGATTGCCTTTCATCATCAACCGAAGAGTAGAAGCAAAACTCTGATATGAATAAGGAAGACCATTTAGAACGTTATGCACAAGTGAGCTATCTGGTATAACCTCATTAGCAAAAATCAATTGTTCCTTCAAGTCTTTGATCTTTGTTAGGAAACTGACCATAGAATCACCTTCATGCATGTGCTCACTCTCCAACTGTTTTCAGAGGTAAGCAACACGAGCCTCATTCCTAGCTTGGTACAATGTGGTAAGTGTATCCCAAGCATCCTTAGTTGTTCTGCAAGAGTGAATGTGAGGAATAATGGCATGTTTGATAGACAAAGCTATCAATGCATGTGCCTGGGCATCTCTACCATCCCAGCAAATCTGCTCTGCAGTAGGGGCAGTAGAAATCGCAACACGAACAGGAATATGCAGAATATCATCATCTTCGACACCTTTTGCACTAGCTTCAGTACCTGCATAACAATTGCAGGTGTGATAGGATGTTTTTCGACACCTTGCACAATGTTCCACAATCCTTTTGCAACCAACACATGTCACATCATATAAGCCCATAACGGGTAGTTGGTACCATCCAACTTATCCTCAACAGCCAACTTACGGAATACATCACTGCTTTCAGCCATGGTCGGTGACTAAAATACCTTGATGCAGTAAATTGACTATATCTCAAAAAGTTGAACAGAACTGGCCAGAGGAATTCCGACCTGTAGCAGACTTCGAGATGCTTATATTGGCGAACAAAAACTAGTATATACCTTTGGCACAAAAAGACAAAATAGCCTGCACAAGCGCTATGATAGTGTGTTCGGAGGCTGAAACGAGCTCAGATCGCGATTTTGGCACCACATAGCAAAGCTGTTTTGATCTAGAAAACACACTTAGTATGCTCACCAAAATTCATGCGATTCTGAGACTGCAATCGGAGGAGTGTCAATGGCGCCCTAGATGAAGCGACGACCTGCTCTGATACCAATTGTTGGAGTTAGACGTCTACGGAAGCACGCGAACACCACAAGGAAGAAGAAGAAGCTTGGAGTACAACACACAATACTGTTTGTATTACTAGAGAATGTACAAAGATAAGTAGCCCATTAGGGCAATAGGCGTATATACAAGCCGGGGGGAAAAACCTCCTAAAGAGGGAAAAAAGTGCCCTAGTAGTCCTAGTGTGTTCACACACATCACTACCTAAATATATCAACAGATTCCAACTTGTGCCAATCTTCCTTGGCATGTACAAATCCTTCATTTCCAAAAACTCTAAAGTAGTTGACATTGGGCTCTCATCCATAGTAGGCTTCAAATGGAGTCTTGTGATGTAGTGCACTTGTGAAACCTCTGTTGATGATATGTATTTGAGTGTGTACAACGTCGACCGGAATTTGAATGGTAATGCATTTTTGTGAAGCACAATGAATGTCGTCTCTATGACACTACAAATATCCCTTTTGACGATTCCATTTTGGGATGGATTATGAGGCGTAATGAATTGCCTTTTGATGTCTTTCTACTTTAGGAAGCTATCAAAGTCGTGGTTGATGAGCTCACCACGTCCATAAGATCCAATAGTCTTCACTAATCTAATACCTCTTTCTCAACTTGGTAGACCCACTCTCTAAACTTAGAAAATGTATCTACCTTAGACTTGAGAAAATAGACCCATATATATATCTAGTGTGATCATATACTAGGAGAAAAAAGTAGAGTGATCCACTCAGTGATGGGGTTATTCATAGGTCCATAGGGGTCCATGTGGACAAGAGTTAGAACATTCCTTGCTCTAGTAGAAGTTTCTTTTGGTAAGGGAGCCCTGTGTTTCTTTCCTTGAGTGCAAGCTTGGCATACATCTTGCACTTGTCCAATCTTTGGCAAACCCTTAACCAATTGAGATGTTGATATCTTGATTACGTATGGACATATCTCTCGTTCCAACGTGTAAAAATTGATTCCTTAGTGAGGAAGGAGGAAATCTTGTACAAGCCTTTATCCTTGATGCCTTGGGCTATTATGTCATGAGTGCTCGGACCAATCACCTTCACTGATGTGTTGACAAAGAGACCTTGTTTGTGATGATTGACAATTGCCTTGATTGAGAGGATATTCATGCAAAGATTTGGTACAAAGTGTACATCATTCTCCTTTGTGATTCATAATTTGTACTTTGTCTTTAGCTTCAATTAGAAGACTCTTTTTGTTTCCTTAAAAATACTCGCGATCCTTTCACATATGGGAGATAGCTTCACTTATCAAATATACATTATTGTGATGAGCTAGAAGTGATTGGCATTGGTTTCTATTGAGATGAAGATCTCTTCACTCGAACGACGAGACCTAGGCGTAAAAGACTTAGATTGATTTTTGGATGTAGATGCTTTAGAAATATTCTTCTTCTTATAATATAACTTCGCAATATGCCTAGATTTTCCACAATTGTTACATGTAAACTTCTTGTTCGAAGAGTTGTTGAAGCCTTGCTTAGAAGCCTTGCGTAGAAGCCTTGCTAGACAGATTAATATAATTCTTAGGCTCGTTCAGGGGTCCCTTAGATTTCATAACCATTTCTTGAAATGTTGAAGACTTTGTATGCAAGTAGTGGAGGAGCAGAAGTCTTCGTACTTCTTCCCAAGTCAAGATCTGACCTCAATTATAGAGGGTCATTAAAAATGTCTCATATGACTTAGGGAGTTTATTTAGAAGCTTAATAGCCATATCTTTGCTTGATATGTGTCTACCACACAATGCAATCTTGCATTGATAATCTTCAAAATGGCAATGACATCAGTAATAGGATCTGGGGACCTAATTGCTATGTTATGGAATTTTGCTTCTAGGTTGTAAATTCATGAGAAGTTTGGCAAGAAGTAATATGTCCTTTTGTTAACCCATCACAGGCTAGCAATAGTTTTCTTAGGGCCCACATATCCTTAACGTTCCAAACATTGCATGCAACATGATCACTATCCTTACTAGGCTCAGGTATTATGGCATCTACAATTTCATATAGTAGGTTTGTGTACAAATAGTTTTTGATAGTCTCTCCACAAATTTTAAATTATGCCATTCAACCTTTCATCTTTTGGCATGAACATAGGTGTAATGATAGCAAATACAATAGATTTAATGAAGTCATGTTTGAAATGGTAGATAATGTTGCCTTTGAAAAGATGAATCATCACACTATACAAAATAGAGGAGTTGGCACCAAAGATTGGGAGAGGGGTTTGGGGGGCTTAGAGTAGCCCTATATGCACTTAACACCCTTGGGTGGCTTAGATTAGCCAACCCAATCACACACACAAAAGAGTTGTTGTATTACTTGGAGTTACAAAAGTTGTGCTTTTAGTGCCAAGATGAGGGCTAATCCCTTTAGAAAATACGAAGTGATCCCTTGTACTATGGTTTACAAAAAATGCATGTCAAGAATAGACAAGGGAAGTCAAGGTTTTGAGTGCTCAAAATAGTGATGAGTAGTGGGACTCACAAAGAAATTATTCTCTTGCAAGAGGATGATGTGAATTATCCTATGATGAATTATTGAAAGTTGGATGAAGAGGAAAATTTTGAGGGATAAATAATGGTCTTTTGAAGAGGAGAATTTTAAGGGATAAATACCCTTGAGGCAATTCAAAACTAAGTCCTTGGACCACCATTAAATTTTGAATAGTGGATATGAAGTGTCAAAAAATGAAGCCGAATGATGGTGTTTGAATGGATTTATTTAAAGGAGATCTCCACTATTTGAGCAAAAAAATGGAAAGATAACTTCTAACCCAAGCTTTAATCTTGCATGGATCGGTGCAAGATTCAAGGTACTTGGATCAAAGATATCATCAATGATGTCATACACTTCACAAATCAAGCCTTCCTATATGGTTCATGGCACATAAGAGACAAGCAAAAATTCAAGTATCCCACTCTCCCTTTCTCTCTCTCTGTCTCTCTACCTCTCTTACACACACACACACACTTTCTTTGAAAGAGTGGAGTGTAGCAAATTCTTTATCTCTCTAGGAGAAGGAAGGTGTCGATCTTCTCTCTGGAACTTGTGATGGAGAAGTTACCAAGGTTGTTTGGAGCTCTCTCTCTCTCTCTCTCTCTCTCTTACACACACACTCTTTCTTTGAAAGAGTGGAATGTAGCAAATTGTTTATCTCTCTAGGAGAATGAAGGTTTCAATCTTCTCTCTTGAACTTGTGATGGAGAAGTTACCAAGGCTGTTTGGAGCTCTACCTCATGCCACTGTGATTGCATTCTGAACCTTTGTACTATACATGTGAATATATACCATACCATCTTAGAGCTCTACCTTTGATGCAAGTTATCTACTAAACCCTTTTTAGGATTACTCCTTTGGTGAATGAAAAGTTCAATAGGGTAGAGATTAGGTGGGAGGTTCTTCTATTGATGAATTACCTCTGTCTTGTATAAGAGAATGTTCTTTTCATGCTCGATGTAGCTTTTTTATCACTTCCTCTCACTATCTAGCTTCGCTAGCTACACTCCCCTACAAAATACATGCATATAGAGGGTTGCCTTCTCAGTTACACTGCTCACTCATCAAGAGGCTCTATAATTCAATGCATATACACGTGTGTGTCTTGATCCCTCAGCCTGAAGATGTCCAGACCTGCCCCAACATTGCTCTTGATGTTGCACACTACTGCTCCACACATTATTGCTATGAACGTTGAGCAGTAACAAGTGCTTCTATAAGCATCAAATTTCTTTGGAAGAGCTAGTCCTAATGCTACATGTAGCGATGGCTTTTTCATCGACTCTTCATGTATAACACACATCATGAACAATCCATTTAGATCGTAACCCTTCAATGTCAAAATGTTTTGTTAAGGTATTCTCATTGATAGATATGTCCATGTTAGCCAATACTTGCATCCAACCATGGGGTTCAAACTCTTCATCATTAAAATATTGAGGCTTATGTGCTAGATCTTCAATAAATATCTCTTGAATGACATGATTGATAAGATCCCTACGAGATAACCTCTACTCTTCTTTGTGTGCTTGCCTACATTCCCACAAGTTAACATCCTCATCCATCCATGACATTGAGTATGATGACTTAGAGAGGAATTCATTTGCATCTTTATGCACATTATTCCACTAAATAGGAGGATGTCCTGTTCTCAAAAGTATTGAGATTGATTCTAGTGCTAACCCCTAAGGGTTGCAAGTATAGGGCATTGCTACCCCAATCTTGAACCACTTTCATTTGGAACATTAATGGTCTACCTAGAATCATATCATAACCATTAGCTTGACTAAAATAAAAAATGGATGGATTGTGGTCAAAATCTACCCCATATGTGTTTAATTTTATGTTCTCTACCAGACACACTGGCCTTTCGACATGTATGTCATCCAATTGTAGTTTTAGATGAGTGGTTCACAATGCAAAACTTCCCTAATTTTTCATAGGACTTTAGTGGTGATTGCTACAACTACTCCATTCTCCAGAATAGTTTTAGTTGTTTGCCCATTGAACATGATAGGTAGACAAGTATTGCCTTCATTTCCCTCGTTGTATCCTCCTACCCTATCAATTGGCACCTATTTGACATTAAAGAATTCCTACTCAGGTTCCGTATTTTTCATAAGTGTGGCTTTGCACACGATAGTTCCTCTACAATCAAGGTGCATTGCACTTAAGTATTCTTCAAGTGCTTCATGCTTGGTGTTGTTGTTGCGTTAGTTATGGGCAAGTGAATGGAATTTTCTTTCCCAACAAAGGATTCGCTCTCATATTCACCCACGTACTATGGAATTCAACTAGGTCTATATCTTCTTCACCTTCTCCTGCAAAGAGATCTATCCATGGGACACTTTCATTTATGGGTTCATATAAAGGTTCATATAGATAGTGTGACTCATTATGTTCTCGTACTTACTATAGGGGTTGCTATTGATTATTTTTACACTCTTTTCTCCATTGAGACTCTTTCACTTGGTTCCATAAATCTTATGGCCATCCTTCCTCAACCTCATGTACTACTTGGTTTATTCCTAAGTTTTCATCTGCCCTATCACTCACCACATTATGAATGGGATCTTGGGCCATAGTTTTGAAATGAGAACAAGCCAAGTCTCTAAGGGTTTTTTTGGAAGAATCACCCTTGTTACTAGGTTCTAATCTAGGCCTTTGTAGTCCATGCTCCCTCACAAAAGTGAGAATGGGTATTTGAACTATAGCTATGGATGTCCACTCCCTGAGTAGTCTAACTTCCTCAAAGATCTTCTAAGACAAACCTATGAGTTGCTTACACATGCTGAGTCTCTCTTTATCAAATTGAGCATTAGGGCAAGTGTGATGAAGAGCTTACACACTAATTCCACTCTTTATTGATGCGTTCTATCCTTTGAACTTCATCTCAAGATCCTTAGGGATAGGATTTGTAAGTATAGAACCGAATTTTTGTTTCCTTGCACTCTTTTGAGATCCTAAAGTTCTTGGTGTTTCTTGTGAGACTTCCATTCTTACACCTTTTTCCTATTCTCAATTACTCATTTTCTTTCCCCACTTCTTGCTAAGTATTTCCTTGTGCTGTTTCCAAGTGAGATTCTTTCTACTATTCATCTTATCCCCATATGGCCTAAGATTGAGGATTCACAAGGTAATGAGTCATAAATACCTTCAATTGATCTCTCAACCTCTTGTTGTTTAGTTTGGGTATTCATTATTGCTTAAAGAGGCACTTATTCTTCATATTTTCAACTGCTCTCTATAGTTTCTCTAATCTTAAAAATTGTGTGCGAAATATTCTAAGGATGCTGAGGGAAATCCTTGATCAAATTATCTTTCCGACAATCCTCACAATATACATCAATCTCTCAAGTAATAGTTTAGAGGGTTTAAGGTAGTCTTCCTTGAAGTGGTTGCCTCCACATGCATAACATGGACTTATAAGAACCAGTGCACATGTGGTGCATAATTATCTTTGGCCTTCAACTCCTTACGTGTTTGTGAAGAAAACATTTCTTATTGATACAAAATATCCTCACTAAACCACCATTTGTGGTCATATAATTCAACCTTGGGGAGCTTTTTTTGGGAACAGTTCCATCAATATCACAATTGGTTAATTGTTATCTCCTACCTAATCGATAAGAACACTAGCATAGGGAAAGCAGGCCATTGCTTCTAAGGTAACCTACTCTGATCCATAGGCTCATGATAAACCATTGTTGGAGATTGAGGTCTATGGAAGCACTGACACAAGGAAGAAGAAGAAGCTTGGAGCACAACACAATACTGAATGTATTGCCAAGTGAATGTACAAAGATAAGTAATCCATTAGGGTTATAGGCATATATACAAGCCCAATGAAAAAAACCTCCTAAAGAGGCAAAAAAGTGCCCTAGTGGTCCTATGTGTGTTCACACACATCACTACTGAAATATATCAACAAAATCCCCCCTAAGAGTGATGTGGTGAACAAGGAGTTGGCACTCATGTATAAGGAAGTGCCAACTTATGTGGAAAGAGATCAATCCATAAAAAGAATTGAGCCCAAAGCTTTGCAAAAAGCTTCAAGCTTCTCCCGAGGCAAAGCCTTTGTGAAAGATGTGCAATGTTATACTGTGTGGGAACTTGTGCCAAACTTATCTCTCTAACAGAGAATCACTCCCTAACATAATGATAATGCACCTCAATGTGCTTTGTGCGAGCATGGAACACAGTGCTCCTTGCAACTGCCAATGCGCTCTGACTATCAGTGAAGATGGGGATGGAAGAAGATTGACAACACCCAAATAAGCCAAAAGGTGTCTGTGCCACACACACTCAACAATCGTTGTGAAAGCTGTCCTATACTTAGCCTCACAACTAGAAGTGGCAAAAGTAGGCTGCTTCTAGCTCAACCAAGATATGCATGAGCTACCAAGCATGAAGAAAAAACCACTAGTGGACACACGAGTGTCATAGCAACTAGCCTAGTCAGGGAAAGAAAAAGCATGTAAATATGGTAATAGTGATCCCCCATTGGTTCAAAACAATCCAAGTAGCTGGACACCACTCAAGGAGCGAAAGATGTGACCTCTATATCTAATCCTTTACCTCTCCAAATGCCCTTTTGACATTGCATCGACCAAGATCTTACAAGAAGCAGGTCTGTTGAGCACTCTTTCTACTCTAACTATCAAGCATTGCATATATTCTCCTTAAAATTCCTTGTTGAACTAAGCACTTGAGAACTTTCATAAACATAAAACATTAGATTATCTTCAATTGCTATTCAAGAAAAAAGATGTTGATATTCTATTTCATAGAACTACAGAAAGGAAAAAGCCTTTTATGCTTAAAAAAAATCACGACTGAATAGACCAAGCGTCAGAATGATAGAGCTTCTTGACTTGATCTTTCTCTACATATAAAAATTGATGTAGCTATAGCTTGTCCCTCAAAATCATACATTATTTTGATTACTTGGAATTTGCACTAGTTGAGCAAAAGATTTCACCTCATGAACACTCCCACATGTGAACCCAACGTGAATCAAACTAGGCTTTTTGGTGTAAAGTTTTAATGTCTTGGTGAATGGAAATGATTTTTTTACTAAAAAAAACATTGCATAAATTAAGTGCCATTAGGATCACAAATTTTTTATTGATTTAAAATTGAGAGAAAATGTTCATTTGATAATTTGTTCTACTTCTTCAAATTTCCTTAAAATATCAAATATTTCCATAATCCGTGAAGGACTTTTGTAAATATATAAGGTTGAATAAAAACAAAGCTCAATCCTCTAATATTCCAAAAGAAGACTGGAGCAAAAGCTTTTCAAGAGTAGTGAAAGATTCTTTGAGAACTAGCATCCAACAATATGAACATCAAGATTGGGGTGACTTTATCACATCATTAGAAGCTGATTTTTTCTCAAATGGTCTAACAACAATGAATCGGTCCTCTTTTACCACATGAGTAGAAAGATCAAATAAAGGGATTAGAAATAGTGTACTTGCTAATGGAATTCAAGGCGAACTTTTTTCTATTATCCCTATTAGATAAAGATATTCTTCATGATAAAAGATTGGATTTATTCCTTCAATGTGGGAACTCTAAACAACAAATTGAAATACTTGATTTAGTTGAAGATGCTACAACAAACGATTGGGATGACCTAAAAGTGGTCATTAATAACTTAAGTACATGTGATTTTGAGATTATCTCAAATTAATACTAATTTTGGACTTTCACTTGAGCATCCCAAAAAAAACTTTTCTCCTAACAATTCAAAAATGGAAAATTCAAAGATCACTATCCCTAAATCAAACCTTGACGATAGAATGAATGAAATCCATGAAATTAAAGTAAAATTGGCTTCACAAAGAAGGGATATGTACGTTAATGATTCTTCTAGCCAAAAGAATGAATGTAGTGGGTCTTTTGCTTTTGCATGTAGGCTAGAAGATGAGAATGAATGTGAAAAATTGAGGAGACCTACTTTTCAAAACTCTTTCATCCATGGACTTTCAAAGAGTATTTTGTTTGAACCTATTGAACCTGATGATGAGACTTCTTACTTTCAAGGATTCATACAAAGTAATATTGCAACTACTTTGATTGAAGAGTCCAATTGTAATCATTATAATGACCAATCTAATGAAAATTCAATGATTTCGAAACTACATTGATAATGAGTTTGAGCAAATTAATCAAAATGATTGTCTTTTGTTTGATACTATGAGCACTAGGAAAGAAGAAGATGATGATGAAGATGATTATGGCTTGATAAAAACTTCTAATCTTTCTAACTCACAAATTGTTTCTATTTTCATTGTTTTTATTGAAACTTTGCATGATTAAATTTCTTGGATTATTAAATGATAAAGGATTAATCAAATGTTGCATACTTTTTACACTAGGGATCCTTGTGAACAAGCCTTTACCTCATGAACACTCCCACATGTGAACACGAATCACATTAGGTTTTTTGGTGTAATTTTTTAATGTTTTAGTGAATGCAAATTTTCTTTTTTACTAAAAAAACACATTGCGTAAATTTGAATGTCGTAAAGATCAAGATTTGGTGATTGATTTAGAATTGGGACAAAACTTTCATTTACTAGTTTGTTCTAATTCTTCAAATTTCATTTAAAAATCAAATGTTTCCATAATCCATCAAGGATTTTTGTAAACTTCTAAGGTTACATCACTTTTTCCCATTAAAAAAAAAATCTTATGAAACGTTTTCCTATGATGCTAAAAGAAATCTTTGAGGTTTTCTACAAGAACAAAAATCTCTCAAAAGGTTACCAAGAAATGATGGTGTAAGGAGAAATTTTATGTGGGGATTATATCTCCTTTTGATCCATTGCCTCTCAATTCATATGTGTCCTAGAAATCAAGAATCCAAGGAAATTCATTGGAGATGGAGTGCAGAGAATGAAGAGAAGCAGCCATGAACCGATGGTTGCTGCATAAGAGTTAATGAGGAAGAATCAAGACTTCATCTTGTAGCGCTCTTACAATTGAGACCAAATACAAGCTCTGAGCTCTAGGAATAGAATTTGATATAGTAGACGAGATAACTAGCCCATTGGAGTGAAAGGAGAGATAGTAGCAGTGGTAGTAGTGTTCAACCTACCAGCAAGTCAAGATGCTACGGTTGCACAAGGCAACTCCATTATTTCATATGCTTAGGATATTCTTTCAAAATCAGAAACCAACTACTCCAAGAAGTTGCAGCATGAAGAAATATTAAAAACAAGAAATTTTGTGGACAAGACACACAAAGAATTTTCCATTTTTGAAGGCTATTAAAGTAAACATCCAACTTTGTAGTAGAAAAGTAGGTTTTCCTTGGTTATAACAATAGTTTTCCATAGGATGATGCACAACTTGAAGGATACGCCAAGAAATTATTCTTCGATCTCAATCTGGAAAAATAGTTCATTTTTCTTTGTAGTCTGGTTTGTATACCTCTCTTTCCTACAGAGGAAATAATAGGTTTCCAACTTCCCTTATGCTTCCATGATCTAGGAAAAAAGTTAAAATAACAATAGTCACACAAAGATGGTGAAGAAAAGTATACTTCTCACATGTCATGTGCAAAAAGAATGTCTACTATTGTTGCTCTCAAAAAGAACTTTGATTGTTCCACATGTCTACTGCATATACTTTAACAAACTTTAAATTTTTTGCTTATCTCATTGTTGCAAGGCACGGAAATCAAATGTCTTGGAAAACTTCCATAGTCAAAATTTGGAGTCACAAATTTTCTGTTTCTACATGGAGTCTAGAAGCTGCTAAAGAACCAAAGGCTGACACAGTTAAACCTTTTACATCAAAGATGAAAGAGGAGGATATGTTCTACTACTATTTTTGGTAACTTTTGAGGTATCATTTTTTGTTTTTATAGGCCCAAGACAAGCGATTCAAAAAGATACTTTTGCCTATTCTTGTCAGTGTCGAACAATGTTAGTAAACGTGACAAAAAGAAATAGAATATAAGTCTCTATTAAATATTGAGGCTGATCATATTCTTGAGGTCATCTTCCATAAGGTAAACACCTAGCAAAAGGTCAACAATAGAGAAACATATCTTCAAGAAGAAAATGCTAAGACAATTAATTGATTTTATTATCTAATAATGAGCATTAACATGAATTGAACAAAACTTCTAATCTTTCTAACTCACAAATTGTTTCTATTTTCATTGTTTTGATTGAAACCTTGCATGATTAGATTTCTTGGATCATTAAATGATAAAGGATTAATCAAATTTTTCATAAAACTTTACACTGGGGCTCCTTGTCAGCAAGCCTTCACCTCATGAACACTCCCACAATGCAAACCTCATGAACATGTTTGGATAGTGTATGAAGTTCAAGAAAAGATTACACCATATCAAAATTTTGCATTTGTAACAAGTTAGAAAAATTTCAAATGCCCAAAACATTCATACCAAAGTTTTGCATCTAAAATGGCATGCAAATCATATAATCCACTTGCATAATCATTCTCAAGATTTTCCATGACTTGTGACCTTATATTGTTGACATATATGTATTGGTTGCAAAAGGATTGTGGAATATTGTGTAGGGTGTTGAAAAACATCCTACTACACCTGCAAACACAGTTGCTGGAGGTGATGCAAATGGCATTGAAGATGGTGATGTTCTTTAGGTTCTTGTTCATACTAGAGTTCCTACTACACCTACTGTAGAGTAACTTTGTTGGGATGGCAGAGATGCTTAGATGAGTGTATGTTTATGATGAAGATGATATGTGTGAGAAGAACCTTTATGCCATGAATTGTGAAGAATCATATAGGAGAGTCACACGTGGGGAACCAAGTGATAATAATATGAATTTTGGTGCTACCATTATTGAAGGAGATAGAGCACATGCATGCACTATTTTTACAAATGCAAAAAAAGGTAAATCTACTACCTCAAGCAAAAAAAAAATCTAGATCATCGACATATTTTAATGTGAATAACAAACAAATCAAAGAGGGAAGAGAATTTGAAAAGAACAAGGCAACATATACTAAAAGGAATGATTATGTGGAGATTGCAACTTGTGATCTTTTGTTAGAAACAACCAGAGACATAGATGCTGAGGAAGCATGTAAGAGAAGAGGCATGAAGATCAAGGGAGGAGTAGGACAATAATTTTTCAAGGTTTATTCATCAATCCATGATCAAAACATTAATAGTAATTTTTATCACTAACCTTTGTATATAGAAACATACAAATTTGTTATGTCATGCTCCATTTTGTGCAAGCCAAGGAGTCCTCGAGCTTAAGGAGCCTAACTAGAGCCTATGTACCAATTTTTGTAATTTTTAGACTTCATTTAAATCCCCAAATAAGCTCTGGAAACTATTTTTTAACTAAGTTGAACACTATGTTTGAAACCGGTCAAAACTAGTCTAAAAACTATAAAAAGGGCTAGAGAGCTCATTTTTGAGATTGATCAGTTGACATTAGCAAGTTTGGAGAGTAATGCAAGATGAACAATACCAAATTTGGCACCGTTGCTAGGGACGAGCTCAAGGACGAATGTATGATGGTAAGAGTGTTAGGAGAGTAGCATTGGAAGGAAAATAGATAGTGTTTTGGTGTTGTTTTTGTATGGTTCTCTCCCCATCTCATCTTCCCTACACTCATTTTTTGTCCCTTCACCTTCCCCTTCACTCCAATAAAAAATCACCGGTTCATCATATCCATCCACATCCAACCATTTCCTCATTTGTGAGAGAGCGAGAGAGAGAGAGAGAGTGAGAGCGAGTGTGGTTGTAGATTTGTGTGTGCTTGTGAGTGTTTCTTACAGGATAAAGCTTCAACACGAGGCCCGACTACACAAAATGGGAAAATTTATGCATCTCCTGTTGATATATTTAGGTAGTGATGTGTGTGAACACTCTAGGACCGCCGGGGCACTTTTTTCCCTCTTTAGGAGGTTTTTTCCCCCGGCTTGTACATACGCCTATTGCCCTAATGGGCTACTTATCTTTGTACATTCTTTAGTAATACAATCAGTATTGTGTGTTTGTGCTCCAAGCTTCTTCTTCTTCCTTGTGCTGTTCGCGTGCTTCCGCAGATGTCTATCTCCAACAATTGGTATCAGAGCAGGTCGTCGCTTCTTCTAGGGTGCCATCGACACTCCTCCGTTTGTAGTCTCAGATTCGCACGAAATTTGGTGAGCATACTCAGGGTGTTTCCGAGATCAAAACGGCTTCGCTCTGTGGTGCCGAAATCGCGATCTGAGCTCGTTTCGGCCTCCGAACGCACTATCACAGTGCTTGTGCAGGCTATTTCGTCCTTTTGTGCCAAAGGTATATACCAGTTTCTGTTCGCCAGTTTAAGCGTCTCGAAGTCTGCTGCAGGTCTAGCAGAACTCGTCTGGGCAGTTCTGTTCAACTTTTTGAGATACAGTCAATTTTCTGCATCAAGGTATTTTAGTCACCGGCCATGGCTGAAAGCAGTGATGTATTCCGTATGTTGGCTATTGAGGATAAGTTGGATGGTACCAACTACCCATTATGGGCTTATATGATGCGACATGTACTGGTTGCAAAAGGATTGTGGAACATTGTGCAGGGTGTTGAAAGATGTCCTGTTACACCTGTAACGACAGGTATTGCAAATACAGGTGTTGGAGCTGATGAAGATGGTGTCGAAGATGATATTCCGCAGATTCCTGTTCGTGCTGCTGTTTCTGTTGCACCTACTGCAGAGCAGATTCGTTGGGATGGCAGAGATGCCTAGGCACATGCATTGATAGCTTTGTCTGTCAAACGTGCCATTATTCCTCACATTCGCTCTTGCAGAACAACAAAGGATGCTTGGGATACACTTACCACTTTATACCAGGCTAGGAATGAGGCTCGTGTTGTTTACCTCCGAAAACAGTTGGAGAGTGAGCACATGAATGAAGGTGATTCTATGGACAGTTTTCTTACAAAGATCAAAGACCTGAAGGAACAATTGATTTCTGCTGATGAGGTTATACCAGATAGCTCACTTGTGCAGACCGTTCTGAATTGTCTTCCTGATTCATATCAGAGTTTTGCCTTTACTCTTTGGTTGATGATGAAAGGCAATCTGAATGCCTTGTCATTTGAGGAATTAGTCTCTGTTCTGTTGCAGGAAGATCAGTCCAGGCAGAACAGGTCCATTATGCGTGTTGCAGATCAAGCTTTCCTGGCTAGTCAGAAGGGCAAAGGAAAATGGAGCTCTTCTACTAGTAAGCAGAAATCTGCAAATGCTGCACAATCGAAGAACCAGGATAAAGATGAGAAGAAATCAGAAAAGCAGAAATTGTTCTACAAGTACTGTAAAGGAAATGATCATATTATAAAGAACTGTCCAAAATTGGCTGCTAAAGAGGCAAAGAAGAAAGAGGCAAAGAAGAAAGAGGCTGGAATGGTTGTTGCAGAGGCCTCTACACCAAAAACAGAGTCTGCAAATCTTGTGCAGGAAGAAGAATGGGCGTTTACTACTGTTTGCAGTTTTGACCCATCTTCTCATGATCAGTGCATGTCTGCAGTAGACTCAGATGTTTGGTATTTTGACAGTGGGGCGACCAAACATATTACCTCGCAGCGCAGTTTCTTCTCTTCACTCGAGCCTGCCCCTACAGGGAATACTGTCACATGCGCCAATAACTCCTCTTATCCTGTTATGGGAGTTGGTAAGATCATTCTGACTTCTGCTGATGGTAGTTCTTTCACTTTGTCAGATGCTTTATTTGTGCCAGGGATCAAAAAGAACCTGTTATCAGTTTCTGCATTAGCCAAGATTGGCTTGGTTGTGAAATTCGTTGATGACAGGTGTACAATCCATGATCTCTCAAATGGCGATGTGATTATTGCTTCTGGCATTTTATGTCGTGGGCTGTATAAGCTCATAGACTATGAAAGATCTGTGAATGATTCGGCATGTGCAGTTCATGATTCTCAGGCCATGTCAGATGCAAAGCTTTGGCATGCATGCTTTGGTCATCTGAATTTTGCTAGTTTGTTACGCCTGCAGAAATCTGAAATGGTGTCCTCTTTGCCCAAACTTGAGGCACCTGGAAAACATGTTTGTGAAGGCTGTATTTTGGGCAAAATGCAGCGTTCTTCCTTTCCAAAAGATGGTTCAGTTCAGGCTACACAGAAATTGTAGCTTGTACATAGTGATGTCTGTGGTCCTATGCAGACACCCTCTTTTGGAAATTACCTTTACTTCGTGACTTTCATTGATGATTTTTCCAGGCATGCATGGGTATATCCACTCAAAGCAAAGTCCGAAGTGTTCATGTGCTTCAAACAGTTTTTGGTTTTGGCTGAAAATCTGTCAGCATGTAAAATGGGCACCCCCCGTTCTGATCGAGGGGGGGAATATATGTCTTCAGATTTTAATGCATTTCTGGCTGAACGTGGGATAAAACACCAGTGTACAGTGCCGTATACACCTCAACAGAATGGAGTTGCTGAACGAAAGAACAGGTCACTCATGGAGATGGCGAGGTGCATGGTCAAAAGTCAGGCTTTACCACATAGTTTCTGGCTTGAGGCTGTCATGTGTGCAGCATATGTACTGAATAGGTGTCCCACTAAAGCGTTGCAGTCTATCACTCCATATGAGGCTTGGCATGACCGCAAGCCATCTGTTGCTCATCTGCGTGTTTTTGGTTGTTTGGCATATGCATTAGTGCCTGAACAACATCGCAGAAAATTGGATGATAAGGCAGTAAAATGTATTTTTGTTGGGTACAGTTCTGAAAGTAAAGGCTATCGTCTGTATCATCCACAGACTAAACGCATTCTGGTTAGCCATGATGTTGTCTTTGTGGAAGATGCTATTCAGCCATTGCTTTCATGTACTAAGGAGACATCTGTTAGCTCCAAAGACATGTATGATACTTTGATGCCTATTTTTATAGGTGGACAGGCTAGTGCTGGTCCTAATGAGGCAACTTCTCAGCCTTTGCAGGTTTCATATGATGATGCAGATCATTCCATTTCTGATGCAGATTTACATGATGCACTTGTTGATGAGAGAGCTGATATTGAGCAGGCAAAAACTATGCCAAAATGGCTGGTGCAGACTTTGCGTGACAGCAAATTAGATGCACCTTTGTCATATCGTACTCGTTCAGGCTCTCATAGTGCCTCCTTTGCATCAGATTGCTATGCTATGGCTGCATCTAGTCTCTGTGATGAGAATGAGCCTGTTTCTTTTGATGAAGCACAAAATTCAAAAAATTGGATGGCTGCTATGCAATCTGAATATGATGCTATAATGAAGAATGGTACATGGTCTTTATGTGACTTGCCTCCTGGCAAGAAGGCCATTGGCACTAAGTGGGTATACAAGCTGAAGCGTAAACCTGATGGTACAGTTGACAGGTATAAGGCTAGGCTTGTTGCAAAGGGTTATGCACAGGAAAGAGGCATTGATTTTGATGAGACCTTTGCACCTACATGCCATATGACTACTGTTCGGAGCATTTGTGCACTTGCAGCCCATCATGGTTGGAATGTACATCAGTTGGACATTAAAACAGCATTTCTGAATGGTGACTTGCATGAAGAAGTGTATGTTTTTCAGCCCCGTGGCTTTGTGCAGAAAGGGCATGAAAACCAGGTTTGCAGGTTAAAGAAGGCATTATATGGTTTAAAGCAAGCACCACGTGCTTGGTATGAGAAGATACATGCCTATCTGATTGCACATGGTTTTGAGAACAATCCAACTGAAAGCACCTTATATGTTAAACGTGCTAATGATGTGCTTCTGATCATTGTTGTCTATGTTGATGACATGCTGCTCACTGGTCCTATTGAGACACATATTGCTGATTTTAAGGCTGATTTGCATGCCTCATTTGAGATGTCTGATTTGGGGCATTTGCATCACTATTTGGGCATTCAGTTTATGCACGTTGATGGTGGAATGGCTTTGTGTCAAACGAAATATATTGACACATTATTGCAGCGTTTTGGCCTTGAAGACTGTAAGCCTATTGCCACTCCTATGGAGACAGGTTTACGATTGAGTCTTCATGATGCTGGAGATGCATTTGATGCTGTTCTCTATCAGCAGGCTGTTGGATGCTTGATTTACTTATGCATTACTCGGCCAGATATTCAGTTTGTTGTCTCACAGATGAGCAGGTTTATGCATTGCCCAGGAGTCATGCATTGGAAAGCGGTTAAGCGCATCTTTCGCTACTTGAGTGGTACTCGGCTACGTGGGTTGTTTTATCCCAAGGGGGATCACTACCGCCAGATTTGCATGCTTTTTCTGACTCAGATTGGGCTGGTTGCTATGACACTCGTGTGTCCACCAGTGGTTTTTGCTTCATGCTTGGTAGCTCATGTATATCTTGGTTGAGCAAGAAGCAGCCTACTTTGGCCACTTCCAGTTGTGAGGTTGAGTATAGGGCAGCTTTCACAGCGACTGTTGAGTGTGTGTGGCTCAGACGTCTTATGGCTGATTTGGGTGTTGGCCAGTCTTCTGCCACCACCATCTTCACTGACAGTCAGAGCGCATTGGCAGTTGCGAGGAACCCTGTGTTCCATGCTCGCACTAAGCACATTGAGGTGCATTATCACTATGTCAGGGAGAGGTTCTCTGCTGGGGAGATCAGCTTGGCATATGTGCCCACACAGGAGAACATTGCAGACCTTTTCACAAAGGCTCTGCCTAGGGAGAAGTTTGAAGCTTTCCGCATAGCTTGGGACTTCCTTATACATGAGTGCCAACTCCTTGTTCACCGCATCACTCCCAGGGGGGATATGTTGATATATTTAGGTAGTGATGTGTGTGAACACTCTAGGACCGCCGGGGCACTTTTTTCCCTCTTTAGGAGGTTTTTCCCCCAGCTTGTACATACGCGTATTGCCCTAATGGGCTACTTATCTTTGTACATTCTTTAGTAATACAATCAGTATTGTGTGTTTGTGCTCCAAGCTTCTTCTTCTTCCTTGTGCTGTTCGCGTGCTTCCGCAGACGTCTATCTCCAACATCTCCATCTCCATTTTTGTCAAAAATCTCACATCATCATGATAGTCTGCAAAGTGCAAAATTTTATAGGTACATCCCTTGCAAGTTGTAGAGCACCCTTGTGCGCCTAGGAATCCATAGACAAAATCCCAAAATTCAGGTTTTAGTAGGCCATCATGACTGTCTGACATCATCGCAACAATCTGATGCTATCATGATGGTCTAATGCCATTGTGATGGTCTGATGCCATCATGTTAGTCCAACACCCTCAAGATGATTCGACGCGATCACGATGGTCTGATGCCATCGCGACAGTCTGATGCCATCGTGATCTTACTACACCGCCACGATCTTGCTACATCATCATGATCATTTGACACCATCACGACGGTCTGATGCCATCACAATCCTGCTACACCATCATGATCCTGTTACGCCATCGTGATGGTTTGATGCCATCGCAAGAGTCTCATGCCATCACGACAGTCTGATGCCATCATGATGGTTTGATGCCATGGTGATCTTGCTATACCATCGTGATCCTACTATGCCATTGTGATGGTTCCATGCCATTGCAATCATGGTACATCAGCGCGATCCTATCACACCATCATGATCCTGTTATGCCATTGCAATGGTCACACACCATCGTGATCTTGTTATGCCATTGTGATCCTGCTATGCCATCATGACAATCACACACCATTGCGATCCTTCTATGCCATCGTGATGGTCACGCGCCATCCCGACCTTGTCATGCCATCGTGATAGTTTGTCTGTGCAACAATCTAAGGATTACGACCACCACAAGCTTGAGAGATGACTCTCCTCCCAACCAAATGCCTCTATATATAGCTCTCTCCAGGGGACTGCCTTCTTGGGCAGGTGGATACTAACCATCCAAGTGTCAGCCATGTAACTACATGTGCGCCAAGTGTCCCAGTTAACTCGAGTTAACTCAAGTGGATGCTTCTAGAAGGCTCTAGAGCTCTTTGGGCAAAACACTCTCCCCATGTACCCCATGGGGGTTGAACCCAAGACCTCCTCCTTCACATCCTTGAGACTTAACCACTAAGCTAAGTGGATCACTTGTTCACAAGAGCACAAGACCTCCTAGTAAGTCTAAACTCAAGATCTTTGGTCATACACACGGATGACCAAACGGTGTCCGATTTCAGATCTGTCTGAACCGGCCAGACCCTTGGATCATAGACTTACTTTATTACATTCTTCCCCCCTTGGAAAAGATTTTCGTCCTCGAAAATAGAGCTATATACATACTGTAGGCAACCCCCGAGCCTCATGTTCTAAAACTGGAAGAACATGGTCATGTTCTAGAACTGGAAGAACATGTCTCATCTCTGTGGTGGCATCCTTGCCCAAATGATTCTAAACACTATCTCGCTTTGCACTTTGATAAACTAGTCAAAGTACAAAATAGTGAATGAATAATAAAGGTGGATCTAAACACATATCCCTGGCTAATTCACAGTTTCTGGATGTGCGATCTAGGCACAAACATGTGAATTAGGTGGATTCAAATTACTAGTCCATTTCTAGGCATAACTGGTGCATGGGCTTAGTAATGAAGGTGGGATTCTTATCCCTCGCAAGACTTTGAGAATTCTTGATTCACTTGAATTTGTTTTGGAGAACTTGAAGTGTGGTTGTCCCATACATCTAACTTTAGATGTCTGTTCAATGGTTTACTTTAATCTAATAGTTACTTGATTTTTTCACTCGACTAGAGGACTAGTTTGTCCTAATGAGTTTAAAAATCTTTTGTAAACTGTAGGAGAAAGTTTACCATTTCGGTGGAATCAACCATACTAACTTCACCAATTCAAATTCAAAATGAAAATTGTCCAATTTAGGACACTTTTCTCAAAGACTTTTAACTGAAAGTTCTTGGGAATTGTCAATCTGATGAGCAATTCCTAACTTCCCTATTCTAGAGTATACTGGACTCCAGGAAATCATTTATGCTATAACTTGAAGCAAACTCAAATGAATAAGTCTACTTAGACTTATCATCTTTTGAAGATTGAAAAGGTTCTTGTACATAACATCTATCTAGGATGTTCAAGTTAGTTATTTTATTCTAACCGGCTAACCCTGGTCTTTTGCAAAAGGAATCAGATACCATATCTGAGTCAATTTCAAAAGATTTGGAAAGCGGAAAGAGATAACTAAAACTTTGTACAACCAATTCGAACTTCGCACATACATAAACTTGCTATGAGTCAAAGTCTAGTTGACTCAGGACTTTAACTTCTCAACGATCTATTTCAATAAGATATTGAAGCATTGACTTTATCTTTAAGAGAAATAAGCTAGCTTCTCAAAAAGATTCAAAGCAAATAAAAAACATCATCCAACCACAAGATACTAGTGTAGTAACCAACATCAGTGTGTCGACCCACTGAGGTTACGCTGATGAGTTTTGTATTCAAATAATGCTTCACTTGAGACTAAGTTCAGGTCACATTCAATCTTTTTGACTCCGTGAATGCAATTCTTGTGCATTTCTTTGAGTCTAAAAGAGTGAATTTTATCAAGTTACACTAGGAACTTGATACTTGACTTAGTCAATTGAATCTTTAGTTGAAAAGATCAACTCAAAGTAAAAGTCCAACTTCTTTCAGAAAATTTATCAAATATTTCTGATCAATAACACTTAAACTTGAAGTGTTCTTAGAAGATCTTGGAAGTTACTTACTTCATATCTTCAGTTTCCTTAATCTTGAAGTTACCTTGAAGTATCGTAAGATACTACTTTCATCCGTTATGAATTAAACTTTTCTTGAAGTCTTAATTCCCTTGAGGATGAAACCTAACTTCAAAATCCAAACTAGGACTATAAGATAATCATCATCCCATGGTCCGATGTCCCATTCCATCTTTCCTACATCAATCTGAGTATAAAATCTGGTGTCCCATACCACCCTATTTTATATTCACATTAATGTGTGGGTGATTCTTATCCTAAAGTCTAAACATCTCTTGATAGAGTACCTTATTTCTTCAATTCTTTTACAAGAATTGGAAGTTTTCAGGCATTACCTCTAACTAGATTTTCCTAGGTTTTGATTCCTTCGCATGATCACCTCATAATCATGTGCTTTGTCTTGGAAACTTGAAAACCTCATGACAGAATATCAATTCTTCTTTACTGGGGCTTTCAAATGAAAACCAATCAAAATTCCAAGTACTTGAATTTCTCAAATTCAAGTTCAATTGGTTTACCCTTGACCAATTTTGTAGCGACAAGAGCTTTTGACTTCTTGTCTTTAGATTCCTTTCTTTACTGTTGCTTTAGGTACCTACCCCGGGGACTTTATTTAGGAATCTCTTTACTGCTTAAGTCTAAGCATCCGCTCATGCTTTTTTGGATTTGTACCAAAATCCCTTTAAGGATAGGCAAACACTTATGTTTTACCTTCCACAGACTTAAGTACCGTTTTCACGGTTGCAGACTACATACTTGGAATTACTTCACGTTGTTCAGACTGGGAACAGCTTACTTTTTCACAATTTTCCATTTAATAAATGGAACTTGAGTGAATAATTCCTTACGAAATTTTTTTTTACTGCCAATACTTGGGCAATCTATAGAGTAGTTCTAATCGCACATTCTTGGACAATCATGGCCAAGTTTGATCAAGTCTGGTTGATCCTGGCGACAAAAATAAAGACTTAGTCTTTATCTTTTAAGATCTCTTAAACTATCTTAAGCTTCTTTGCTTACCTGCAGGATTTTTAGAGATCTTTCTCAAGTCCAAGCATACACTTATGCCTCTCAGATTCCAAAGCTAAGAATCTTTGATATACCGTTAGGTTATATCACTTATTTGGACTTAATTAACCAATACTGATGGTTTGGGAATTGCTAATGAACTACTTACAGACTAAAAAGTACGAAGAATTTCATTCTCAATACTTGAAAGAATGCCATTTCTTCAAAGACTTGAGATTCCTTCTAGGGAATCAAATAACTTGAGCAAATGATTCATTTTGGAATCTTTTGCAAAAAGAACATTTAAAAGAAATTCTTTCAAATGATATCCAAAAAATTTACTGATTCAATTGTATTCATTTCCTGAGTATCAAACTAGAGACGAAATATCACATTTGCCAGTTTGAAAGTTTAAGTTAAACTTTCATTTATGTGATATCGACTTCTATTCTT
Organism: Ceratopteris richardii; assembly: GCA_020310875.1. Lineage (NCBI taxonomy): Eukaryota > Viridiplantae > Streptophyta > Polypodiopsida > Polypodiales > Pteridaceae > Ceratopteris > Ceratopteris richardii. Next base: position 97,574,429 of record CM035407.1, read on the forward strand.
GAGTTTGATACAAAACTCATTAGTATTGGTCAATCTTCAGATGTTACTAGAGTCCTTTAAACATATTTCACCAATCAAAATTATGTTTAAAGTCCAAGCATCTATTGATGATTGATCCAATAGTAATGTTATTGTGAACACTTTGAACTTTATAACTTGTTTAGGAGAAGTTCATGGATTTAAGATCCATTTCTTGGAACTTTCTACTCCTAAATAAAAAGTTCACACTTGCTTCAAGTCTTTAGGAACTTATATTATTTCTTAAAGACTGCTTAGCTAGTTGCATCATTTACCAGAGATGCAACTATAGAACCTAACATCCTTTTATTGATATCAAGGATCAATTGATGTTGAGGTTTAACCTTTGTTTTCCATCACCCCTTAGGATGAAATCAAATGAAAATTTATAAAAGATTGGTACCTTTATATCTTGGCAAAACATTTATATCCTAAAGAGGTTTCGCCTGCATCATTCCTTGGACCTATCATATAATATGAATTTATGTGTATTTTTGGGAAGAGTTCATGAATCATTTAAGATCCTCTACTTGGAACATCTTCCTTCCCAAAACTAAATTCATCTTGAACATAGTAGGAGAATGATCTCACATGAAATAGAAGGCTTGACTATTTCATATCTCTATTCCAAAAAGTTACTTACCGAGGTTTCATCATGAGATATAAATCTTGAAACCACAAGAAACTTCTTTAAAACTTTCGAAATCTTCTAAATAGAAGAGTGCTCATGGAACTTGGAAATATAGTTCTCATCCAACCTTGGGATGCTTGAGAAGTTACATAAAATATATAACTAATCAAGTAAAGCTTATCCGCATGACTTTCTAAGTACATCCAAGACTTAGAGTCATCATACATCATAAAAGAGTTTGCAAGGAATTAAATTTTCTTGGTTATCAAGAAAATTTATTACTTAACTTTCTCCTAGTGCTTACTTATACCTAGCAAGACATCTATCATACTTAATTCTCATTAAGTATTTGTCTTTGATAGAAGAGTATCGACTTGGGAAGAAATCGACTAATTACTTGAGTTGCAATACTAGAACTAGTATGTCTTTGCAACTAACTAGTCCTTGGTCTTTCCTAAGGTCAAACTGCGAGCTTTATAAAGTAAGCTAAATACTAAGAGAGTACATTTTCATATCTACTTGCAAACAGCATTCCATTCTATCATGCAAATGCATGTATCTACATGCAAAAGCATATGCTCACATGCGTATGCATGCATGTTCTTTGCATGCCCAAAAAATAATACAATAATCATGCATGAACTTGATGCACGATTTTTTCCTTGTACTAAGAATGTATATCATGCAATCCTGATGCATGTATATCCTTTCCTTTGTCCTAATGCACTATGATATAAAAACATACCCTTGAGGTGCAATAGAAAACTTACTCAATGGAAAGGAAATCTGTATTAAACTACCAAAATACATTCTTTGATGCACAAGGATCTTTTGAAATCAAGTCTTTCCTTAATGCAAACTAATGCTTGAAATAAGAAATGGATTAATTCATTATTCTAATCTAGACTTAATCAATTGAAATCTTGGCTATTTCAATGTGCATCTATGATTAAGTGTAGAATAATGAAAACAAGATAAATCAAGCATTAAGGCCAAGCAGAAACTGGAAAATACTTAGCTCCACATAGAGCTACGTCCTTCCCTTGATCCTTTGGAAGAGTGATTCTCTCAAGACTTTGGTCGGAATTCAAAGTTGGTTTGACTTTGATCACCAAAGGCCTCCGAATCTTTACTCCACAGCTTCACTTCTTTCAGACTTTGCTCCAAACTTTTCTTTGGCCTTGACCACCACAGATATGCACTCGGGTTCGATTGAGATAATAAGCAAACTCCAAAGATTAATCCAAATGAAAAGATCTCGATTCGGGATTAGAAGAGCAGAGACACGATTGGAACTATATAAAATATGCAGAGAGAGTAATCACCAAAAACCTCTACTTTAGTGGATAAGGCAGTGCTCCTCTCAAAGAGAGGTTCCGAGTTCGAAACTCGGGCGGGCGGACGGCAGAGATCTCCTCTCTTTTGCTCCTGTATCCGAGTTCGAATAGCTCACAGTGAACCGCCCATGGGCGCATTGGATAGAAGATCGCGCTCTGTTCTGGGAGGGCGATAGTTCGAATCCCGGATCCGTACAGCTGAGGAGGATTTAACTTCTTGTATGGATAAAAGAAGTTGTACTTCAGCTCTGATTAGTGCTTTAGCGGACTTTGTTCTGCAGTAGCCAAGTAAATCAAGGTGGGCGCGTGGCTACGTCGCTGATCTTCCAGTGAAGCGATCTGAGATCGATCCCCGACGGCAGCAGCGTGCGAAAACTCCTTTTGGTCTTGGCTAGAGCTTGATGAAGAATTTATAGCGCCAATCTTTAGCAGATAATGATAATCTACAGCTTCCTGGACGTGATCCCGCCGTGGGCGCCTTGGATAAGCGATCGCAGTCCTATTGGGGGGGCGAGGGATCGATTCCTGCCGGCAGCACACAGAGAATATGAACCTTTTGCCAAGCTATGCTTCCTCTCAAGCTAAGCTAAGAGGCGATTTCGGCGGTGCACGCAGATAAATCAATCGCATAAAGGAGAGCGACTAAAGGAACAAGATGATGAAAGCTATGGAGAGGGTGGCTCTGATACCAATGCAACAATCTAAGGATTACGACCACCACAAGCTTGAGAGATGACTCTCCTCCCAACCAAATGCCTCTATATATAGCTCTCTCCAGGGGACTGCCTTCTTGGGCAGGTGGATACTAACCATCCAAGTGTCAGCCATGTAACTACATGTGCGCCAAGTGTCCCAGTTAACTCGAGTTAACTCAAGTGGATGCTTCTAGAAGGCTCTAGAGCTCTTTGGGCAAAACACTCTCCCCATGTACCCCATGGGGGTTGAACCCAAGACCTCCTCCTTCACATCCTTGAGACTTAACCACTAAGCTAAGTGGATCACTTGTTCACAAGAGCACAAGACCTCCTAGTAAGTCTAAACTCAAGATCTTTGGTCATACACACGGATGACCAAACGGTGTCCGATTTCAGATCTGTCTGAACCGGCCAGACCCTTGGATCATAGACTTACTTTATTACAGTCTGAATGACAAAAATTAGGGTTTCCAAAATTTGATAAAAAATATTCCATTTTTTTGTAAGAAATTGTGTATTTTGGTGCAAGGCAAGAAGAGATATCATTATCAAAAGCTTTCAGCTTGCGACAAAAAGAAGCTCAATTTGGGGGCAAAACTTGGACTAGGGCTCATCCGAGGACTTGCTAAGGGTGAAAGCTAAGGCAGTAAGTGATCAAACTGCCCTATTCAATTTAGTTGCATGTAAGGTGTAAGCCTAAGACATATGAGGGCAATAGGAACTCAAGTCTTAAGAATGCGTCAAGGAATCAGTCTCAAGATGAAGTGCATTTGTACAGACACACCAAAGGGAAAAAGAACTTAATTTCAACATTGCAATAATTTAAATAGATAATAAAAAATGATACTTGATGTACATTGACTATCAAGAAAAGAAACCAAGGGAAAGTAAAAATGAATCAAGTAATTGAGAAAGAAAGAAACTATGTGATGAAAATTCACTTCAAGTGCCTGAAGGAAACAAATTCATGAACCTAAGATCAACCACATAGGAAAGGCCAATCATTGTAGTGTGAGATCCTCTGAGGCTAGTGTTAAAAGCACTACAAGATCTTGGGCCCAACAATTAGACAATTACCCCTAGGTATTAAGCTCGAAAACTAGCACTTCAGAGATGTCTTACAACATGGAGAGACCAAGGGCTAGCTCAGGAATAGCCTACCTAGAGAGGCCAAAAGGTCCTTATAAAACTCAATTGGAATATGCTCGAACCAATCGATTAGGTGCTCGCATCTATGAGTATGGTTTGAGAAGGTCAGTGGTCCAATTGCAAAATCCAAACCAACCCATGGGATTGGAAGAGTATAAACCTAAACAGCCCACTAAAATAGGAGAAGTCACCATTTACAACTTCAAGGACTCTGACACACCAAGAAGGTGGTATACTTGGATGTGTATTTGTGGTATCAGAACATAGTAAGCATGCTTACACATGGATAGGAGATTTTTTTCTTTCCTCAACCTAGATCAAATATCTCCATGGGGAATCAAGGAGCAAGAACATCCCAAGTTCATGGTTCACAAAAGGAAAAGGTTAGAGAGAGACCCGAAGTAAGCTTTGCTGACTCTATAGGTTGAGATCGATCGGATGGAGAGTGTTAATCTCCAAAAGAACAAGTTATCCTTGAAGTTAGAGCACCTCTATATCAATAATAACTTAAAACTTTCACCAATTTGGAGGATCAATACTCAATTTCCAAAATCTTGAGCAAACTGTGAAGAAGGTGTCTACATAGAAAGTCTGCTGCACATAACTCATTCATTGACTTATCAAATGTGTAAAGTTCTTGATAAAACTTTGCACAACGTGTCGGATATAGTTTGCGCACCTCCTCCAAGTTAAATCATTCCAAAAGACTCAATAGAACTTGAGAAATGATCTTAACAAGTCACCTATGTCTAAAACTATGGTTATTTACAGTCGACTTTGACACCTGCAACTTCTAAAGCTTGGTAGTCTATGTCTAAAGCTATAGTTATTTACAGTCGACTTTGACACCTGCAACTTCAAATGATTTTAGCCATAGGTAGCTTACCTTCCAACTTAAAGAATGAGTGCTTGATTGCTCAAAACTTTACACTATAGAAGGAGAACTGACCAAAACAGTAGCATCGAATTTTGCACCTCATGCAACTTCTCTTCTTTACATTTACACATGTAAATGTTCCTACACTTAATTCTCTCAGCCTGATCACAATTATAAGCTGAAAATTTGTACAGAGGTCAATCAACTACAGACTTGGACTTGTACAAAAGCATTTCACAAAAGATACAACACAGAAGGAGAACTCTCAGAAATATCGGGTGCAACTTTTCTTCATTTCTGGAAAACTTTACATCTGAGTGATGAGAGAGATCTTACTCACTCCTAAAGTTTCTAATGACTCATACAACTTCTAATTTCTCTATTCACATGCTCTCTCATATTTGCCCCGATAATTTTCCTTGTATATATAGGCAAATATGTACAAGCTCATAAATATACAAAAGTATAAGTGAGCTAACTCTAAGTTAATGTACATATGTATACATATCTTCATTCTCTGAACATATACTTTCCTCATGCTTCATGACTTGATCTTTTCTTCAATCCTTGACTTCAAAATTTCATCAAAACTTCAATTGTTGATTGCCTTGCACCAATAGCTCCCCCTCAATCATCAATTGAGGTTTTCTCTATCTTCTTTATACCTACCATGTCTTTGAATTGCTTCTTTGAACACCATGAAATTAAGTTATCTCCCACATAACACAAGTATCCATAAGTTGATCTCCTATCATCAGGATTACTTGCCCAATCTTTATAACTATAAATCTTGATGTTTGTATCTGATGTAAAACCATAATACAAACCTTCTTTGAGTGTACCCTTAATGTAACTCAACACTCTTTGTCCGCAACCCAATGTTCTTTCCTGGGACAATGCATGAATTGAGATAATACTCCAATTGCATATGACAAGTCAGGCGTAGTTAATGTAGCCTAAATCAGACTACTAACCAAACTTTGATATAACTTCATGTCCTTGAACTCTTCTCCTCCATATCTACTCAATTTGTGATTCACCTCCATTGGAGTAGGTGCTACCCTGCAATCATCCATTTTAAACTTGATCAACAAGTTTTTCAAATACCTTTCTTGAGTTACATACACTCCATGTTGTGTGTATGAGATCTCCATGCCCAAGAAATATGATAAGTCTCCCAAGTCACTAATCTTGAACTCTTTCTCCATTTGCTTCTTTAGGCTTTGAATGCCTTTCTCATATGTACTTGTAAGAATTATATCATCAACATATATGCACATGTAAATGAACCCATCGTCTCTTGCTTTAACAAGCAAGCTACAATCTCCTATAGATACTTGGAAACCAAGTTCTTTCAAGAACTTCACAAGTCTATAATTCCATGCCCTTGGGGCCTGCTTCAAACCATACAAAGCTCTCTTGAGCTTACATACATGACCTGGATACCTTTCATTTCTGAATCCTTGTGGTTGCTCCATGAAAACATCATCTGAAATGTAACCATTTAGAAAAGATTCTTCACATCTAATTAACATAATTTCCAACCTTTACATGCAACAATGGCTATGAGTGTCCTGATGGTTGTCATCTTTGCCAAAGGACTATAAGTCTCATCATAATCTATACCATATGTCTGAGCAAACCCTTTCACAACAAGTCTAGCTTTATACCTAGACACACTTCCATCTTCAAATCTCTTTGTCTTGTAGACCCATTTGCATCCAATGATCTTCTGACTATTTGGTTTAGGAACCAAATCCCATGTCTGATTCTCCATCAATGCATCATACTCTTCCTGCATAGCTTTCTCCCAATTTTCCTTACCTTTTGCCTCTTCATATGTAGAAGGGTCTTCATCTGCCTCTATCATATAAGCATAATCTTTGGTAGCCAAAAAAGAAGTGTCATAGCTATACCTTGTAGGTTGCCATTTGTGTCTTGATGACTTTCTGAGTTCTCCACTTCTTGAGGTTTCTGGTTCATCACACTCTAGATCCAATCTTGGCACTTCTTCAACTTCAACCTGCACTTCACTGTTCTCCTCTTCATCAAATATCTGAACCTTTGATTTACCTTTCTTTTGATTCACAACTTCTTCATCACCTGCATAAATATTGATTGTTCCTACATACCAAGTACCTTGCTCATCAAATGTAACATCCATTGATACAAGGAATTGTTTTGTGGATGGACTCCACAACCTATATCCCATCTGCTTATCATCATATCCAATGAACACATACTTTTCAGCTTTAGGTTCCAATTTGTGCCTTAATTGAGATGGCACATATGCATATGCCAAACATCCAAATACTTTGCAATGATCTAGAGTAGGTCTCTTACCCCACCATGCCTCATATGGTGTCATACCCTACAAAGCTTTACATGGTAATCTATTAACCAAATATGTGGCTATATTTACAGCCTCAGCCCACAAATAATTTGGGCAATTTTTCTCCTTCGTCATGGATCTTGTAAACTCAACAAAAGTTCTATTCCTCCTTTCCGCTACACCATTTTGTTGAGGAGAGTACCTGCAAGTAATTTCCTTTTTTATACCTCAATTCCACAAGTAATCACTGAACTCATTAGAAAAATACTCTCCCCCTCCATCTGACCTTAATCTCTTCAACTTTTGACATGTAATTCTCTCTGCATATACATGATAATGTTTGAATGTATTGAATACCTCTGACTTATCTTTGATCACATAGATAGTGATCCATCTGGTAGCATCATCAACATAAATCACATAATACCTTGAACCATTGATGTTGAAATCCTTTGATGGTCCCCACACATCTATGTGTACCAATTCAAGCTTCTCTGAATACATAAAACCATGCTTGGAATAAGATTGCTTATGAGCCTTACCTAATTGACATGCCTCACATCTGTATGTCATATGTTGACCTGCAACATTAGGCAATCCAAGCACTAAACCATTGTTAACCATATCTTTAATACCTCTTTCATTGAAATGTCCAAACCTTTTGTGTCAAAGATCTAACTCAGAGATCTTATGTCCTCCACAGGTGAACAAGGCATGACCAATGTTACCTTGAATCTTCAATGTGAACAATCTTCCTTCTTTCTTCCCTAAAACAATTTGTTTATACCCATTGCTAGGGTCTTCCACAAAAACTCCTTCATTAGTGAACCTAACTTCATAACCTTTTTCAACAATTTGTCCTACACTTATCAGATTCTTTGGAATTGTAGGATCCAAAGTAACCTCTACTACCTCTACCTCTGAAATTACCTCTTTGATTTCTGTCACCTCTTCCTTTTGAATTAAAGTTCTGATTATATCCACCATTATTCTGAGTATTATGCCAACAATCATTAGTTAAATGATTTGTCTTACCACAAATCCAGCAAGCTTTGACTCCATCTTTATTACTTCTGCCTCTTCCTCTACCTTTGCCACCTCCTCTTCCTCTTAGGAAGTTAGATTGGCTAGTTGTTCCTTCATCTTCATTTGCTTGTTGCTTCCCTTTGCTATTCTTCTTCTTATCCTTTGAATACATTGCTTGACCTGCACTTTTATTACCTTCACCTTTGACATCCTGCTCAAAGGTTAGCATGTGTCCTAGCGATTTAAGTCAGGAGTAAAATGATCTAGTGATAATTCAATAGACAAAATGAATGGCTTCCATTTGTCATCACCTCTCAAACCTATCAGGATTTGCCTTACCAATTTATCCTCCTCAATATCTTCATCAACTACTCCTAATGCATCTGCAATGTCTTTCATCCTTGTTACATAATCTGAAATGGATTGAGAGTCCTTCTTCTTGAATGTGGTAAATTCTACCCACAAGGATGCCTTTCTTGACTTTGTGGTGTTTTGGAAATGCTCCTCCAAAGCATTCCATATATCACTTGCACTTTCAAGGCCTCTAATGTGAGGTAGCAAGTAGTCATTAACTCCCATGCAGATAATGCTCCTGGGTTGAGCATCTCTCTTTATCCAAGTCTTCAATTCTGACAATTCATCCCTAGTTGGAACACTAGGATCTCTGAATTGAGGCTTTTCTTCTTCACCTGTAATATAACCTATCAAGTCTTTGCTCATAAGATGAGCTTTCATCCTCATTGACCATGCTAGATAGTTCTCTCTATCCAATTTTTCTATCTGAAGAGATTCTCCCATCCTTTCTTCACCTTTGTCTTAAATCCTTCAAGCTTTATGAGGAATAAAGTTACATTTGCTTCGAATGAAGTTCCTTTTGTCTTCCTTGATATCTTTTGGCCTGCTTTTCAAGCTTTGCTTTCAAGCTTTCACCCTTTGTATCTTCAAATGTTGAATTCTTTATAACTGCAGCAGTCGGGATCCACCTTTCTTTAATTTTGATGCTTCCTGCTTTGATGCCACTAATGGAGAGTGTTAGTCTCCAAAAGAACAAGTTATCCTTGAATTTATATCACCTCTATATCAAGAATAACTTAAAACTTTCACCAATTTGGAGGATCAATACTCAATTTCCAAAATCTTCAACAAACTGTGAAGAAGGTGACTACATAGAAAGTCTACTGCACATACCTCACTTATTGACTTATCAAATGTGTAAAGTTTTTTACAAGACTTTGCAAAATGTGTCATCTATAGTTTGTGCACGTCCTCCAAGTTAAATCATTCCAAAAGACTCAGTAGATCTTGAGAAATGATCTTAAGAAGTCACCAATGTCTAAAACTATAGTTATTTACAGTCGACTTTGACACCTACAACTTCTAAAGCTTGGTTCTCCCAAATTAGAATCCGTTTAATCAAATGCTTTTAGCCATAGGTAGCTTACCTTCCAACTTAAAGAATGAGTGCTTGCTTCCTCAAAACTTTACACTGTGGCAGGAGAACTGACCAAACCATTAGCATCGAATTTTGTGCCTCCTGCAACTTCTCTTCTTTACATTTACACATGTAAATGTTCCTACACTCAATTCTCTCAACCTGATCACAGTTAGAAGCTGAAAATTTGTACAGAGTTCAATCAACTATAGACTTAGACTTGTACAAAAGCATTTCACAAAAGATACAACATAGAAGGAGAACTCTCAGAAATATCAGGTGCAACTTTTCTTCATTTCTGGAAAACTTTACATCTGAGTGATGTGAGAGATCTTACTCACTTCTAAAGTGTCTAATGACTCATAAAACTTCTAATTTCTCTATTCACATGCTCTCTCATATTTGCCCCGACATTTTTCCTTGTATATATAGGCAAATATGTACAAGCTCATAAATATACAAAAGTATAAGTGAGCTAACTCTAAGTTAATGTACATATGTATACATATCTTCATTCTCTGAACATATACTTTCTTCATGCTTCATGACTTGATCTTTTCTTCAATCCTTGACTTGAAAACTTCATCAAAACTTCAATTGTTGATTGCCTTGCACCAACACGGTATGGAATAGGGACTACCAAATTGGAAGACGAGAGAATGAGAGAACCCAGGTCTCAATGGGACAGAGGAGATTTTCCTTTGCCTAGACCTAGAGAGCACCCCAGAATATTGGGATGTGTGCAAATATACATATGTTTGTGTATATACATATGTATGTATATATGTATGCATACATGGTGTGTATGTATGTATGTGTGTATGTTTATGTATGTATGTATGTACATATGCATGTATATTGTTTGTGTTATGTATGTATGTTTGTTTCTGTATGTCTTTTTGTATGTGTATGTATGTTTGTTTGTGTATGTATGTCTGCATGTTTATGAATCTATGTATGTACATATGTATGCATACACATTTGTGTATTTATGTATGTAAGTTTGTGTATATATGTATGCATGCATGTTTGTGAATGTATGTATGTATGAATACATACATGTTTGTGTATGTATGTATTGTTGGAGTTTGATGTCTATGGAAGCACATGAACAACAGAAGCAAGAAGAAGTTTGGGGCACAACACAACACTGAATGAATTACCAAGGGAGCATACAAGAATGAGTATCCCGTTACGTTATAGGTATATATACACATTGAGGTAAAAAAACGCAATCTCTCTACTGAAATCGAAGATGAGGATGAGACTTTTAAAGAGATTCTAAGTTAGCTTTGCATATTCTCTCTCTATATTTTATAGCTATGAAGTTTGAAGTCATGCAACATAGCATTACTTCATTCTCTAGAACACCTTCACCCTTGTACATTCCCTCCTCAAGCATAGTCGACGAGACCATTAGACAATTCTCTCTCTCTCTCTCTCTCTCTCTCTCTCTCTCTCTCTCTTTCTCTCATTTTACTCCCTCACCAAGGGATTCCTTTGTAACATCCAAGGGTCTTTTACCCTCAGTGTGACACACCCTTTCAAACCTTTATTTTTGGCACTCCAAGCACTTAAGTGCCCACATTATAAGGGGACACTGTGTTTTGCCAAGGGTCTAACCCTCACTTGTGGCACTATGTGGCACTAAGTGCCATCTATTTTTGTAAACTCGAAGACATAAAAGAAGGACTTTGTGTGTGTGCTTGGGAAGGCTACTCCAAGCAAGGGTGCAATTTCCTAAATTTGTACCTATGTTCATGCCCAAGGATTAGAGGTTAAATGGCACAAACTACAATTTGTGGAAAGATATGATTAGGGTCTATCTATATACAAACTTGTTGCATGAAGTAGTTGATTCTACAGAACTAGAGCCCAAGAAAAATAGTAACTTAGCGGCCTAGAATATTTGGAATGTAAAAGACAAATGAGCCTGAGGACAACTATTGCTAGCCTGTGATGAGTTAATGAAAGAGCATACTACTTTGTGCAAGACTTCCCATGAAGCTTCAAAAATACTTCAAGATCTCTATGAGGACAAAAATCCCTCTAGAATATATGCCATAGAAGTAGAATTCCATAACATCACCATTAGATCCCAAGATCCCATCTCCAAGATCATCATTGAAGATTACCAATGCGAGCTCACATTGTGTGGCATACATGTGTCAAGTGAGGATATGGATATTAGGCTTCTAAATAATCTTCCTAGGTCATATGAAACCTTTGTCACAACACTTTACAATCGCCACCAAGTGTTAACCTAGGAGTAAGTGAAGAGACTTTTGCTCATCCATGATTTGCGAACGAAGTCTTCAACATGCAAGAAGTCTTCATGAAAGATAAGGGTCCCTTGAACAAGGCCAAAAACTCTAATCACTCTATCTAAACAAGGCTCTAATAACTCATCCAAGAAGATTACCTGCAACTATTGTAGTAAATCAGGAAAAATCGAGAAGTTTTTCTATAAAACAAAGAGCAACTCTAGACTCTACTTCCAAAAACCAGGCTAAGTTTTCAACATCGGTCTCATTGCTCAAGTGAAGATCTCTTCATCTCAACTGAGGCCGATGCTCCAATCACTTATGTCTCCTCATAGGCATGGTTATTTGATAGTGGTGCAACCTCTCACATGCGCAAAGATCACAAATCATTTCAGGAGTTAAAAGATCACACTGATGAAGTTTATTTAGGAAATAAGAAAATTATTCCAATATAAGGGAAGGATAAAGTTCAAATTACAAATCATCGAGGAGAGTGAAAAGCCTTATCAAATGTACTTTTTGTACCAAAGTTATGTATGACCTTCCGCTTCATCAAGGCAATCACCAATCATCACAAACAAATTTCTATTTGACAACACAACAATGAAGGCAATCGATCCCAGAATTAAGGAAATAGCCCAAGGATTTGAAGATAAAGGCTTCTACAAGCTTTCGTGTGTTTTGTTTAAGGAGTCAATTTATATCTTGTGGCACCAAAGATATGGAGACACAACTTACTTAACCAAGATCACAACATTTGTATTGGTTAAGATATTACCCAAGATTGGACAAATGCAAGATAACCGCCAAGCTTGCACTCAAGGCAAGAAACATAGGGCCCTTGTTCCCAAAGAGGCTTCCACCTGAACAAGGAACCTTCTGGCCCTAGTCCACATGGATCTCTGTGGATCCATGAATACCCCATCACTAAGTGAATCACAATACTTCTTTCTCTTAGCAGATGATCACACAAGATACATATGGGTATACTTTCTCAAGTCTAAGTTAGATACATTTTCTAAGTTTAGAGAATGAGTCTATCAAGTTGAGAACAAGGCATCAAGTTCAATCAAAACCAATAGGTCAGATGGAGGTGGTGAATTCATTAACCATGACTTTGACAACTTCTTAAAACAAAAGGGCGTCAAGAGGCAAGTCACTAAAACTCATACTCCATCCAAAGATGGAGTAGCTGAAAGAAAGATCTGTAGTATCATGGAAATGGCATGCACTATGCTTCACAACAAAAGATTACCATTCAATTTTTTGGTTGAATCTATACACACTCCTGTTCACATCATTAATAGAGGCTTCACAAGTGCACTACACAACAAGACTCCATTTAAAGCCTACTATGGACACAAGCCTAATGTCAACTTCTTTAAAGTTTGGAAGTGAGGCATTCATACATGTTCCAAAGGAAGATCGGCATAAGTTATAATTTAAGTCTAAGAAAAATCTATTCATTGGCTTTAGTGAACAATCGAAGGCATACATACTATACGATCTTGATAACCACTGCTTCACCATTTTAAAAGATCTGATATCTGATGAAGCTCCAAAGTAATCAACCAAAGAACCAAGTTCAAGTTTGATTTCACCCATCTATACTTTGGAGGGGGTCACAATTGTTTCTAAGCAAGATTCAGAAGTAAGTACTTCTCACCAATCGAAGAGATCTCAAAGGGCTCATAAAAAATAAGCAATGTGAACAAAGTCAATACGTGAATTATACACTTATGCACCAACTTCAGCAAATTCTAGAGCCTTCAAACTTCAAAGAATCTCAAGGTCAACTTGAGTCAGAAGAAGCTATGCAAACAAGAATGGATGCAATTAAAAAGAAGAATATTTTACCACTTGTTCCAAAGACTACAAATCATCAACTTATAGGAGTTAAGTGTCTATTCAAAGTTAAGTACAAATCATCAACTTATTGGAGTTAAGTGCCTATACAAAGTTAAGTACAAATCAGATAGTACCTTAGACAAGTATAAAGCAAGACTTGTAGCTAAGGGTTATAAGCAAAAGCATGGCATTCATTATGAAGAAATCTTTGCCCCTACTACAAGATTTAGAACCATAAGAGTCATTCTTGTAGTAAGTGCACACTTCAAAAGGCCCATTTACCAACTTGACATCAAAAGTGCTTTCCTCGATGGGATCTTCAAGAAGAGGTCTATGTTAAACAACTTGAAGGTTTCAAGATCAAAGGAAAGGAAGATCATGTACATAAGCTTCACAAAGCACTTTATGGTCTTAAGCAACCTTTGAGGCATGGTATAAAAAGATCCACAAGTTCTTCAAAGATAAAAGATTTCAAAGGAGCACTGTCGATGCTAACTTATGCATGATCAAAAAGAGTCCATAATTGCAATCATCATCCTCTATGTAGATTACTTGATTTCGATAGGTTCAGATGGCAAATGCATCCAATTCATCATCACATAGCTTCACCTTGAGTACTCCATGATAGATCTTGGTCTACTTCACTACTTCTTAGGAATGGAAGTATGGCAAACAAAAGAAGGTATATTTCTCTCACAAAAGAAGTAAAACTCTAATCTTCTCTATAGGTATAACATGGAACAATGCCACTCAATATGTCTATACCACTTGATCAAAACATCAAGCTCACACTAAGGACTCTTCATCACTTGTGGATGTGCATTCTTATAGACAGCTTGTTGGCTGTTTACTTTACCTATCCAGCACGAGACTAGATGTTGCATATGCAATTAGTATACTCAATTAGTTTGCACATTAGCCTTGTCAGACACATTAGGATGCTTCTCAGAGACCACTACAATACCTTGCCCTCATCGACATCATGTCTTTGGTACAAAGAGGGCATTGGACTCGCCAGATATTCAGATTCAAATTGGGTTGGTGATCATGATCCCTGACGGTCTACTTCTAGATGCATCTCCTTGCTTGGCTCAAGACCTATCTCTTGGGCAAGTAAGAAGCAACCTACAGTTGCTCGATCATCGATTGAGGCTAGTATCGAGCATCCAACTTTGTAGCATGTGAGGTCATCTTGCTTCGACATTTATTATTTAACATTGGTTAGTAGGTTACTTTGACATGCATCCGCATAGACAACTAATGAGCCTTGGCCATCGACAAGAATCTTGTGTTCCATGTTCAAAAAAACCACATCGAGATTTGGTAAACATTTCATCCATGAGAATCCTATATCACAAGAGATTTCTCTAGAGCAGTGTACCTCTCAGGAGAACTTAGAGGACATGTTCATGAAGGCTTTGCCTCTAGTTTTGCTCTAGCACTTGGTGGACTTCTGTAGCATTCAACCACTCCAAAATGGAGTTGTAGAGGAGATGTTGATGATATTATTTTTCTACCTCATTTCCATTTGTATTTTCATGAGTGCATATTCATTTTGTATATAGAAGACACTCCATTTTACTTCATTTTATATTGTTTCTGATTATATCTGAGTACCTTGCCATTTGCTTCTACTGGTGTATTCATTCTCCTTCAAGGGAAATTATCCCACATATGATGTACTTTGGAGTCTCTCCTCCAAATCTATATAAGGAGGCCTCTCCCCAACATTGAGCCTACTCCATGCTCTTGACAAGATCATTTCCAATCCATGTGAGTTTACCCATTTCTTGGTTTACTCACTTTGAGTCTCTCACACTCTAAACTCTTCTGATAACTTCCTAAAGTAGAAAGGCATCAAAAGACAAGTCATATACTCCATCTCAAAAATGGATTGCCAAAAGGAAGATCCCCACTGTCATGGATATAACATGCACCATGCTTCACAACAAAATATTACCTTCCAATTTTGGTTTGGAGTTGTACACATTGTTGTATACACCATCAATAGAGGCTTCACAAGTGCACTATATAATAATATATCATTTGAAGCCTAGTTTGGAAGAAATCCTAATTTTGACTACTTTAGAGTTTTTAAGAATGAAGCATTTGTACATGTGCCCAAAGAAGATTGGAACAAGTTATCATCAAAGTCTAAGAAGCATCTATTTATTGGATCTAATGCATAAACATTATACGAGTTGGAAAAACCACTCCATGAATATTTCAAAATATATAATCTTTGATGAATCTTTAAAGTACTCAACTAAAGATCCAAACTCAAGTTCCAGTCCATCCATCTATAATTAAGAGGGAAACATGGTCATTTCTAAGCATAGTTCAGAAGCAAGTACTTCCCAACAGCCTAGGAGATCCCAAAGCCTCATCAAGAAGCAACAACAAGAACAAAGTCACTATGTAAATTATGCTCTCATGCATCAAATTCAACAAATTCTAGATCCATCCAACTTCAAAGAAGCTGAAGGACAAGCAGAGTATGCAAATTTGATGGATGCAATCCAAAAGAACAATACTTGGACACTTGTTCCAAAGCCTTCTAATCATCAAGTTATTGGAGTTAAGTGACTATATAAAGTCAAGTACAAATTAGATGGAACTTTGGACAAGCACAAAGCAAGACTCATAGCAAAGGGATATAAAGGCATTGAATATGAAGAAACCTTTGCTCCTACTACAAGGTTCACAACTATTACAATCATTCTTGCCTTAAGTGCATACTTCAAATGGCCCATTTACCAACTAGATGTAAAAGGTGCTTTCCTACATGGCGATCTTAAAGAAGAAGTATACATGGGATAGCTAGAAGGTTTCGATTCCTCTCTTAGAAGAAGTAGTGCTCTGATCTCCTTTCCAAATATAACATAGACTAGTGTAGCTCAATATATACACCACTTGATCCCAACATCAAGATCACAGTAGAGGACACATCATCGCTTGTGGATGTGCATGATTATCGACAATTGGTTGGCTCTTTATTCTACCTAGCAAACACCTAGACCATGCATTGGCTATGCAATTGGTATAATTAGACATTTTGCACATCAATTTCATCAGACATATTGGCAAGTTGTCATAGATTATTTCAATACCTTGACCTCACCCGACATCATGGTCTTTGGTATAGAGAGGGCATTGATCTCATAGGATATTATGATTTGGATTGGGCTAGTAATCCTGATTCTGGACAGTCTACTTTTCGATACATTTTCTTGCTTGGATCAACACCTATCTCTTGGGCAAGTAGGAAGCATCCTATAGTTCATCTATCATCCATAGAGGCCCAGTACTGAGCATCCAGATGTGTAGAAAATAATGACGTAGTTCCATAATTCCCATCCATTCCATGTGAAATGGCATTTTCAAAAGTGAAGCTTATGTAATGAATTGCAACTTGACATAAGAAAGAGTTCTTTTAATCCAAAGAGAGAGTTCTTGAGTCAACTTGTGTCCATGGCATGAAACCTAACTTCCCATTAAGCTATTCACCACTTCCCGTCTCTTTCCTTGGCCATTGATGGCAAGATTGTGTGTGATATTGTCAAAAGAGTGAGCGCAAATGACATACAAATTTGGTTTTTTCACTTTAAGTTAAGGTACGAACCTTCAAATTGGTTTGTTGGAAGCTCATGGAGAGCATTCTGATGAGCCCATAATTCACAAGATTTGTGCAAGTGGGTACATAGATATGGTTCAATTTTTCATATTGTGATGAAGACTTGAGGAGAGAGATTCACTTGATATAGAGATCTTATGAGCACATCCTAATAAGTAAGACTTGCACAGCCATTGCTTGAGTACAAGTCTTTGTATACTTGAGCGAGCCAAATCTAGGATTGGGAATGTGTGAATGACATTCCAATCCTTAATTACATTTCATGGATGTGGAGTTTTAAGATCAACTTCTTTTATGAAATGTCACAACATTGACTAAAGCATGATAAAAGTAATAGATATATTATTGGCTATAGTATCATTTCATTTGATGTTTTTTTTGTCAACTTGTTGTGACAAAAAAGATGTCTCATGTAGTTTTTACAATTTTGAATGAATTTTATCTCAAAACCATCACTTTGGGGAGCTCGAAGGTTGCATGAATTCTAATATTTCAAGCAAGAAATAAGAAATGAATAATTTGCATGTCTAATTCGCTTGTGCCAAATCTCTATGTTAGCAATAACACTTTCACCTTTAGCAAACATAGCTATATTCATTTGAGGAATTTTCACATTTAAGGTGAACATCCTACCCACTATATTTCCTTTGACAATCAATCTTCCATTCTGTCTATACTTTTCCATGTATAATCCATCAACATTGAACCAACTTGTAATCCCTGGTCAACCATTTGTCCAACAGAGAAAAAATTCTTTGTTATATTCGAAACATGGAGTACATCACCAAGATTCTTCTCTTGTCAAAAGGGGTAGATATCTTTGGAAAAACATTGGTAACAACTTGAGAGTCAAAAAGTTTATATGTTGGAAACAAACCTTGCTTAAAGAGCTCAATGCTATTATACTCTATCGAGGAATGAAGTTGAAGAGAAGTTATAACAAAGACTTGGATTCATATGAACAATATACGTATCAAGAAGAACTTTGTAGTACTCTCCTTTTTGAGCTCCATGGATTCTTTATCTCCTCTCACTCTCTTTAATAATGATGATGATGATAATAATTTTAATAATAATAATAATAATAATAATAATAATAATAATAATAGTAGTAGTAGTAGTAATAATAATAATAATAATCATCATCATCATCATAATAATAATAAGTACATGTGTATACGTCGTCAATGTTTTGAGTTGCAAGATATAAAATCACCAGATTTAAACAAGGGCTTCAATCTTGGACCTATTATCGAGTAGCTTAAATTATAAAGAAAAAGTTTCCATGAAATGGATTTAATATCTTCTTCTCGTATTGAGAGAAATTAGAGATTCGGAAAAGGCTTTGAAACATTTTGAGACTTGAAAAGGGTATTTCTTGGAAATAAACCTTACTTGCATGGGTTCTTTGACTTTATGAAATGCCGCTAAAAGAGAACTTATATGGAAGATAAGGGTATATATGACATGATCAACTACGGGAAAAACATCCACGTGCATTAGTTTAATTGGGTGGAATGTTCATCTTTTTAGGTGGGGGTGGGGTTCAACCCTTGCTTGCAATGTTGTGCATGTATTGGACTTTAGGCCAGACTTCAAATTAGCTTCCTTGTTGTTTTACCGCCTTTGGGCAGCCTACTAAGTCCTAACCATTGCTTTATGGGATACAAAAGGTCCCATGGATACTATATCCACCTTCACTTATACAACTTTCTCTTAAAAAAAAAAAACTAAGAAAAAACTTTGATACTAAGAAAAAAACTTTGATACTCTAAATAAAAAGAGCTTCCAAATTTCTTTAGTCAGAGTGCGGTATTTTTCGCTAACTGCTTTTGTAATTTCTTTTGGACTAACATAATTGAAGTAAAACATCACATATTAACCTTCTTTGCAATTCCCCCGAACTTCTCTTGTGACGTCCTTTAACATAATTTCACATAAAAGTAAAGTAAAAAATAAAGAAGGCCCCCTACCATCTCCTCGATGAATGGTCGACTGTTATCCGGGGAGAGTGATATTGCCATCTCTCTCTCTCTCTCTCTCTCTCTCTCTCTCTCTCTCATAACACACACCTACACACACAAAATGGAGTGTTTACACCGAGAATGTGTCGAACCTAATCGCTCATACACTCTGTTATGTTCACTGAATGCCTCAAGACGCGTATCGCCTCTTTCAGGTCTTTCCGTCTCTGTAAATGAGTGGATGACTACAGGATTTCGAAGAGCTAACTTCTAAGTCTCGTTTACAGCGAGTTTCAAACGTTCACCTCTTCCTTGTATGAGCTCAGAAGCTACCTTCCAAACTGCAGAGGAACGCCAACAGTTGTTTAATAGTATTGCACCAGCTTACGACAAGGTAATGTCGTACAATGGACTTAGATACATGACGAAAACCTTCCAATCGTTTTCGTTTCATATATTTTATTTGTTTTTTTATTTATTTATGAAAGATAATGGTGTACTTGATATCTATTGATTGGTGTACTTGAAAATTGCATTTGGGGAAAGGAGGGAAAGGAAAATAAAAATAAGTAGAAGATATCTATTGATTGGTGTACTTGAAAATTGCATTTGGGGAAAGGAGGGAAAGGAAAATAAAAATAAGTAGAAGATTTGACAACTTACAAATGAAAGGAATATCCATCCAGTTGAAACGGGTGTGGTGTAGTGGTAAGTTTTGAACGCCGTGGGGAAGAGTGCTTGGCTTCAAGTTCCACAGAGTGCTTGGGTTCAAGTCCCACTCAATGAACATGTTCAGCCATCTGGCGTATCCAAATGTATGGGTGCCTCTACCTTACGAGGTCATGTGTGTGTGTCTTTCATGCATTGTACTGTCAAACAAAAAAAAAAAGAAATATTCATCCACACTATCAGGATGTGCTAAGCAATACTCTCTCTCTCTATCTCTCTCTCTCTCCTCTCCCTGTCTCTCTTTCCACGTGTATCCAAATCATTCAAGGGACAATTCAAACTTGGAACCGAATTTGTATTAAGGAGACGCAAAATGTTATGAGTTCATTATGGTTTTATTTACTATAAATGTTTTTCTTTGTTTCGATATTTGTTTCGATATTTGGGTTAAAGTGCATGGTAATATAAATTAATATATTGTAGTAGTTACATGGTAAACACATGATGATTGTCGGGGCACGACCCAAGCGAACTATTCCAGCTGATGTTCATGAATGCCCAAAGTGAAGTCATCTAGACTATCACGAAACCCCTGAATTAAATTTGAAGGAATTATGGTTGCAACGGCTTGGAAGATGACACATCCTCGCACATTGAGCAATGTTAAGTTTTTCAATGAGTCAAAGCACAAAGAATCTTACTTTCATGGAACTTGGGGATCGTGGGAGGAGATTCAAAAACACATCGAATGTACTTCTTGGTCCATCTCATTGAGAAACAATAAGAATGAGAATAGATTTTGCCTGAGTTGGCTGTTTCTCACATAAAACAAATTAACGGGAGCAAAGTCAAGGATAAATGTTGAGGAGAAGGATTGGAGACGAAAATTGAGAATGAGGGATCCTTTTTGCCATGCTCTTATATCATTCACATTGCACATTGCAAATGCATGTGACATGCATAATGTACAACTTACATGTGACATTTCTCCTTGTATATCTATAGTCCACATGGCACATGTGCAAGCAATGCGGATTGATATTACAGTTTGCATATGATCATGCCACAATTCATATGTGATGCGAGACATGCATTTTTATTGACTTTTGCACATGCATAAACACATTGCAATTTGTCACATTGACATTGACATTGACATTGACATTGACATTGACATTGACATTGACATTGCAAAAGCACATGTACATTGCCACATTGACATTCATAATGCCCACCACAGTTAGAAATGGTAGGGACTCATCGAAAACAGAGTTTCCAAAAATTTAAAAACGATAAGAAACGGTTTAACAACTATATGGGAGACCATTTAAGAAGCTCACTTGCATCTTGATTAAGATTCTATAGGATGCAACTAGAGGGGCATATCCAAACATTGAACCACAGTCATGGCAACCGTCTAGGAATATGCCACAGATGAGTTGGTATGATGAAGAGTGCAAAGAGATGAGAACTTGGTTGGAGCAACATCTCTTTAGGAATCATCACTCATCCATAGTGATGTATTACTTTAAAGGCACTTGATTCAATGGAAGAAAGCTGCCCTTCTTGCTCACGTGGAATGGGACCTATATTGGCCGTTCTTGAGTCAAGATTGGATAGAAGCATGATGGCTCTTCTGTGAGTTGTTCTTTGCAAGTTTGTGGCTCTTCTGGGAGTTGTTCTCCAACTTTAGTGATTGCTTCTTTGGAAGTTTGGGCTGTTATGAAGCTGCATTGTACACTATCCTTCGAAAGACACCTCTCTCTGATAAGGTATTACCATATAGTGACATGGTTGCAGAGCTCTTAGCAATGATGTACTATTATACTATGGAGCCAAGGTATTATCATACCATTACAATCGATCACACTTTTCAACCCGGTTGTATGTATCCATCCTTGAAGATATATCAAAGTATAATTCAGTGGGCCACTTTTCTTGAAACGGAGAGAAGAAGAGACCTAACCAATGAGAGCATATGCCACCTTAGGTGGTTTGAAGAGTAAGGACCTAGGGACTGATGAAGATAAATGTGTTGGAAATCAATGTCACTTCATTCCAAAATCCATTTAGGGAAGAAACCTAATTTTGATACTTAGTCATTTTGGGCATAAAATTTGGGTAAAATTTTTATGAGCCTATCTTGTAGAGCTTGAAGATAGATTTCTAATGGTATATGACATGAAGTCATCAGAGATCAGATTTGGGAGAAAACCCTAACCCTAATTTTCTGCTGAGATAGGGTTTTTACCTCATTTGATAGCTCTCAGCTTGGAGGTCATAAAAATGTTTTCTGATCATTCATTAGGTGGTCAGATAGTGGAAAAAGCAAGTCAAAACCTATCTTCAGTGATAATTTAAAAATAAAGCAAAAGCTAGTAAAAAATTTGCGATTGAGTTTTAAAAAGCGATTGAAGATATCCCAACGCAAACCAGCGCTAGCTTGTGGTCGAGCTTGAGGAGGTGGTGCTCTAGCACTCATGGGACAGCCATGGTGCACTTTGTGAATCCATGTTGAGGAGTAGTCATGAAGTTCTTCTTGGAGAAGAGTGTGCGCACACTCTTGCTTATGGAGAAGACTTATTTATCAGCAGATTGGTGGTGTGGTTCAACCATCTACATTATGTATTTGAAGAGTGTCTTCTACATGAAGATTTTGGTGTACTTCAAAGACATTGGATGGAGCTTAACATAAGATTGCATCTTATGTTAATTATTCAAGTACTTATTCTCTTTATGCACAAAAGTATTACTTGGAGCTTATGGAGGCAGTGGCATCCATATCTGGAGGAGTCCTATTCGGCATACATAAAGGAGAATCAGTTATGCATGCTACATGCATTCAGATGAGGTGTTAGAGAAGGTGTTTCCATATGAGTATGAGGATTTCTGTCAGCAACATGTTAGCATTCTATGCTAAGTTTGTAAGTATGTGATCTTTCACACACACATCTGATTTAGGGTCTTCCATAGCCTAAATTCAGATTAGAGTTTGCTCAATATCAATTTCAAACTGATCTTTCCTCTTTCTGTCACTCATATACACTCTTCTATAACCTATCAAGTCATACATCTCATACATAATCAGATTTCTACATAATCAGATTTCTGTCCCTATATCTGAATATTCTTGTAAATTCTGTACATACACTATTCCATCTATTTCTGTTCACATAGAGTGGTTGAGATTTTGACTCCCACATTGTAAATTGACATTTGTATATATGATGATGTGAGTAAGGAGTGGCTTACGTAACACTTTGGACATGTTGTCTAATCTCTCTCTATCTTTGTCTCATCATTGTATGATCAAGTGTTGTGTGCTCATGTTTGTCAATTTTGGAAGATGTTGGAATCTGTGTTGTAGATCTTGGACCTATGGGACCTGTGGAATTAAGTTATGGGCCTACCGAATTTCTAACATTTGGTATCATAGCTTCCAGACTACCAACATATGGTTTCAGAGAATCTTCTAACATTTGACATTTGACATACACACTTAATCTAGATGAGTAGAGATTTGAGAATTAGACAATTCAGTACATGTTTATTTATGAATGTGGAGTATGAAGTTAATGATCTGTTAGCAACCAAATACTTTTGGAAGAGTAAAGTTACTTTACAAAAGTATTGCTTGAAAACCAAGACTTGATGAAGAGAAGGCTACTTCAAATTCAAGGAAAAACAATGGTTTGGAGAAGACGAAGGAACCAGATCAACATCAAATCACATGTATTAGTTTCTACTATCATATTGTCATTTGCAGGTCTTATCTTAGAAGAGCAGTTACGAAGAGATTTGAAGGATTCAAGAAGTGCTTTTAAACACTTTCATTACTTTGAAAGTTAAAGCATTAGCTACATCAAAACATGTATCTAGTGGTTGTTCTTGACAGTTTTGATAGATCTCTTTCATGGCAAGAAAGCTCATCTAAGAAGACAAATTTGGAGATCAAATCAGTTTTGTTTTCAGCCAACACAAGGTTGAAAGTTTTTTTTATCTAGGTACAAAATCTAGGTATGTAAATTACCTAGAGAGGTAATTCAGTGTTCAACATATGAGGAGATGGAGCTTAGATGGTAGAAGCATGTTTTATCTTCTATGTTCACTTCCATTTATATACCATGTTTGTTTTGTCTCTTACTCTTAGCACTAGAGGAAGAGAAAAATTCATTTGAAGAAGTTAAGAGTGCTTGCTACTTCAAGATGAAGAGAACAAAAGGTATTGAAGAGAAGTTTGAAGATGTTAACATCATCAGGTGGAAGAAAGATGAAGAAGAAGAAAGTCAAACAATTCCAAAGGGAAAGTAAGACTTCCTTTTCTATTATATTTTCCATATACTTTTCCTACTTTTATCCTCTACATCCAAAGACAAGTCTACGAGAACATCTTGTGTGAAGAAGATAGTTTAAAGAAGAAGCAGTTTCTTGTTTTGCATTATACTTGGTCATGTTTTAGTAGGTTTTGACAAAGAATTGCATTGAGAGAAAGAAAAGGAGCAGATATTCTAGACAGCTTATATGTTTTGACTCATATATGTATGAGTTATGTATAAGTTGAAGATTTTGAGTAGGCAACTTATATGTTCCCTCAAAGAATTCTTGGAGTGTCAATTCAAAGCTACTCGGTATATGACAAGTTGCAGGGAAGTATTTTTCTTCTTTAACTAACTCTTGAGGTAAAAGACTATTTGTAGCACATGTTGGAGACTTGGAGTGAGATTTTTTTTGGAAAAGTTACCACATATTCAGTATACTCAAAAAATTAAGAGTTTTTTAGAGGAAAATTCAAAAAATTCAGTATTTTCAAAAAAATTCAGAAAATTCAGTATTTTCAGAAAATTCAGTATTTTCAGAAAATTCAGTATTTTCAGGAAAATTCAGAAAAATTCAGATTTTTTTGATGTACTAGTCAGATGGAGAATCTACTTTTTATGTTTGACTTGTTTTTTGGATACATGCTTGTATTCAAAAAGGTGTTCCATCGGATCCTATCACTTGATTCAGAAGTGGAGTAACCAAAAGAAAGTCAAGCACATATTTTCACATTTCATCGAGGAAGAATATGAAGATATGAAGTATCAACTTGCAAATTTTGGAGTTCTCAAGGTGAGAGTTTGTCCACTTGTGTTCTAGTAGAAATTGCAGATTCTTCGGATGGATTTAGTTGATGAAAAGTTTACAACTTTATATAAGAAGCATGGACACTTAGAGACATTCAAGTAGCAAATCAAACATTCAGTCATGAAGGTTTGATGAGAGCAGATTCTACATAGGTATTTTGTTGGAGAGATCTTGTAAGATCTTGATAGATCTTGTATGATCTTGAATATCTTGAGTATTTTGAGTCAGATGTCTATCCTTTGTTTGTAAAATTCTTAACATTGGAAGAAGTTAAAGATTCAGAATCTATCATATTAGTGTTGCAGAGAAATAGAAGAAGATACTTGTTATGTTGCAGAAGATTATGAATCCTAAAATGCTGTCAGAAAGGTTTTTGTTATGATAGGATCAGGTAACCTTATTCTAGATTTTGGAAAGCTGAGGAATAGTAGGGAAAGCTATTGGCATGTGTAGAGTGCTAATAAAAGGGTTGAGATATTTTGTTTTCAGATAGAGGTATTGACCACTGAAGATCAGAGTTATTGAAAGAAGGAAGATGTCACAGGTTTCATAAAGTCTGATTTACTTTAAAGGAATTTGGATACTAGTGTTAAATCATCCAGGGGGTGATGAAACATGAAGACTTATTTTTAGCCATATGTGAAAGGATGCAGAATCATACCTACATGTATTCCTATATTTTCTTTGTCAGTTTCTCTTTATGTTCATGCTTTGAAAGAAGAAGGAAGAAGGAGAATGTCTAGAGAAAGTTCCTGTTAGGTGTTCTTGTTCGGGAGAAAGTTCCAGAGTTCTATTGAAGAGAAGCTTGATATACCAAACTTTGAAGGAAACAGGTATGAGGAACACGGATGAAGACAAGATGACATCATAATTATGAAATTTTGGTGAGACTCTCATGAGTTGAGTTGAGTACATTCAGAGATGAACGAGCTAGTGTTCATAATACACTAAGTTGTGAGTTTTCAATCACAAGTCCCAGGGTGGATTTAATTTCTGATTTGGTTTTTTGTATCTACATATCACAGTAGAAGCACGTTGAGAAACCTTTCGTAAGGTAAATGCAAATATGTGAATCCTAGTGTATGCTTACAGGTTTGAGAAGACAGGAGATAGTAGATTCAAAGTCAATACATGCTACATATGTGTCAAACAATGATTGCTTGATGTATGCTAACACTATTGGATATCTAGTTTTGCATATTTTCTGAGGTATTATGGTTCATATTCAGCAAATTCAGATTTTTGAAGTTTGAAGAAGTTCAAATTCAGTTTTGAAGAAGACTTTGGAAGATAAAGTTTTGAGGGTCCTTCAGAAAGAAAAGTTTGAAGCTTATGTAAGTTTAAAGATGAATGAAGTACATATCCAGTTCAGTTTGTACCAATATGACGTTGCAGGGGGGATTGTTGGAAATCAATGTCACATCAGTCCAAAATCCATTTAGGGCATAAACCTAATTTTGATACTTAGTCATTTTTGGCACAAAATTTGGGTAAAATTTTTATGAGCCTATCTTGTAGAGCTTGAAGAGAGCTTTCTAATGGTATATGACATGAAGTCATCAGAGATCAGATTTGGGAGAAAACCATAACCTTAATTTTCTGTTGAGTTAGGGTTTTTACCTCATTTGATAGCTCTCAACGTGGAGGTCATAAAAATGTTTTCAGATCATTCATTAGGTGGTCAGATAGTGGAAAAAGAAAGTCAAAACCTATCTTCAGTGATAATTTCAAAATAGAGCAAAAGCTAGTAAAAAAATTGCGATTGAGTTTTAAAAAGCGATAAGTGATCTACGAAAAGCAGATTTTTTCGCTAGAACACTTGGTGGTCTATATAAGAAGCCCCTTGGTCACGTTTGAAGATATCCCAACGCAAACCAACGCTAGCTTGTGATGGAGCTTGAGGAGGTGGTGCTCTAGCACTCATGGGACAGCCATGGTGCACTTTGTGAAGCCATGTTGAGGAGTAGTCATGAAGTTCTTCTTGGAGAAGAGTGTGCTCACACTCTTGCTTATGGAGAAGACTTACTTATAAGCACATTAGTGGTGTGGATCAGCCATCTACATTATGTATTTGAAGACTGTCTTCTACATGAAAATTTTGGTGTGCTTCAAAGACATTGGATGGAGCTTAACATAAGATTGCATCTTATGTGAATTATTCAGGTACTTATTCTCTTTATGCACAAAGGTACTACTTTGAGCTTATGGAGGCAGTGGCATCCATATCTGGAGTAGTCCTATTCAGCTACATAAAGGAGAATTAGTACATGCATGCTACATGCATTCAGATGAGGTGTTAGAGAAGGTGTTTCCATATGAGTATGAGGATTTCTGTCAGCAACATCTTAGCATTCTATGCTAAGTCTATAAGTATGTGATCTTTCACACACACATCTGATTTAGGGTCTTCCATAGCTTAAATTCAGATTAGGGTTTGCTGAATATCAGTTTCAAACTGATCTTTCCTCTTTCTGTCACTCATATACACTCTTCTACAATCTATCAGGTCATACATCTCATACATATTCAGATTTCTATCCCTACATCTGAATATTCTTGTAAATTCTGTACATACACTCTTTCATCTATTTCCTTTCACATAGAGTGGTAGAGATTTTGACTCCCACATTGTAAATTGACATTTGTATATATGATGATTTGTGTAAGTAGTGGCTTACGTAACACTTTGAACATGTTGTCTAATCTCTCTCTATCTTTGTCTCATCGTTGTATGATCAAGTGTTGTATGCTCATGTTTGTCAATTTTAAAAGATGCTGGAATCTGTGTTGTAGATCCTGGACCTATGGAACCTGTGGAATTAAGTTATGGGCCTACCTAATTTCCAATAAAATGTACAAGCTCATTTTCATATGAGGTATGCTTGGATAAATTTACCAAATATAAAGATGAAGGAAAAGAAGAGGAAAAAAAAAGAAAAGATAAAAGTGTAGTCAAAATTCATGATGAGTAAAAGATACAATATCTGCCTTGTAGTCAGTGGCATGTAGTGGGCAAAGTGGTGAGTTAAGAAGGAGGCACAAACTCCTTCACATGCTCATTGGTTATAAAAGTGGAGTGGGAGCACGTTCTAAACAAGGAGAGGAAGAGGAAAGAGCTCCCAATAGTCGGATCTAGTCATTTTGTCATTTTGTCTTTTCATAGACTCTTTCTAGCCGCACGTCATTTTGTACATAGCTCTGTTGTGAAGCTCATATCTCAATGTATATGTAACCGTTTATTGCGTTTAAATAGTCATTGGAAAGCTTATCTCGTGTACTCTTTGCATCTCAAATATCTCCTTCAAAGCTTATATATTCTGTGAGATATCAGTGAAAGAGTGAAGTCCAGTTTTTTAGCATACCTGTGTAAACAGGTAGTCTATTTTGGTCGGTTAAGTTTCCCGACCAAAACATATTCAAATCGCTTGATTTTTGGCTTTGGAAAGCTCTGTGCATGTACTTTCTCTCTCCCAAATATCTTATTCAAACGATTTATATTCTGTGAGATATCTGACAGAGAGTGAAGCCCAGTTTTTCAGTATACTTATGTGGGCAGGTGGTCTATTTTGGTTAGTTGAGTTTCCTGACAAAAAACTCATCCAAATTACTTGATTTTTAGCTTATTGGAAAGCTATTTGTGTTCACTTTCTTTATACCAAATATCTTCCTCAAATGATATATATTCAGGGAGTTATTAGTCTGAGAGTGAAGTTCAGTTCTTCAGCATACTTGTGTGGACATGTAGTTCATCTTTGTCAGATGAGTTCCCTAATCAAAACTTGTCCAAATTAAGTTATTTATAGCTTGTTAGAAAGCTCTCTTTGTCTACTTTGATTGGCTAAAGGCAGAAGTCCATTTGAGTTTTGTATTGAGAGAAGCAAGCTATTTAATGTGAAGCTTGTGTGTCCAAGTGCTTCACATACAAGGGTTCACTACACATTTTCGTTGCGCATAGGAGAACTCATTCTCCATAGGGACCCCCCTGTGGATTGTCACAACAAAAGGGACAACACTCCGAATGGAGAGGGTCGGAAAGGCATCTAGGCTTCTATGATTTCTTGATTGATCCAAGCCAAAGGCTTTCATGAGATAAATAAAGTAGAGATGGCTGCACCTCTTTTGGGGTTGAAGCTCTTACTTGGAAGATCTTGAAAAGGTTCGGCCCAGAAACAATGTTTCTGGGTCTGTCCGTTTAGACTTAGAAATGCCGTTTCTAGGTACTATGTTGACATTGCAAACACACATGCAGAATACCACATTGGTTTTGCAAATGTGCATATAATGTTGTACATGGATAATTTGACATTCCATGTAGACATTGCTATAATGAAAGAAATTCTCATTTTGTGTTTATTTTTTAGTGATTCACTAATGTTTGATCAGTAAATGATGAACCAAACTATACACTTTGGAGGCTTGAGCACCCCTCTCCCCACTTGGATTTTAAGACTTATTTTTGGTCTCTCCTCTCCACATGATTGAGTGTTAGAGCTTGACTTTTTTGGAAGCTATTATGATACATCTCAGATCTCAAAAAGTGTTCTATTCTTGTGTGGTTTGACATAATATGCACTCGAGTTGAGATTCTCCTTTTCTTCATCTTCTTCATGTCATGTGCATATTTTTGCAATCCTACTTGAAAAGATGGTATGCCAAGTAGGTAAGATTCTCTTCCGTGTTGCTAGTAGGTAATCTCTGTCAAGAGAAATGAGGTAAGGAAGAGATTTCTCACACCCTCTCACACACAAGAGAGGAGCACACACTATAGAGGCAAGGAAGATTGCTCTTCTTCTACTTCTATTATATAAAGAGAATGAACAAAAAGTAACTAATACAACAATACAAAAAATACAATATATAAAGAGAAATACATAGATAAAACCCTAATGTTCGCGAACGAGTGAGTTGACAAGAAACATCACTCTTGGTAGATAAAGCCGATGAAACTCACTAAAAATATCCTTGACATATATCGCCATAACCACTTACATGTTAGAGAAATGAAGAGTGGTACGTGTCATCCTCGATTACCACATGTTTAGCTTGATATCTGAACACTCCTTGAAGCTCAACATCATGTCCTATAATTCGAGTATTTTTCGAAACTTTTTCAGCCTACTCATATGTGGATATGCTTAAGTGAAAATATGAGCAACCTACTCATATGTCCTCACATAAACAAGATCAATATCACCTTCCAATACTTTCTTCATAATGAAGTGATAATGTACCTCGATATGCTTTGTTCTGACATGAAAAACAAGATTTTGTGCTAATTGTATGCTGCGAAGTTTATCACAATGTGATAGGCTTCTACACTTTTACACTTAAATCTACAAGTAGCATCTCTAGTCATGATGCCTCACATGCTCCCATTGCAACACCTCGTACTCGTCAGGTTGCTTTTGCTTCTTACTGCACCATGTACTTGCAAAACTCCAAAGTGAAAATAGAAAACTGTTAGTGGATCTTCTATCTGGAACAATATGAGCCAATCTACATCGGTGTACCCATGAGTACGCAATTCTACATAAGCTTTATAAAACAAGCATAATCCAAAGTAGCGCTCAAATAACGTAGATAGCGTGTCAAAGCATCTAAATATGGTTTTTTGGGAACCTTCATAAACTGACTCTAAACTGACTCTGAAGTCCCTCAATGTAGCTCATAGTTGTTTCTATATCAGATTCCAAGTATGCTAACCAAGCTAGTTTGCTATGGTCACAAAAATTGTAGATGATGGTTTTTCCTGGTCTTAATCATTAGAATACATTTTGGCATATGCACAATATGTCGCAACAAAGCATAAGAACTGACGAATATTTAATTGATTGCATAAAAAAACTGTTAATGGAAAATAGGAAATGAGGGAAAAGAGAAATCTTGACACTATGTTGGGGCCAGAAGATACCTGCCCCCCCCCCCTTTCCCCCCCTTTCTGTTGGGGATAAAGGCCCCAAGGACTCTCCTTTTGTATATTTTGACCCTTCCATGTGAAAGCTCTCTTCGAGAGCTTTTCAGACATATTTTTGTTATATTTTTTGGACCCCGAATTGGGGAGTTATAGGCATTTACATTATTTTTATGACTTTTGGTCATTGGTCATGTGTGAACATTGCCCAAATGACCTAAAAGTCACTTATCAATAAGACTTGGTCCCAAATCTCTCATAACTTGATTGAGACTTCTTCAACTTCAGCTTCTCCATCTTCTTCTTGCAAATTTTTGCGCAGGTTTCTCTCTCTACTTTCTCTCTCCTCACGCAGCAGCCCACTCCCTTTGCGTTTGGAGCAACTGAGCACACCACGGCGTAGCTCTCCGTGGCCTCGTTCAACTGGTATCAGAGCTTTGAGCTGTCCCATCGCGACAAAGTTCCTCGAAGTGCTTTTCTACTTCAGCCTATGTTAAACTGAAGGTGTTTTCTTGCATTTGGGAGAATTTCATCGCAAAAAACCTTCTTTTTTCGCGATAAAAGTGCTGTTTTGGGAGGATTACTTCAGCCCAGAGCAAAGCTGAAGCAAATTTTGTGCTTTTTAGAGAGTTTCATCACGAAGAATCTCTTCTATTCTTCTTTTTGTATCCCCACAGGTCTTTTTTTCAGCATCCACATTGCTGATTTTTTCATCTACAGGTCCTTTGTAGCATAAATTCTCTCTCATTTTCAAGTGGGAGGACATGGACAAAGATTGAGGAAGTGCATACTTGCTGGAAATTTATTACAGCAGGTCATTTCTCTGAGTTTACAGGTTATATTGCCCCAAAAAATTGGGGCTTTTGTGAAAACAAGCACCCACTGACTTGGTTTTGCATCTATGTATGTTTTTTGTGGTTGAAAAACAACAAATTTGTTGTTTTTGATGCAATTACAGCTTGCTGGAATTTTCTGAAATTTTCTGCAGAAAATTTCAAAAATTGATTTTTGCAAGTTTTTGAATAGTTTTTGGGCTTAATTTCTCAGCTATAGTCTCGTAAGGTAATTGTGCACAGGTCAACTGGTGAATTTTATCTTTTTTGGTGAAATTTTGAAGCTCTTAGTGTGCAAACATGGCCTCTACCTCCTCTGATGTAAAAAGCTTGTTTGAGATCAAGAGATTTGAAGGTAATGGTTTCGATTTGTGGAAAGAGAGAATGTTAGGCATCCTCTTTCTTAAAGATTGTGAAGGGGCTCTTAAGTCAAGCCTGAAGATATGACAGATGCAGCATGGATGAACCTAAACAAGAAGGCCATCACTTACATCAAGATGGCTGTATCATATGAAATCTTAGTGGATTTGAAAGGCCTTACGATTGCTTTTGAGGTATGGGAGAAGCTGAAAGCCACTTATGAAAATACCACGCTTGTAAATAAAGTGCATCTTATGCGTAAGCTAGTGTGTATGCAGCTTGATGAGTCAAAAAGTGAGGCTGAGCACTTATCTTCGTTTACAGGTACTCTTTCACAATTGAAGGACTCTGGATTACCTCCATTTGATGATAAGCTTAAGGCCATCTTCTTGTTGATGACCTTACGTGATTCATGGGAAACATTGGTTGTTTCACTTTTGAATAGCCTCAGTCTTACCTTTGATGGTGTAAGGGGTTCTATTTTGAATGAGGAAATCAGGAGGAAAGCTAGTGGAGAGGGCAGTGGTTCAGCCAATGTGGCTAGAGGAAGAACAGAAAAGAAAAGTGGAAATGTACAGAGGAACAGGAGCAAAAGCAAAGGCAAGGCTGAAGTGACTTGTTATCAATGTGGTAGGAAAGGTCACAAGAAGCCTGATTGCAGATTTTATAAAGCTGAACTAGAAAGAAAGAAGAACACAGGTGACATGAAGAAAAAGGACACCAAGAATGAAGCACATGATACCTCAAAGGACAAAGACAAAGAGAAGGTCAATGTGGCCTCTAGTGTCATCATTGAGGAGCTATCAGATGCAGAAGATATACTTTGTGCTACTATGGCAGAAGAGCATGCTGAAGTTATTGATGCTTCTATTAATATTCATGCACAAGATATGCAAATCACAAAGAGGGATTTGATTGATGCGTTGCTTATTGTGAATGATGCTTTGTCACAAACATGGATTGTAGATTCAGGTGCATCGTTTCATGTAACTCCTATTAAGGAGTGTTTCACTACCTTTCATGCAGGAAGCCATGGACATGTATATCTTGGAAATAACCATGCTTGTTCTATTGAAGGTATTGGCACAGTGCATCTCACAGTGGATGGTACCAATGAGCTGGTTTTGCATGATGTAAGGTATGTACCAAGCATCAAGAAAAGCTTATTGTCTGTTGGGCAAATGGATATGCATGGATATAGTACCCTCTTTGAGAAGGGGTCATGGAAGCTTATCAAAGGCTCTAGGCTGATTGTTAAAGGTACAAAGAAAGGGACTCTTTATTGCTTGCATGGTAAAGCCTTGCTGGGCAAGTTTATTGCTTTGGCTGAAATCCATTCACATATGGAATTATGGCGTAAAAGGCTTGGTCACATGAGCCAAAAAGGCTTTGGTAAACTATGTAATTTGGACAAGTTTGATGCTAAAGGCTCAAAACTTGATTTTTATAATGAATGCCAATATGGTAAGCAAGTAAAGAATTCCTACTACTCTGGTGTCTCTCGTAAGTCTAAAATGTGCTTGATCTTGTTCATTCTGATGTTTGTAGCATGCCCACAAAATCTATGGGGGGTGCTCTTTACTTTGTTTCTTTTGTTGATGATTACTCTAGGAAGCTTTGGGTATATTTGTTAAAATCTAAAGATGAAGCCTTTGCTGCATTTAAGAAATTCCATGCATTTGTGACCACTCAAACAGGTAGAAAGCTGAAATGCTTACGTACAGATAATGGGGGTGAGTTTACAAGTGCTGAATTCAATAGATTTTGTGAAAATCTTGGTATTAAGAGGGAGCTAACAGTCCCATACAGCCCCTCTTCCAACGGTGTGGCTGAAAGGTACAATAGGACTTTATGTGAGAGGGTGAGATGCATGCTGTCCACAGCTAATCTCCCTCATGGATTTTGGAGAGAGGCTTTGAAAACTGCAGTTCATGTTTGCAATCGATCCCCTCATATGTCCTTAAAAGGTGGCATTCCAGAAGAGGTTTGGTCTGGCAAACCAGCTTCATATGACCACCTACGCATCTTTGGTTGTGATGCTTTTGTGCATATAAGGCCTGAGTTGAGAAGCAAGTTAGATGCAAAGTCCATGAAAGGAATCTTCATGGGTTATGGAGATGAAGGTGAAATGGGCTACAGGATTTGGCTACCTCAACTCAAGTAGGTAATACGCAGTCGAGATGTTGTATTTAATGAGGCAAGGCTGCTCAAAAACAATTGTGCCTCTAAAGATGACCATAAAAAAGTCAAATTTCAGCATGTACAGCCACCAGTTAAATCTGATATGAACCCTCGGGATCCACCACATATGGCTGGAAATGACAATGAGCCCGTGGTTATTGAGCCAGATGATGCTGGACAGCAAAATGATGCTCTTGAAGGGCATATGCAGCCACCTATTCATGCTGAAAACAGGGCTGGAAATGATGTACAGCAGCCCGTTAACAATGAAGAAGTTAATGTACCTTCTGAGGTAGATCCATTGCTTGGTAATGTGGATCACTGGGTAAGAAGATCTATATGTCCTAGGAGGCCAGTGAATAGATATGATCCCTCTATACATTATATTATGTTATCAGATGAGGGTGAGCCTCTTACTTATAAAGAGGCAAAGCTATGTGAGCACAAGAAGAAGTGGGAGTTAGCCATGCAGGAAGAGATAAAGGCCTTGCATGCAAATGATACTTGGGATTTGGTTTAGTTACCCAAAGGAAGGAAAGCCATTCCCAACAAGTGGGTGTACAAAATCAAAACTGTTGATGGCAAACCCAAGTATAAAGCAAGGCTGGTTGCTAAGGGATATGCCCAAAAAGAGGGCATTGATTTCCAAGAAGTGTTCTCTCCAGTGGTGAAAATGACCACTTTACATGTGTTGTTTGCTCTCACAACTGCCTTGGATTTGGAATTATTCCAAATGGATGTTAAAACAACCTTTTTGCATGGTGATTTAGATGAAGAGCTGTACATGAAACAGCTAGAAGGATATGCCATTCCTGGAAAAGAGCATCTGGTATGCAAACTGAAAAGGAGCTTATATGGGCTGAAACAGGCCCATAGACAATGGTATAAGAAGTTTGATGCATTTATGCTCAAACATGGGTTTAAAAGAAGCCATGCAGGGAAGAAAAAGAGCACTCTGAATGCTGTAAAACAGCAGCTGAACTCTGCATTCTCAATGAAAGACCTTGGGGAAGCTGAGCATATTCTTGGTATGCGTATAAAAAGGGATAGACAGCAGCATACTTTGCAGGTATCCCAAGAAAAGTACATTGAAAAAGTGCTGGACAGATTTAATGTGGCTGATGCTAAGCCTCTTTGAGTGCCATTGCAGCCACATGTTAAGCTTTCCAAGGATGACTGTCCCAAAAATGATGATGCAGCCAATTACATGAAGAGTGTTCCATATGCATCAGCTTGTGGTTCACTTATGTATGCTATGGTTGCCACTCGGCCAGACATTGCTCATGCAGTGGGAGTTGTTAGTAGGTTCATGGCTAATCCTGGTAGAGCTCATTGGGAGGGAGTCAAATCTATCTTGAGATATTTGAAAGGGACCAAAAGTAAATGTTTATGTTATGGAAAGGGTCCATTGGAGTTAAAAGGATTTTGTGATTCAGACATGGTAGGTGATGTGGACATACGCAAGTCCACAAGTGGCTATGTATACATCCTTGCAGGTGGAGCTATTTCATGGTGCTCTAGAGTCTAGACTTCAGAGGATAGTTGCACTATCTACTACAGAGGCTGAATATAGTTCAGCCACAAAGGCTTCCAAAGAAGCCATTTGGTTAGCCCGCCTATGCAGTGAGTTTGGGATGCCTGAAAAGGCACCTGTTCTTGGATGCGATAGCCAGAGTGCCATATGTTTGGCAAAGAATGCCATGTTTCATGCTCGCACAAAGCATATTGATGTGAGATATCACTTCATCAAAGAGGTGTTAGAGGATGGCCTGATCACTTTGATCAAGGTCAATACTTCACAGAATCTTGCAAATGCTCTCACGAAGTGTCTACCCAAGGCACAACATCAGCTATGTATACAGATGGTGGGAGTTACTTAGCTTAAAGGAGCCTCCTTGGTCCTTTAAGTGGGAGGTTGTTGGGGATAAAGGCCCGAAGGACTCTCCTTTTGATATATTTTGACCCTTCCATGTGAAAGCTCTCTTCGAGAGCTTTCCAGACATATTTTTGTTATATTTTTTGGACCCCGAATTGGGGAGTTATAGGCATTTACATTATTTTTATGACTTTTGGTCATTGGTCATGTGTGAACATGCCCAAATGACCTAAAAGTCACTTATCAATAAGACTTGGTCCCAAAGCTCTCATAACTTGATTGGGACGACTTCAACTTCAGCTTCTCCATCTTCTTCTTGCAAATTTTTGCGCAGGTTTCTCTCTCTACTTTCTCTCTCCTCACGCAGCAGCCCACTCCCTTTGCGTTTGGAGCAACTGAGCATACCACGATGTAGCTCTCCGTGGCCTCTTTCACTTTCATCCCTTTTTCTTTGTTTAATTCCTTCAAAAGATCATTTTCATTCATTGTAATATTTAAAAGTATCAGGGTAAGGGGTCATACCGTCATTAACTGCATCTCTCTTTTGGAATGAGCATAATCATTGAAGGAAGCCTGTCTGGATCCATAAGGATGAACCATACAAGGGATGGTCCTTCCTATACTCTTGGATCCTGTTGGAGTATGCCACTTTCATTTTTACCTTCTTCATCTTTTGGTTAATTTTGACAAGTACACAGGTTTGACTAGCAGCTGTGGTTTGGACCAACTTTTACCATATTTGAGTTTTGAACAACAGTTGACCAGTTAGTCAATCATAGCCCTATGAGTACATAGAACAGCTGTGGATGATTACGTTCATATATATAACTTTGGTCACATTTGACCTAATTATTAACCTTGAAGAAACGCTCTGAAAAAATAGGTTTTGTAGTCCTTAAAAAGCAAAATTACTCGGGAAAAAAATGAAGATTTGTTAATATTTCAAACTTTATGAAATAAAGAACAGCTTACACATCATACAAAGTATATCTACACTTGTTGGAAGATTTTTCATTAAGAGAAGGAATAAAATTTTTACAGTTAACATATTTTCTCTAGAAAGAATTTTGCTAAAATTCAGAGCTTTTTTAGACTACCCTTTGTTATATAAAGGGAGCATCAATTCATGACATGGGCAGATTCTTATATTGTCTGCTGAAGATATTTTTCTGGATCCTATCTGCTGTACATTATGTTTGGATCTTCTAGGAGGTATCTGTCCGCTTTATCTGCTCCTCTACTGTTGGAAAATATCTGCTGTATGTTTTTGATTCTCTACTATATTTGGAGGATTATTTTGTCTGATATTTATGTGCTATATTTAGAGAATGTTAATTTGCATCAAATGTGCTATGTCTCGAGAGGATTCTTCTTCAACACTTCCTTTAATTAGAAGGACTACCTATATCAGATTCTGGCCTATATTAGAGCACAAATATTTTCTGCTGCACATCTGAATTTGTGCACAAATCTTTCATATTTTCAGCCAATTTTGTTATGTAATGTAGAGCCTTATTATTTTCATACTTTATTTAAACTATTTCAGTGTATGGACAATTTATTATTTATTATTTTGTCTGGTATTTATCTGCTATATTTAGAGAATATTAATCTGCAACATATGTGCTATGTCTGGAGAGGATTCTTCTTCAACACCTTCTTTAATTAGAAGGACTACCTGTATCAGATTTTGGCCTATATTTGAGCACAACTGTTTTCTTCTGCACATCTGTGCACAAATCTTTCATATTTTCAGCCAATTTTGTTATGTAATGTAGAGCCTTATTATTTTCATACTTTATTTAAACTATTTCAGTGTATGGACAATTTATTATTTATTATTTTGTCTGGTATTATCTGCTATATTTAGAGAATATTAATCTGCAACATATGTGCTATGTCTGGAGAGGATTCTTCTTCAACACCTTCTTTAATTAGAAGGACTACCTGTATCAGATTTTGGCCTATATTTGAGCACAACTGTTTTCTTCTGCACATCTGAATCTGTGCACAAATCTTTCATATTTTCAGCCAATTTTGTTATGTAATGTAGAGCCTTATTATTTTCATACTTTATTTAAACTATTTCATTGTAAAGCATATTACGTTCTGCACACTAGTATCTTTTGTGTATTCAAAGATCTTGGGAACACAAAAACCAGTAGGCATAAGATGGATCCTTTGGTACTTCGTGAGTTTTACCCAAGTCTAATTAGGATCCAAACAAGAATCAACTTTTAAGAGTGAAGGGATAGGGACACTTGAATGAATAGCTCTCAAGGTTACATATTGTCTCTAGCTGCACACCTTAACCCTAGATTCGCTAGAGGACAAGACCACTAGAAATTAGCTCTTAATCTGTAGGACTTTGGTGCTAAGAGAACTTTGATATATCAAGACAAAGAAGAAATCTAGACAATAAATATCATGCAAATATGTTTTCAGATGATAAAAAATGATGTTTCTCAAATAAAAAGGATGTACAAAAATAAGTACTCCAACTATGTGGAGTGCATAATATAAGAAGAACTCCAACAAATTGAAGAGCTTCAACAAATAGAAGAACTTCAACATATATAATAACAACAGATAGACCTATAGTATCATCAGATCATAGAATGTTCAAAATATTGCCCAACAAATATAAGGTGATGCAAAAAACTAAAGAACATTATTTGATAATGGTCAACAACAACATCTGTAAATAGATGTTGCAGTAGAGTGGACATATAACAAGAGATGATCTATTGAGCAAATAACCAAGCATATTTATACATGTATATGCAGATTCCATCCCACACTATATACTTAGCAAATTAGATTATCAGACTCCACATGTATTTTACATGTCCAAGGCTGCACTATTTATTGTACAAATTTTTGAGAAAAAGTTGAAGAGAAGAAGCTTTTTGCTTAAAAAGAAATGATTGATTTTCATTTATAAAAAAATGCCCTTCTTTTTCATAAAGTTTTTCTTTCTTTCCCACTCTTTCCCCCCATAATAAGGACATAAGAAATTGGAACAAATAAAATTATTCCAAGTTTATAAAGGTCTAGTTATAAGGACATTCTCAAACTTGCCCCTCCTAATTTGAGCAAGAAGGAACGAGGAAGTCCAAATATGTTAAACTCAAGAAATGACAGGTAGGAGATGGTTAAACCACACCTTAAGAGGGAGGATTAGGAAGTAATCTTCAACCATGGCTTTTGAGGCAAGTGGTTAGCCTATCATACTCAAACCAAGTGTGTGAATTGAACTCATGACCTACGAGTTAGGAGTATGATGGGTTAACCACTCACCCCAAAAGCCATGGTTGAAGATTACTTCCTAATACTCCCTCTTAGAGTGTGGTTTAACCATCTCCTATTTGTCGTTTCTTGAGTCTAACACTCCCTTCCCCTTCTAGAGATCATTGTTCTCAATAATCAATCCTTGATCTCCCCTTGAATTGATGTCCTCACCCTGCACAGTCTCTTGAACCTTCTTGTTCTCAACCTTGGTCTCTTGAACTCTTGCTGTCAACCTTAGTGTCTGGAACCTTGCCTTTCCGCTTCTTGGCCACTTGCTTACAGGACTTGCCTTGTTTGCAACCTTGGTATCATGAGTTCTTGTTCTCAATCTCAATATCTTGAACTTGGCTCTCACCCATGCTAGGCATCTTGGATTGTCAATCTAGTGCTTCCATTGGAAAGTTCGTTTCAAGAGCTTTCCAATGGAACCTCACATGTCTAAATCCGGTCTATTGATTGGAGATACACTCTAATCTTTATTGTGCTCATTTTTGAAAGTGCCGCGCGTGCCTTTCATCCATGTTGCCTAAGCCTACTTCCTAGGCTTTGATACCAATTGTGGGAATTAAACTCATTACCTACCAGTTAGGAGTATGATGGGCTAACCACTTGCCCCAAAAGCCATGGTTGAGGATTACATCCTAATCCTCCGTCTTAGGGTGTGGTTCAACCATCTCCTACCTGCCATGTCTTGAGTCTAACAAAATAGAAAGATCCTCCTTGCTTTCACTTAGATTCTATCTGAGTGGATAGAATAAAGAGTACCATACAAAGGTAAAGAGAAAAGTATGTATAAGTTGAACAAGCCTTGATATATAGTCAGATTTATAGTTATGAGATTAAGATTGTGCCAACCTACACTAAAAAAAAAGTTTTTGATTAAATTTTCATATTTTACAAGAAGATTCTAGGTCGGAATCTCCTCTTAGTTAACTCTTTTTCAAAAACATTAGCAAACTTCTTTTTGTAGCAGAAATTTTTAGGGTGTTTCTTTGCTTCCACATATCTTGCAGGGTTATGTTGGACGTGAGGTAGGCCCAAATAATGAATCGTAGGTAATCCTAGATTTTTCCAATACTTAGAATCTTAGCACATACACACCTTGATCCAAATAGAGAGATGAGTACACAAGAGAATAGAGAAGAGACAAGATTGAAAGAGCACTGCCCAATAAAAAAACAGCTTAATGGAAAAATTACAGTGTGCGAATAATGCTACAAATCTGAATATAGGCTGAGAATTTAGGGTTCTAGGTACAAAATTTGAGAAGAGTGCTTAGGAGTGTGTGTATAAGGGAGTATGTGCATATAGGAAATGAAATGGACAGTTTATAACAATCTAGTAGCAATCGGGTTAGCCGTGATGTTTTTGTGGAAGATGCTATTCAGCCATTACTTTCATGTACTAAGGAGACATCTGTTAGCTCCAAAGACATGTATGATACTTTGCTTCC
This sequence comes from Ceratopteris richardii, assembly GCA_020310875.1. NCBI lineage: Eukaryota > Viridiplantae > Streptophyta > Polypodiopsida > Polypodiales > Pteridaceae > Ceratopteris > Ceratopteris richardii. The sequence continues at coordinate 97,615,334 of CM035407.1, forward strand.
TCTTTTTCCAGGTGGACAATCTAGTGGTGGTCCTAATGAGGCAACTTCTCAGCCTTTGCAGGTTTCATGTGATGATGTAGATCATCCCATTTCTGATGCAGATTTACATGATGCACTTGTTGATGAGAGAGCTGATATTGATGAGGCAAAAACTATGCCAAAATGGTTGGTGTAGACTTTGCGTGATAGCAAATTAGATGCACCTCTGTCATATCGCACTCGATCAGGCTCTCATAGTGCCTTTTTTGCATCAGATTGCTATGCTATGGCTATGCTATGGCTATGCTATGGCTGCATCTAATCTCTGTGATGAGAATGAGCTTGTTTCATTTGACGAAGCACAAAATTCAAAAAATTGGATGGCTGCAATGCAATCTGAATATGATCCTATAATGAAGAACGGTACTTGGTCTTTATGTGACTTGCCTCCTGGAAAGAAGGCCATTGGCACTAAGTGGGTTTACAAGCTAAAGCGTAAGCCTGATGGAAGAGTTGACAGGTATAAGGCTCGGCTTATTGCAAAGGGTTATGCATAGGAAAGAGGCATTGATTTTGATGAGACCTTTGCACCTACCTGCCGTATGACTACTGTTCGGAGCATCTGTGCACTTGCAACCCATCATGGTTGGAATGTACATGAGCTCGACATTAAAACTGCATTTCTGAATGGTGACTTGCATGAAGAAGTGTATGTTTTTCAGCCCCGTGGCTTTGTGCAGAAAGGGCATGAAAACTAGGTGTGCAGGTTAAAGAAGGCATTATATGGTTTAAAGCAAGCACCACGTGCTCGGTATAAGAAGATACATGCCTATCTGGTTGCACATGGTTTTGAGAACAGTCCAACTGAAATCACCTTATATGTTAAGCGTGCTCATGATGTGCTTTTGATCATTGTTGTATATGTTGATGACATGCTACTCACTGGTCTTATTGAGAAGCATATTGTTGATTTTAAGGTTGATTTGCATGCCTCATTTGAGATGTCTGATCTGGGGCATTTGCATCACTATTTGGGCATTTAGTTTATGCAAGTTTATGGTGGAATGGCTTTGTGTCAAACGAAATATATTGACACATTATTGCAGCGTTTTGGCTTTGAAGTCTGTAAGCCTATTGCCACTCCTATGGAGACAGGTTTATGATTGAGTCTTCATGATGCTGGAGATGCATTTGATGCTGTCCTCTATCAGCAAGTTGTTGGATGCCTGATTTACTTATGCATTACTCGATCAGATATTCAGTTTGTTGTCTCATAGATGAGCAGGTTTATGCATTGCCCAGATGTCAAGCATTGGCGGGCGGTTAAGCGCATCTTTCGCTACTTGAGTGGTACTCTGCTACTTGGGTTGTTTTATACCAAGGGGGAATCACTACCGCCAGATTTGCATGCTTTATCTGACTCAGACCGGGCTGGATGCTATGACACTCCTGTGTCCACTAGTGGCTTTTGCTTCATGCTTGGTAGCTCATGTATATCTTGGTTGAGCAAGAAGCAGCCTACTGTGGCCACTTCCAGTTGTGAGGCCGAGTATAGGGAAACTTTCACAACGATTGTTGAGTGTGTGCGGCTCAGAGACCTTATGGCTGATTTGGGTGTTGGTCAGTCTTCTGCAACCACCATCTTCACTGACAGTCAGAGCTCATTGGAAGTTGCGAGGAAACCTGTGTTCCATGCTCGCACTAAGCACATTGAGGTGCATTATCATTATGTTAGGGAGAGGTTCTCTGTTGGGGAGATCAGCTTGGCATATGTGCCCACCAATGCATCATACTCTGAATGAATTGTGGCTTTAATAGCGGATGGGGCACCATGCATTATGGATCATATACATCTCATTACCAAGTTGTAGAAGATTTAGAACTAAGACATCCACTTCATTCACAAATATATTATTCGAAAATTTCAGAAAATACAGTATGAGATGCCATGAACTTGAATTTTCTTTTTTTTTTGGTGGCGAATTTGTGGTTTGCCTTTATTCATTTTGGTATATACGTTTGTTGTATCACCGGACATCAGTTTTGACTTATGAAATCTTCATCCAAACTGTGATCAGTTGGTAAGTGTGTATATCTTTTCGACTATGCGATTGTTTTAATTTTTCTTATCTTTAGCTTGCATCTTGTGCTAGGTTTCATCATGGCTCAGTTGTATAATGGAGCTGAGGCCCACATAGTCTTGTGGCTGACTACCATGAGCTTCTAGTTGCGATTTCTTTCTGAGGTGAATTTGGGATTTTGCCTGGATTCATCTCGTTATATGTATAATTTAGAGCTCCAGTTGAAGCATTTAGGTTTTCAATTCCCTCAGTCTAGAAATTGTTACCCCTCTTTGTTGTTTATTTAGGTTGGTTGTTACTAAAAATTATAATTGTTTCTGGTGTTCTGTTCTCACTGCATAATTGTAAGTTATTCTCTATTTTAGTTTCATTTTTAGTGGCTGAATCTTTTTTTCACTTTGCGTTCCGGTGCATGCATGGCTTCTTCGTGGATATGTTTTTTGTATTTCATTTTTTTCCCCTTTTGTTAGTGTGGTTCAAATTGGTTTTTTGTATCTATTTGTGTTTATCTGTTTGTAAGTTAAGATACACCTGAAAGTATCCGTATACACATCCTGAACAAAACATCTATAACCATGTAGACAGTGGCACACATTTTACTGCTTTAACATATATTTTTACAGAGTAGAATTGGGAGAGGAAGATTGAGTTCAGTGCTGGAAATTTTGGATAAATCTTGGGTTCTTGTGATTTCATTCATCAAGGCAGGTCTGTGGAAATTTTAGGTAACGCCCAAAAGTTTTAACTTACATTGTAAATAATTTGGAAGATGAACTGAACGGATTTTAGTGATTTCTAGTCTTATTTTACAAAGGCATCATGATTATGACCTGAACGAGAGACATACAAGCCTCTTTAACTTTTTGAGCATCAGGGGCATGTTTCTTTCGCAGCATGTGTCTGGGATTGAGGTTGTGATGGTTTGGTTTGATTTCCTTGTCTAGTTGCTCTTCTTCCTCTCTTATGGTCTGAAACTACCTTTTCTTCTCATACTTAAACTATTCCCATTCCACCTTCTGAATCTTTATTAATCTCTGAAATTTTATGGGAAAGGAATCAAAACATTGCATATTGTTAAAGTATTATAACTTTTCTCTCAGCTGAATGACTTGCTCAGCCTTGGTCAACACCGAGTTTGGAAGCGGATGGCAGTTACTTGGAGTAGGTGAATATCTTGACAAGCCATCCTCTGCTTTTTCTTGTCTCAGAAAATTGTAAATTGTGAATTGTGTTCTCTGTGTGGAGCTTGCCTTTCTGTTGCTCAATCTCTGCAGCTATCATACTAAACTATGTTCTTTTGTCCAGGTTCTAGTGGTACTTTTCCACTTTACGATACTCTTCATTTATTTTTTTGATTAAGTCATCTTAGTTTCGGTTCCTTGCTGATTTCGCAGAGCAAAAACCGGAGATAATGTCCTAGACATTTGCTGTGGCAGTGGAGACCTGTCATTTCTTCTTGCAGAGAGGGTTGGGCTAAGTGGGAAGGTAGTATAATCAGAATCTTTTCCTGTCGGCAAAATAAGCTTCTGTTGTAAAAGTGCCTGTTCAGGTAACAGGGCTAGATTTTGCCAAAGAGCAATTGGCAGTGGCATCTGAGCGCCAGAAAGCAAAGACTGGTGGTTGCTATAACAATATGAGGCAAGTTTTACTATGTTTCTGTTGAATGATTTTGGTCCTGCTTAATTTCATCACTAATGGAAACAGAGTGAGCCATTGCTATAAATCTAATCACACCTACATATACTTGCAGGTGGCTTCAGGGGGATGCACTGGAGCTGCCTTTTGCAAATGAAGAATTTGATGCTATAACAGTTGGCTATGGTCTTCGCAATGTTTCTGATATTCCAAGGGCGCTTGAGGAAATATATCGAGTTCTAAAGCCAGGTTAGCTTTCTATCAGGTGCTATAGACTGATAAGGGTGCATCTGTCATTTAATTTTCTTTATTTAGAATCATATTTTTTTTGGTTTTACGGTAGGTTCAAGTGCTTCGATTCTTGACTTCAACAGGCCAAGTAACATGTTTGTTTCTCAGCTTCAGGTCAACGTGGTTTTTATCATACTCATGCTGCTGTTCTCTTTTGTTGGAGTTATGGCATTTTGTAATGCATAAATCTGTAACTTCTCACTGCTTTATTGGTGTATCTAACATGGTTATTCACAGGGTTGGATGCTTGACAATGTGGTGGTTCCAGCTGCTACTCAATTTGGTTTGCATGAAGAGTATGCATACCTTAAGGATTCAATAGCCAGATTTCCAAATGGTCCAATATTCTTATTCTTATTAGGAAGCATAGCTTGCTTGATAACCTTGGACTCATTTAAGTTTTGATAGCCTTTATGTAGGGGTGGAGCAAGAGATGCTAGCTCGAACAGTTGGATTTTCACGTGCTGTTCATTATGAACTTGCTGGCGGCCTTATGGGGACACTGGTTCTGAGAAAGTAGACGTCAGTCATGCCCAAATGGGCATTGATTTTTAGGCAGCACAAGTGAACAGAGTACAGCTCTGTGATGTTTTATCTGATTTAACATGAGGCAAAGCATTTGCAGTTCATCGCTGCTGAGTTTCAAGGCCATGCAAATGGAAGGAAGGGTTCTTATTCCAGGGATCAGTTATAACTGTGTTTCCTGATTGCACTGTTACTCCTTCAGCATAGGGTGTATTGTGGGACAATTTCTTGAATGCGCCTTTGTTATTTTTGGAACCTTTATCCCATTTTTTCTTGAAATGGAATTGAAACTAGAAGTCTCTTTGTGGATAAAGTGTAATAGTAGAAAGAACCTAGCTTACTGTTCTTTACCCAACAAACTATGTTTATGTTATGCCTTCTATTAAGTGTCAAAGAAATCACTTCAAAAATAGGGTGGTTGCTCAGTAATGTCTCTGAAAATTAACTGACTGGCCTTTTGGACCCTCCATCAAGATGCATCATGTGCCTAATACTGGGCTCTCTGTCTTGCTGTTGGTTAACCTAAATATCGGGCAATGAACGTTGCTATGTCGGAGTTCTGTACAGTTTTCAAGGGCTATATTCCTACAAAGTGGTGCTCGAAATGCTCAATGTTTATATGAAATCCATTTGGCTATGGTAAAAGCCAATGTGAGGTATCTAGAATTAGGTTGCATTTATTTGACCAAATAATAGAAAAATACCAAATATGTTCGTTTTATTCGGGGATTTCCGAATAAACGTGAATAAAAAATTGAGTACGCATACATTTTTGATTGAAAGCCATTCCAATCGAAAGCACTCTCGATCGAAAATTTTCTCGATCAAAAGCGCTTTCGATCGAAAAGTTAGTTCTAAGTCCAAAAAGAAAAAAAATTTCATTTGGTCGAAAAGTTTATTCCGCACGTTGTCGTAGAGAATTCGAGACTCTACTTCATTTGAAAACTCTGACAAATTATTCTTGTGATCAAAGAAAGGAGCCACTTTTAACAAAGCTTGATTTCTGGGATGTGGAAATGGTCTTAGCTAGAGGGGTCGTTGCTAGTTATTCAGAAAATCTGCGAAGGATCATACCCACCAAGGAACTTATGATGAAACCGGCAGAACGGGTTGTCTATTACAGGGATGGTGTAAGGGAAGGAGAGTTCGAGGCCGTGCTGAATAGTGAGTTGGAGGCAGTTAAGAAGGCATGCGAATCTCTAGGTTGGGTGAGCCGTTTGCATAATGACCAGAGTAACGAGGCTCCGTACAAGAGGCCTCGAGGTGCTGATCAGCTTCCAAAAATTACATTTATTGTGGTGCAGAAACGTCACCATACTCGATTGTTTCCAAAACAACATCGAAATGTTATCTTCCATCCCACTCATTTTGACTTCTACTGCCATCCCACTCATTTTGACTTCTACCTATGCAGTCATTTCGGAATCAAGGGTACAAGTTGGCCCGCTCATTATCATGTCTTGAGGGATGAGAATGGATTCACAGTGGATCAAATCCAACAGCTTACAAATGATTTATGCTTCACTGTGTTTGTGACATTAAGTTGGGTGTGATAAGTCAATGCTGCCTATCTGCGCACGTGAAGGATCACAGAGCAGATTATATTACAAATCTAATTTGAAAGTCAATGTCATGATGGGGGGTTATAATGCACAATTTGTGGATGAAAAGAATCGGAGGCTTCCACTTATTTGTGAAGTCCCATCGATAATCATTGGGTTAGATGTTTCTCATCCACGAGTAGGCGATGATCAGAGTCCTTCCATTTCCGCGGTTGCAGCAAGTATGGATTGGTCATATTTTTCCAAGTATGAGGCAATTGTGAGTACTCAGCGGCATCGGGAAGAGCTATCTACATTGTTTTTTTGGGAAGAGAGGATGAAAATGGAGGGAAGAAGAGCGGTGGCATGAGAAGAGATTTGTTGCTTTCCGTTTGCCAACAAGCATGGAGCATCGGCGAAATAAGATTGAAAACGACTAGTAAAGGGGAGCAATCCTAGGGATGAGCCATCTCCAGGCAAAAATCGATGAACTCTGAAACAACCTAGCAAGAAAAGGTAGTGCTGCTCATGAAGAACTCATCGAGGAGTTAAATGAAGCTTTAGAGGACAATATCAACCTCAAAGCGGAATGAGAAGGGAAGACAAAATGAATAGAGCAATTGCAATCAGAAGCCGAGAAGAGATCCAAGGCACTACAAACGTTGAAGAAAAATAATAAAGAATTATCTGTTAAGCTCCAAAAAGAAGAAAAAGAAGTTCAGCATACGAAGAAAAACGTCAATAATCAATTGGACAAAATCTCAAAGAAGGAAGAGGCTTTAGTAAACTTAGAAGAAAAACTGGTAGTGTGGAACTCAGAATATATTGCACTAGAAGACAAACTTCACACCATGCAGGAAGGATATGACACTATCAATGCACAATTGTTAGTAATTACAGGTTTAGAAAAACAGGTAGTAGAATAGAAGGGAAGATGTGTGGATGCCAATACCCTTTTGGAAGGCAAGGACACAAAGATTGAAGAATTGGAAAGAAATATGGTCATGATGGACATAAAGCATAAGACAGAATTAGAAAAGGTGAATAAATCAAAGGAAGAAACTCTTGTAAAATTAGCTGATGTAAGCTTTCGATAATATGTTAGAAAAACTTCAGAACTAGATTTCGAAACTAGAGGCAGTGGCAATAAGCTACCATAGTGCGAGTTAACAATTATTGGAGCTTAAAGAATTTTTTGCAGAGGAATTGCAGGTCATAGAAGAAAATCTAGAAGAAATGTTTAAAGAGCTTCGGTGGGATATAGAGAGAATAATGAATCCCGATGTCAAAAATAATGATGAAGATGATGCATAATTTCTTTCTTGTACTTAGTGGGTTCGGATCCACTTTGCGTGAGAATGTTAGCTATCGGAACGGACTGACTCATAATTTGTAACTGAAAATAGTTGATTCTTGTGATATATGGATTACAATCTAAATTATGTCAATGAACCTTAAAACATATTAAGCGTGCAGCGGTAAATTAAAGGAATAGAAATGCATGTTATGGTTACGATGCTGTAATCATAATCCCCGTTCTTGAATCTCTTCCTTTAGAGGTGTTGTGTATTATTCCAACATCTTAGTCCCAAATAGTATGGATTCATTTGAATTAAGTAGATTAATTGAGGTGGATTCATTTGAATTATGTGGAGTAATTGATGTGGATTCATTTGAATTAAGTGCATTAAATGATGTGGATTTAAATTATGTGAAGTAAATGATGTGGATTTGAATTATGTGAAGTAAATGATGTGGATTGATTGGAAGTAAGTGGATTAAATGATATGGATTCATTTAAATTATATGGAGTAAATGATGTGGATTCATTTGAATTATGTGGAGTAAATGATGTGAATTCATTTGAACTAAGTGGATTAAATGATGTGGATTCATTTGAATCATCTGGATAAAATGATATGGATTCATTTGAATTAAGTGGATTAAATGATGTGGATTCATTTGAATTATATGGAGTAATTGATGTGGATTCATTGAATTAAGTGGATTAAATGATGTGGATTCATTTGAATTATATGGAGTAATTGATGTGGATTCATTTGAATTATGTGGATTAAATGATGTTGATTCATTTGAAGTAAAAATAGCGTTTTTGTTTTGCAAATTTGAAAGTAAAACATGGCAAGGATGCCAAATGTGAATAATGATCTTGACCATGCTAAATCTCAAAGAATTTTGATTGAACAGAAAGCTCAATTTGCACAATCAGGAGTAACGTTTTTATTCCACCAAGATTTATAACTAGAGGGATTAGAAGGAGAACCGTTATCAATGAAAGAAGTTTAAAAGCTATGTCTAAATCATTTTGTTCGTGACGTTCTCTTTCGAGTTACAAGAAGGATGAAAGAAACAATGCCATAAAAGCTTTTTGACTTACAATATAAAGGATTACCAGGAACTTTACTTTAGAGCTTTGTTCAAGTTAAGAGATAATTACCAAATATTAATCAATTAGCACTATATTTCATTCAAAAAGTTTTTGTACAAGATATTTTTTGTCGACGTGTAGATTGGGATGATTGCCTGAAGAATATAGGTATAGGTTTGGGTCATCCTCAAAATCGTGCAAAATTTTATAATCAAGGACACAAAGGCCCTCTTCCTCAAAAGCGGCCCTATATTTTGCTATCTGAAGAACATCACCTTATCCATGATTTATCATCATAGGGAGCAGAATTATACAATGATGGATTATCAATTCTTGGATTATGAAGAACAATTGATGATCAACAAAAGAGAATCGATGATCTAGAAAATCAATTGAAAAATTTACAAATATCTCTCGATACATATGAGAAGATATGGAAGACTAATAGAGGCATCATCATCTTTTAATCATGTTGGGGGATTCTTTAGCTAAAAGGGACTCGACTAGTTATAGAAGAAGAAGTAGTAAAACACTTGCATCGAAAGCTTTGCAGATTGGTCTCTTTGGAAGGCTTTTCAAGGTTTTTAGGTGTTTTGGAAGGTTCATGTGAACCTTCTCTTATGCACACATTTTGAAGAATTAAAGGTCAAAAGTGAAGTCATATAAAGAGGAAGCGATATGCAAAAGTATATGTATGGCCTCCCATTTAAAATTTTTGTTATCTTAAAGTCACTATGCTTTACATATTAAGTGAATCTTGGGACATCAAAAAAGCATCAAGATACACTATCAATTAGAACCGACATATGTAAGTGGGATCGAGTCTCATAACAAGGCATGGACATTCTTGGAGTTTTACTAAGGAATAGAGAGCATAGTCTACACTAGAGAGAGAGATAGAGAGTCAAAGGAGCATCAAGATACACTATCAGTTAGAAGTGACATACGTAAGTGGGATCGAGACTCATAACAAGGCATGAGCATTCTTGGAGTTAGACTAAGGGATAGAGAGAATAATCTACACTAGAGAGAGAGAGAGGAGCAAGAGACACATTGAACTAGTGCAACTTGCAGAAGTAAAGAGAGAGAGAGAGAGAGAGAGAGAGAGAGAGAGAGAGAGAGAGATAAGTGTGCAAGAAAGGTGATCGTGTGCAGAGAGAGAGAGAGAGAGTGTGTAGAGAACCATTAAAGAAGGAAATCAAGATGGAACAAGGTACCATTGAAGAGGTGTTACAGGTCGACAAAAGATGGCCCTTCCTCCTACTCTATTGAAAGTTTGAGTGCAAGGTGTGCACAAGAGCAAGCTACTAGAGAGAGTGGAGGTCCGATATAGAGAAGATGGACTATACAAGGACTTCTGGTATCTTGTATGCTTGTGTGTGTATGCTTTTTTGTAGCTCTGGGTAACTCCATAACTAAGTAGCCACTAATATAGGATGAGTATTTTCTTGGGTGCCTAACTGAATTTCCTTGACTCGGTTTCTATCCATCAATCTATCTACAGATTCCTTTCCAACTTTATGATCTTCCAACACCTTCTCCTGCATAGAGTGAGTATGGTAAGCAGGTGTACTCTAGATTTCAATTTGCTTCTTTTCTTGCATCCATCACAGAGGATTTCTAGAATAGGAAAAGAATTATCTTCACAAGTTTGCTTTACCTTGTCTTTAATCTCTATACTTTTCTTCCTTACAGTTGTAATAGCTTCATCCAAGTTGCATTTAAGAAGTGTCTTTCTTCACTTTCTATGGTCTGTTATTAGTTCACCCAATCCAACAACTTGAATTTTCTCCTCCTTTCGTTCATAAGCTTCTTCTGTACATGAATCATTTAGAAAAATTCCATAACAAGAGAAAGAATTTCCTACTCGCAACCAAACCAAAATGTCTTCATCCTCATATGAATCTACCTGTGGATGGTCCACCATGTCTTGCTCCATGCAGAAACCAACTGATTGTATTATACTAGTTTGACCTTGGTGGTTTGGTCCCTCTTCCAAATATATTTTTTTAAGTTCACATCCTCTCTATTGTACCCACATAGTATCCTTGCCCCAATCATGGATGACACTTGCATGCCTGAGCCAAGATCTTCCAATCAAAAGAGGAAAATCTCCCTCTACTTGTGGCAATCTTAATGCAACAAAATATAAAGTAAAGAGGTTACCCTATACCTCCATTGGAACTCATGGAGCCACTCCCATTGACCTTACTCTGCTTTGATCGACCAATGTTACAGTGAAGTTTGTAGGTCTAGATGGTTGAAGTCCAAGCTTCTCCATAGTGTGTTCGGGCATCAAGTTAATGCCAGAGCCGTCATCCTCTATAACTCCTTGTAATTGATGTCCCTTAATAGTTATTGTTAGATATGGAATCTTATAATCTGTGAGAAGAGCTCCCCTATAATTCTATCCTTACTCATAGTAGTAGTTTTTACCACTAAAGTGGTTGAGGAGGCCTCATCAATGATTTGCAAGACCTCTGATATGAATTTCACATCCATATTTATTAGCTCAAAAATACAAACCTCCGTTTTGATATATTTGAATAATCTTGAAGCCTCCGATTCTTCAAGAGCATGTGTTTTGTTTGACTATTCAAACTCCTCTAGATCCCCACTGAATGCATGCCCAATGACATAACTAGTACCTATAAGCTCTTCTTTTTGTCGTGTATCTTCACATGTAGTGGCCTTGTCCTCGGGTGTTCCTTTGCCTTTGTTCAGTCAAGTAGTACTTGACTCTTGACCTATGTCTATTTGAGCTTTTCCTTTGCTCCTTGTTTGCATAACAAAAGAGTCTATTTCTTCCAATTGCACTACCCTAGTGTTGAGCCCATAAAAGTCATATTGATCAAAGTCAACACAATCAAAGTCAAAGGATCAAAGTCAAAGTGATCAAATTCAAAGTGATCAAAGTCAAAGTGATCAAAGTCAATATATTCAAGGTCAAAGTGTGGAAGAAGTCAAAGCGTTCAAAGTTCGGGTGTCAAGGTGCACATGTAGTGCAACACTAATTAATCACAAAGGATGTAATTGCAAAAAGTTGGTTGCAGGTTGTAGAGTGTATTTGTTGTAATTCTTTAAGGTTCAAAGTGTTTTTAAAAGTGTTTGGAAGGTTCAGGTGAACCCTCTTTTACGTGCACAATTGAAGAAATAAAAGGCAAAGTGAAGGTATGTGAAGCGAGAGCGTATGCAGAAGTGAAAGTATGGCCTCCCAATTAAAGTTTTTGTTTTAGTCTAAAGTCACTACAAGACATCAAAGTGAGCACCAAGATACTCTAGCAGTTAGGACCCTACGTGAACCAATTGTCAAATCAAGGCAAGACATTATTCTTGGTTAGACTAAGAAGGTGAGCATAGTCTAGACTAAGAGAAGAGTAAGAGACATACGCGAGTGTGCGACGCAGAGAAGTGAAGTGCAAGATGTGCAAGAAGAGTGACTTAGAAGTATGCAGAGAAGTGCTAAGCTATGAAACCAAAGGTCACAAGGTCCCATTGAAGCTGTGCGTGCGTCGACAGAAGGTGTCCATCCCTCCCCCTATTGGAAGCTTGAGTGCAAGGTGTGCATAAGTGCAAGCCTGGAGAAGGTGGAGGTTTGGTGCGGAGAAGGTCAGCGGCAACAAGAAAGTTGAATATTTTTTAACTTTGTTGATTGTGCACTCTTTGGGATTTTACACAGAGAGCATTGGATTGTATTGTACATCACCATTTTACTTTTCATCTTATAATCAATCTACAGAAGCTTCCAGTGTCTATATCTTTCTTCTTATCTTCCTCCCTTCTCCTACAAACACTCAAGTCCCTTTCTGCACAAGAATCCCCCAACAAAATTTGGCACACGCAGTGGGACTCCAAGGATATTTGAACATAGGAGAAGCAAAGTGCAAAGTGTAGAAGAGTTCAATGGTACCGACAATACTGTACTAACTTAAGATGTAATCTTTCTTCCATTGGAATTCTCTTAAACTAAGAGGAGTATGAACAACTCATGACTGCAACCCAATCTCAAAGCTTGATGGTCCCTTGCAAAGCAATAAGAAGGAAGGTTATTCCAAGATCAACTACCCCATTGTCATCGATATCATCAATAAAGAATATGGCAACCCAGGTAGATTTGGAAACTTTACTTTCTAGATTGAATATCAAATGTCCATCCTTCAGAGGGATAGCACAAGAAGACCCAGATGAGCATCTTAGGAGATTCTTAGCCTTATGTAAAACAAGGGGTTTGATGGGAAGAGGACACATTTTTTATTCTTTTCCCTGCAACATTAGAAGGGCTAACAGACAAATGGTTTAGTCAGTTCACCGAAAACCATTTCACCACATGGGATTTGATGAAGGAAGCATATAGAACACAGTTCCATCAAGGGAACACAATTGAAAACATTATTGAAGAATTAGAAAATTTAAGACTAGGTCCTAGGGAGACCTTCCTAGAATTTGTGACCAGAGCTAAGGCACTGATGGCCAAACTACCCATCCCTCCCCATGATTTTTTTTATCAAGAAGTAGTTGGCTAAACCACTTCCCATATTAACACAATGTAAAATAAAGGATTTGGTTTTACCGACAACAACAATAGAAGAATCTATCATTACAGCTACAAGATTGGAACAAATTAGAAAGCAGTATGGGGCAAGCTCTTTCAATTTGTTATATCCTACAGAACTTCAAGACCCAGTAATTCAGCTAAGGAAAGAGCTTGAGAGCTTAAAAAGGAATAAGCCCCATAAAGAGGAGGAGAGTGTTGTGACTCACATGAGGAGGGAAATTGAAGCATTGAAGCTACAAAAGGAAGAGGAAGCACAAGCAGAAGAACTGACTCAGCTTCGACAAGAGTTGGAGGAACTCAAGTTGGATGGCATCAAAAGTGGACTATGGTGTACCATGTGTAGCACGCAGGGTCATATGGTAAGTGAATGTCCATTGTTAAGTATAACTTGCTAGCTATGCAGGAAAGCTGGTCATGAAGCCCATGAATGTCGGTCAAGACGGATGTTTGCACAACCTTATTGGGCACAAGGAGGTGCTCAATTCTCAACCAATGTAATGGTGGCAACCCCCAACCAAGGTAACAACTATAATCAAAGACCTAGAGGTAATTATAGAAATGGGTCTAGAAGGCCAATTATCTATTTTAGGTGTAGAGAGTATGGACATTAAGTATCCCTGACATATATCGGCGTGACCACTATACATGTCAGAGAAACAAAAAACTGGTACGTGTCATCCTGGATCATCACATGTTGAGCTTGATATCTCAACACTCCCCCTCAAGCTCAATGCCATATCCTGTAATCCAAGCATCTCCCGAAACTTCTTCAACTTCTCAGCTCCAAGTGCTTTGGTGAAAATATCAACAACCTGCTCATCTGTTCTCACATAAACAAGATCAATATCACCTGCTAATACCTTCTCTCTGATGAAGTGATAATGTACCTCGATATGCTTTGTTCTAGCATGGAAAACAAGGTTCCGTGCTAACTGTATGTTGCTAAGATTATCACAATAGATAGTGATAGGCTTTTGCACTTCCATACCTAAATCTGCAAATAACATCTCTAGCCATGATGCCTCACATGTTTCCATTGCAGCACCTCTATACTCAGCCTCTGTACTCGACAAAGCAACAGTAGGTTGCTTCTTACTGCTCCATGTAATAGCTGCACCTCCAAGTGAGAAAAGAAAGCCACTAGTAGATCTTCTATCTGGAGTACTACTAGCCCAATCTGCATCGGTGTATCCATGAACCTGCAAATCTACACCAGCTTCATAAAACAATGCATAATCCAAAGTAGCACTCACATAACGTAGAGTGCACCACAGAGCATCCAAATATGGTTTCCTGGGAACCTACATAAACTGACTTTCAAGTCCAGCAGTGTAGCTTAAATCAGGCCCTGTAATTGTAAGATATATAAGACTTCCTATAATTTTCCTGTACATAGTAGCATTTTCCAATGCTTCACCTAATGTAGTATCCAACTTCAAATTCTGATCTAATGGCATAGAAATTGGCTTACAACTAGCCATACCATACTTCTGCAGCATATTCAAGGCATATTGCCTTTGCGACATCCATATACCTGTTTCTGTATGTATAAACTCAATGCCCAAGAAATCGCGCAGCACACTAAGATCTTTGATGTCAAATTCCTGCGTAAGATGTTGCTTTACCTCTTGATGCTTTCTTCATTATTGCCACCTACAATCAAGTCATCAACATAAATGGCCATAATCGTGATGCCATCATCAGCCTTCCTTGCATATAGTGAATCATCTCCATCACACATAGAAAACCCAATGCTGGTTAAGTAATCAGCAATCCTTGCACGCCATGCACACGGAGCCTGCTTCAACCCATACAAAGCCTTTTGCAACCTGCAAACATATTTTGGATGCTTTGAATCTTCATATCCTTGTGGCTGGTCCATATATACTTCTTCCTGTAACTCACCATGTAGGAAAGCATTCTTCACATCCATCTGATGCAAAGTCCATCCTTTTGTTGTAGCTAATGCAACAAGTGTCCTAACAGTAGACATTTTAGCTACAGGGCTGAATGTTTCCTCATAATCAATGCCATATTTCTGTGCATATCCTTTAGCTACCAATCGTGCTTTATGCCTGCTTATGCTACCATCATCATTATGCTTTACCTTGTAAACCCATTTGTAGCCTATGGGTTTCTTTCCTTGTGGCAATGGAACTAGTTTCCATGTATCATTTCCATAAAGTGCAGCCATCTCCTCATCCATATCTTTTTCCCTATCTGCATTACCAATTGCATCTTCAAAACAAGAAGGTTCAGCATCTTGTATTACCTTTTTCATGTAGGCACAATGGCGAGCCATGTAACTATCATATGTCAATCGTTGCACTGAATTACGCATCCTCCCTGATCTTCTTGGTCCTGGGTCACTTCTCCTTGTATCATCTGCATGTGACCTTCTTACTCCTGGAGTCTTCACAGAGGGCAATCCAAGTTCCTCATCAAGACTCTTTTCTAAACCGCTTGAATCTCCATCAAAGTCTTCAAAACCTGCACATGTTTTGTGACCAGCATAAAGCTTTTCTTTACCTTTCTTGGATGTAGTTGATGAATTTGCTAGACTGAAATTTCCACGTAATCTTCCACTCCATGGATTTGAGTTGGATTATTATTGCTTAGTGATGCATCCGGTCCACTAAAAACCTAAGATTCTGCACTTGATTTTTCAGCATTTTCTTTGTCATTTGGTTCAAGACTGAGTCTTTCTTTGGGATCTACATAGAAGCTTGAAATTTCATCAAATACCACATCTCTACTCACCTTTACCTATTGTGTGAGTGGGTTATAACATTTATATCCCTTTTTCTCAAGGGAGTATCCAATGAAGACAAACTTTTCTGCTTTTGGATCCAGCTTCGTCCTCAATTCATCTGGGACATGTACATATGTGATACAGCCAAAAACTTTCAGATGTGATAAGTTTGGATTTTTACCTGTAAACTTCTCTTCAAGTGTAACTTGATGTACAGAAACAGTCAGAATTCTGTTCATGATGTATACAACAATATGCACAGCTTCTGCCCAATAACAATGAGGCATATTCTTCTCAGCCATTAAGGCTCTTGCTATTTCTGCAACATGTCTATTTTTGCGTTCAGCAACGCCATTCTGTTGTGGTGTGTACATGCATGAAAACTAACGCCAAATTCCATGATCTTTTAGAAAACTGCTGAAATCATTTGACATGTATTCACCTCCTCCATCAGATCTTAATGACTGAATGTACTTCCCTGTCTTCTTTTCCACCATAACTTTAAAATTCTGGAAGTGAGTGAACACCTCACTCTTCTCTTTCATGAAATATACCCATAATTTGCATGTATGGTCATCAATGAAAGTAACATAAAACCTGCAACCACCCATAGATATGGTCTTTGCTGGACCCCAAACATCTGTATGTACTACTTCTAGTACATTCTCACTAACATGCTTGTCATGTGGAAATGATGCTCTTCACTGTTTACCAAATTGACATGCTGCACATACCTTTTGCATTTCTGCAACTTTGAAATTTGGTAGTCCATGGACAATCTTCTTTGACTGTATCAGTTTCAACCTTTGCAAGTTTGCATGTCCAATCCGTTTGTGCCATATCTCTATATCTACAATAACTCCTGCACCTTTTGCAAACATGGCTGCATTCATTTCAGGAATCTTCACATTTAAGGTGAACATCCTTCCCACTTTGTTTCCTTTGGCAACCAATCTTCCATCCTGCTTATACTCTTCTGCATATAATCCATCAGCATTGAACTTGACTTGTAATCCCTGGTCAACCATTTGTCCAACAGAAACCAGATTCTTTGTTATATTTGGAACATGCAACACATCAGCAAGATGTTTTACCTTCCCGTCCTCCATAGACAATGCTATGTTTCTTGTATGCTCAATAGGATGCGATGTATCATCACTTGTTTGAACATATCCAGGAACTGGCATTTTTTGCAAACTACTAAACCATTCTGCATGACTGGTCATGTGATTTGAAGCACCTGAATCAACATATCAGACATTATCATTCGATTTTGAAACACCAGCAGACATCGTATTCATCATGTGATGTTGAACCATAAACAGCTTCTCCAACATCCTTTACTATCATTACCTAAATCATTTCTTTAGAAATTTTTGCGACCTCTTTGGCTCCCCCTGCCTTGAAACTGTCCTCTTCCTCCTGCATGATTCTGTTGATGACCTTGGTCTTGGTTACTGTTTCCTCTTCCACTTCCAAAACCTCTACCTCTACCTCTTCCTCTGCTAGAGTAGAATACCTGCTCAGAACTGGGCTTTCCTTGGGAGTTTGAATGCTCACCAAGATTCTTTTCTTCAATAATCAACATAGATACCAAATCAGCAAAATTCAGAATATTTTCCCTGGGTATTGGTCTGGTACAAAGTGACCAAACTGTTCCAAGCCTCTTTTGGAGTCTTGGCATCCTGTATGTGTCCAATCATGCTATCTTGTATGCTAACAGATAGCCAATACATTACCTTTCGTGCTCCTTGATTCCATTCCTCATATGCTCTTAACTGTTCTGCAGTCTGATTCCTTTATGGTAACTGCGGAGCATTTTCATTCTCTCCTTTGATGTACTTCCAGTAGCCTTTTCCCATCAAGAAATTCTTCATTTTGAATCTCCAAGCATGGTTGTTGTTCTTGTCCAGCTTATCGCTCATAAACTGACTCATTCCATCTGCGTTTGCCATTTCTACAACAATTCATAACACCGCAACACACTACAAGCAGCACTTCTGCTTGAACACTGTCGCACTATGATGTGATAGTTCGATCTCAGAAAAACACAGTTTTCGTGTATCAACAGTACACAAAATCGCTTGAAATTCTGGATCTGGAATATATGAGTGTCGCCAAACACAAGGCAAGTTACAGTTTCTGAAACTGACGTGGTTTTTCTATGGGCCCCACCTTGCGGGCTCGAAACGGAGGTCGAGATGGCTCCAAAACTTCTATCTTCACGCCGATTTTCATAGCAAACGGAGGCCGTTTGTGAAACCACCTTTTCTCCACGCCTTGGCGTGTAGTCTTCACCATCGCCTTCTCCACGAGCTCTCTACAGCTACGTTGGCTCTGATACCATGTCACAAGGAAGGAGATAAGGAAGAGAGCTCACACACATGCTCTCACTCTCAAGGAGAAGCACACACACAAATTGAGGCAAGGAAGAAATGATCTTCTTCTTCTTCTTCTATTACATAAAAGGAATGTACAAGAATGACCTAAAACAAGATTACAATAAGTGCAATATATAAAGACCAGTACATAAGGAAAAACCTAATGTCCGCGAATGAGTGAGCTGGCAAGAAACGAATGTGCCATCACTCTCGGTAGATAAATCTAACAAAGCTCAATGAAGTATCCCTGACATATACCGGCAGGACCACTTTACATGTCAGAGAAACAAAAAACTAGTACGTGTCATCCTGGATCATCACATGTTGAGCTTGATATCTCAACATAATGGACATGCAGAACCCACCAATAAGGTATTGTAGCTCAGTGATGAGAAGCACCTTCTTTAATGTCAATCTGGCTAGATATGAGGATGGTATGAAGACCTCAAGCAAATGATGTGCACAAGTGGTGATGGAGAAGCACACAAGCATGCACACATATACACACACACATGCACACACGTAAGAACAAAGAGTGAGACAATGGAAGCTTTGATTATGATCCGAAAATAATTACAAGTGCTCTTTTTTAGTTCAAATTACAATTTGTTCTCCCCCAAAATGAGCTCTCTAGCTCCTTTTATAGTGTTTGACTAGCTAATGGCCTTGTCCACACCTAGTGTCCGGCCTAGTTAAAAAGTAGGTTCCTAGGCTATTTTGGAGACTCAAATGAGCTCAAAAATTTATGAAAACTGATACATAAATACTTCTACTAATCCTCAAGCTTGAGGATTCCTTGACTTGAACAAAATGGATTTGAATATACCAAAAATGGTATTTACAATGTTCATGTAGTGATGAAAATCAATGTTACAATGAGGTTAAGTCAAGAAAAAAAACTGAGTGGCTTACTTGCCGGATCTTCGTTGACTGCCTTGCCTACTTGTTCCTTCTCTCGCCTCTGACTCCCTTCGTTGGCTTCCCTGTCTTGTAGATCCTTGAGTGCCGTGGCTGCTACCAACATCCCCCCTTCTCTCAAATCTGTCGTCTCTGGAAGACCCTTGGTGGGCTAAGCGTTTGACATAGTATTCAACGACGTCGGTAGCCAGGTGATGCTCTTCTAGCCTGAGTCCTCTTGCTAAATCTGTTATTAAGGCATCCCAATCGACTGGTCCTGGAACGTCCAGATGTGGTAGATGTAATTGTTTGGAATGTAAGGTTCTCTCCACAGCGAAAAGTTGGAGAAGATGTGAGGGTCTTGGGATCAAAAAATTTTGGAATGGTACTCCCTGAACCTTGTAATGAACATCTCCTCAAAAGTCTGTTTGTAGCATGCTCGGAGGTATTTGATTCTTGCATGCCATGCATATATCAGATTAATGGAGGGGGTTGTGCTCATGTTATATACTAAGTCGAGATTGCCTGCAGTGAAACCGACTCCTGAGAAATGTAGATCTTGAATGTTCTTGAAGGTTCGGAAGGTGACCAATATTAATTCGAATATTTTTATACACATCTGTGCCATCACATCAAGAATGTTTTGCAGTCTAACATCCCAGTGGCGGATGGCGGATATCATGTATGCTACTATGGCCGGTCCTCGTGGTGGTGCTAGGTACACATAATTTAGCCATTTCGCACAGCCTTTAACATTCTTCACAGTGATGGCAAAGTCGGGCCATGTGCATCTTCTGAGTACTGGAACGTAACATGGATTGTATTTGATGAAGATTGGCATATTATTCCATGTACGAACCATTTTTGGATAAGTTTCTAGAAGACGAAGCCTCCAGGTGGGTTGAAAAATGGACCCCTATATAGCACTTTCAGGTATGTCATTTGGACCAAATTGGGTGGCGAAAGTTGGGGCTTTGCCACATGGTCATTGAATTTCTGCATTTCAATATGCTAGGAGCATGCAATAGGGCACAAATTGATCATCATTTCTACCTACCCATCCGTGATGGGACATGAATCGGAAGTCTTTGGATTTTATAATGGTATCCTCAATTTTAGACAGCGATTGAATTTGCACCACGACTCTATCATCATGCGTATTGGCCATCTTTTCGAGCTTCTGTAGCCATTCTGGGGCTTCAACTTCAAGTGTGTCCAGTTGTTCATATGTTTGTTGGCCACCCTGCATGGGAATAGGAACATAAGCTTCCTCATATGACTCTTCTACTTCTATGGGCACCAACTCTTCCAGTTCTAGTTCTATGATTGGGGAGGGTTGTCTTTCGTACTGAAGTAATTTTCCTTGCAATTCGACGACCTATTCTCTTAGTGCATTCACCTCCTCAATAGTCGATGTAGAATGTGTGACCTTTGTTGGTTCGTCTTGTGCCCTTAGCTGTCGATGAAAGGTATCCCATTCTTTTTCAAAATCGTCATGCAGTGCCAAAAGATTCGCATAGCTTTCAAGAATGGTTTTGATGGTCTCTGAAGGAACAACTTTAAACCTGTCTGGGTCGATCTCCTGAGGGGAGCCTTCCATTGCTGCCTCTAGGTTCTCTTTTTTTTGCTTCTGAAGTCGTTTGTTCTCTTCTAGAGCAGTGGCCATGTGCTTCTTAGTAATGTCAGATTATGACAGAATTTGACATTATCGAACTAATAAAGTTCAAGTAAAGCTTCTAGTTTTTTAACGTTCGAAGATTTCGATTGCTAAGGAGCCTCCAATAGGGTCTGATGGGTGTGTTCTAGCATAGTATAACGTTGATTGAGGGAGGTGTTTTCTTCTTCTAAGGCTGCAAGCCGCTCCTGTATTTGCTAGTGGTCCGCAATTATATTGCAATGAGGAACTTCCAAGGTCTGATATTCGTTCGGCAGCTAATATAAACATTGATGTAATGTAGAGAAAATATTATTTACATTTAGGGATGCTGGGAAAGTGGAGGATGCAGGGGGAATGATAAAGGGGAAAGGGATTGTGAATGAAGTGGAAACAAGAGGTGATGTGGGGGAGGGGGTATGGGAGATTGTGGGAGTGTGGGGGGAGGGAGTGATGTCATAGCTGGTGATGTTTCCATGCTCTCAGAAGTGTGTGTTACCATGTAAATGGGAACGGAGGGTGCGATGGATGTGATGTTGGTGAACAGTGTTGTGAATGTAGGTGTGGCAGTCCCTCCAGGTTGGTTGCAAGAGGAAGGAGGAAATCCTATAACCTGTGTAGTGGTGGTGGAGATTAAGGTGGTGGTGTCGTGGGGAGAAGTGAAGTGTGCATTGAGAGGTGAGGGGGGTGGGTTGGGGGTGTGGGTCTGGAGCATGGTGACAGTAGTGCATCGTGGTATTCTTCCGTCTTTGTAGTGTCACCCGGTGTCGATACAGCTATATGAATTTGATTCTCGGATTGAATTGGGCGGGTAGATACTCGTTGCTCAAAACGACAAATGTGAGAAATAGCCAAGCGAATGGCTTCATCCATGCCAAGCGCATCAACGTGAAGGTTCAGGGACTCAATAAACTATTCGTCTACCCCTTCTTCTCCTAAAATTTGACTTATTAGTAATTTCCCTATTTCTAATGAAAACTTGTGATGCTCCTGGACTCTTTTCATGGTCTCATACAATCTTTTCATCTTTGTTGTATAGGCTAGGGCACCCACTAGCTGTGAAATTTCCTCTTGCTCCTGGTCGTGTTCTTCGTTTGACTCCTCTTCATCGGTCTCTTCTTCATCGTCGTTCACTTCCACTATTTCAGGTTGGGTTGGGGTTGGAGTCCATGTAGTCAGTTGCTGCCCTCGGGCCTGGTCTTCCTCAGTCTCAAGATTCGCCTCATTAATCATCCTTGCAATTTCTTCATCTGTTAGGTCGTCCAAAGTGTAGCCCTGTGGGAACTCCAAGTCAGAGGGAATAGGAGGGAAAAGAAGATTCGGTCCCTCCGCACTTAGCCTAGGCAAGCGAATCGTGAATGGGAAAACACGTCTTGTATGAGGTGGTGTCACATCTGGTGTGAGGGTGGCACCCCTTGCCGGTGCACAAGGTATTTGGACTGCTCCTCTCATTTTCTTAGATGGTGGCCCCGCTATCGATGCCCGTCTCTGGAACTCTTGGGCTCTGGACCACACCTATGCTCTTTGAATGGGCATATGATAAGCTAAGCACCTATAAATGATCCATGTAAGCACAACATCCATGAAGCACATTCTTATGTTTCTTGTTCCAGCGCTCATGTGCTAAGTGAATTTGATCAATGATCCAGTGGGGTAGATTGAGAGTGAGATTTTTTTTCTCCGCCAAATACAAGCTGAACCAAATTCTCTTTGGTGGCATGGTGAAGCGTTCTTGAGCCGGGAAGGCAAAATGTTGCATGACTATGTGTAAATGGAGGGCAATGGTTGGTGTCATGGCTACCATATCTTTCAGCTTGTTGAGATCTTTGTGTTGCATTCATCCAGGAATCAATGTTTCTTTTTCTATTGGAATGTGCATACCCTTCATGTCTAGGGCCTCCCGTACTAAGTCGAGGGTAAGTTTAAACCTTTTTAGTTCATGGCTTGGTGTTAATGAGGGAAGCACAAAGGTACTATCTCCTCCTTTGGCTATGCTAGGGGTGATAGTGCTGATCAGGTAGGAACATCACAAAAAATTAGGTTTGGGTAAGAGTGCTCTAAAGTAGCTGTCCAGGCGAGCTTTGATCCATACGGATCTCATCACTTCTGTGTTTTGGTGGCCAACCCTTCACATGGATGCACATCCTATGTGAAGTGGTGTGACATTTGTCAGCGAACTCAATATCCCATACGAAAAGATGAGATGCCATTGAAACCTATGATGGATGGACATGCATTCTCTAATTGGGGAATAGACTTTGTAGGTCCTATTAATCCCCCAGCTAAGGGTTCACATGCTGAATATATCATTGTGGCCATAGACTATCTAACCAAATGGGTAGAAGTGAAACCCACAACAAAAAATGATGCTCAAACGACAACTAAGTTCTTATTTGAGAACGTGTTCACGAGCTATAGGCTACCTATAGAGCTAGTAAGTGATAGAGGCACTCACTTCTTGAATGAAGTCATTGAAAATCTTCTCCAAGAGTTCTTGGTAATACACAAGAATTTTGCCCCCTATCATCCACAAGCTAATGGGCAAGTCGAAAGCACTAATAAGATTCTATGCAATTTACTGTCCAAATTATTGAATAATAGACGCTCTGATTGGGACAAATAGTTACACCATGCTATTTGGGCATATAGAGTTGCCTATAAAACGGTACTCCAAGCCACACCCTTTTTGATGGTATCTGGCCAAAATGTTGTGCTACCATTGGACTTCTTGATACCTACATTGAAAGTAGCTTAAGAGCATGAGTGGACAAGGCATGATCTCTCGTCAAGAATCTTTGACCTTGAACGGCTAGGTGAAACGAGATTGAGAGCTGCCGTAGGGATTTATGCAACTAAAAAGAGACAAAAGGCATACTTCGATGCCCATGTGAAGGATAAAGGCTTGAAATCCAGAGACTTGGTTTTGGTGTATACCCTAAAACAACATGCAAAAAAGCTAGATAAGCGTGGCTAAGGACCCATGATTATTAATAGAATATCAGCAAGTGGGGCAGCCTAACTAGACACTTTAGAAGGTGACGTCCTACCAAGTTATATTAGTGGATGCAGAGTCAAATTATACCAAGAACCCCTCATGGAGGAAATGCTTAACCGACTCAATACGGCTAAGAAATGCAAAGAAGAGGAAAAACAAATTCGAGAAGAAGTGTAGGCAGAAGCCTTCGAATGCATCCAAAGAATGAAATTGAAAAGACAAGGTAGAGATCAGCCTAGGACAGATGCCTATGCAGCTCCAGGATATCATATGGCTATGTGTGAAGTCTCAAGTGTAAGCTCCCATAGAATAATTGATCGACGTCCTTTTGTGACCTTAGAGGTAGGACAAGGAAATAGTGCAAGGACTGTACGGGCCTTGATTGACTCAGGTGCAGCCACTAGTGCGATTAGACTTTCTTACTGTCAAGAGTCGAAATTAAGTCTCAATCCTATAGAAGCATACCTTATAGGATTGGAAGGTGTGGAAACCCCTTGCATGGGTGAGGTGGAACTCCCCCTCTACATTCAAGATATTCTAATGATAGTTAAGATACTAGTGTGTCAAGATGAGGATCTCACTGAACCTCTTGTCTTGGGTCAAGACTAGATATATGATCATGCAATCAACCTGAACCTAACAAGTGAGCTTCTTCAGGTCTGGGTAGGTCAAAATCGCATTACCATCGAGTTAGAAAATCAACCACTCAAGAAAGTAGAAAATGCACCAACTCCTGGTCCCTCTAGGAGCACTATCATAGAAAAAGATGCTTTTCTTGTCCAACACTCTATGATGCAGAAAACCCTCTCTCTAGAGGCGGTGGTGCAAGTGGAACTCCTTGATGGTTCAATGGAAGTCTCGGACCAAAAACGTGAAGTCTTAGAGATCAGAATGAAGCAAAGAAGTAGAGGCCCTAAACCAAGGATCACCTCAGCCAAGGCATCTCAACCATCGAAGTAGATATGGGTATGGAAGGGAAAACTTCCCCAAGAAACTCAGACTGAAGCCCCAACCAAACCCTACTCTACTGATCGGCGTAGGGTGCCTAATAAAATGCTTCTCCGACAATCACCCACAAAAAGACTATCTATGTGGGTACCCAAGAAGTCGATGACTGTTGACCCACAATCAAGATAAATTGGGTTCCTAAGGCTTGCTTGCGGGCTCAAGTATACACCCATAAGCTTCACAAGACAGGGCTCCATTCACACACACTCATACATGCATCAACAAGTACTAATAGAGTCTCTTGTAAATGGGTCCCTAAAAAGCCTCATTTTCAAATAGATACTCATGTAAAGTCTCCCATAGCCCACTGACGGTCATTTTGTAAAACCACGCATTACATTTGGCAAAAAAAAGCTTGTAATAAACCCCCCGATCCCAATTTGTAAATTCACCTCCACCTACTAAGTGCATCATCCTCCCACTGCATCGTTCAACTTAGCTCATAAAACTATTCGTTCACTAACTACACACATAATCATCAAGCATCAACTGACTCACTAACTTGTCACTATGCCTCATGTTAATGTTGTAATGGGGACAAACTATCATATCTTGTCCACTAAAATGTTAACATGTGCTTCTATATTCTCATAGTCGGCAAGCAAAGTAGTAACAAGGCAGAAGCAGCAGGAACTAGTTCCCAGATGGGGTCAAGCACCCAAATAGAGGACATTGAAACTCTCCTCCTCGAGACACAACTAATAGAGAGGCCTCAGGAACTTAGGGCAGTGCATGTCCTTCCAATTCAGGACCCTCCACAGGGGCACACATCACAAGTCGGCAAACATGCACATTGGTTCAATGACGTTGCAGGTCCACTAGGAGAGGGTACCTACCCTGCAAATAGGATTGCCTTAATCAAACGGTCTGGTCCAAAGTGTCCTCCTGCTACGCCTTGGCGAGCAGTTTCCAAGATCTTAAGATATTAACTCTCAAGGACACATAGTCTAAGATATCCGTCTTTCCGACGCTTGTATAGATTATTACCAATGAGTGTGTAATCTAGGGCTTCTTGTTCTAAACTTCTTTGCCTAGTCAGGGTCATATCTTGAGGGAATGTTTTCGTCCTCAGGAAGGCTACCAATGCTTCTCTCCAATCGGGTATTAAAGACACTTGGTAGAGTGTAGCATGCTCCACAGGTGATCTAATACGACAGATTGGGCATTTGTTACACAAGTTATGGACATGTGCTTCCATAGTTGGCCAGTGCACTCCGAGTCTCCTTAGTGTCTGTAGAATTCTTTGCCTTGAGTAGTGTTGCTCTAATGCACCCACATGTGCTAGTTGCAACCATTTCACGTACTCATCCTCTTCCACACAACAAGCTAATATCCTTTGGTCTGTGTGCTTGTACATACTTCCTGCTATGATATGGTACTTTTGGGATTTTACTACCTCCCTATCTTGAGTGTTCATTACTGGGTGTTTTGGTCCATATGTCAGGACTGGCACTAATGTCTTGGCCCACTGTGGTACAACTTCCAAATTAAACAAGTAAGCATCAGGAAGATCATTTGATACTCCTTGTGGGGCCTCTCTGGATGTGAGCCTTGAGAGATGATCTGCTCTCAAGTGAGTCTTTCCTTTCCTCAGCACAACCTCAAATTCATATTCCATTAGCAAGAGAAACCATCTTACTAATCTACCTGTATAGCATGTCTTGTTTACCAAGTACAGTAGTGCTTGATGATCAATAAAAAATTTAAACTTATTTGCAAGCAAATAGTGTCTAAACTTTTTAACTGCATATACCATGCCTAATCCTTCTCGTTCCGTGGTTGTATAGTTTCATTCAGCTGCGTTCAACTGTCTACTAGCATACGCAATTGGAAGATCCATATTACCTTTGTCTGTAGGTTGTGCAAGTACACACCCAATAGCATAATTGGATGCATCCACGTGAACATGAAAGGGCTTGTTCCAATCTAGTGTGGTCAATATTGGTGCAGAACATAATCGCCATTTAAGCTCATTGAAAGAGTTCTCACATTCTTTCGTCCACTCAAAGTTAGTCAAAAGGGAGTACAAAGGATTTGCAATGATTGCATACATGTGAATGAATCGGTGATAATAGCCACAATGCCCCATGAAAGCTTGTACTTCCTTTACATTCTTGGGCCTAGTTAGCTCTGCAATAGCTCCAACTTTTTCCTCATCCGTAGATATGCCGTTCTTTGATACTATGTGTCCTAGAATCTTGCCTTGCCTCACCATGAAAACACATTTTTTTGGGTCCAAGAAAATTTGATATTCTCTACATTTGTCAAAGATAGCTCTCAACTCAGGGATATGTGTCTGCCTTATGTTGGAATGAGCACAAAGATAATCAACATAGACTTCTAAATTCTTCCTCAGAAATTCTTTAAATACATGACACATCAGCCTTTGTAATGTGGCTAGCACATTGGTAAGACCAAATGGCATTACTCGAAAGGCAAATATGCCCCACTCTGTGGCAAAAGCCATCTTATGCTGATCTTACTGAGCAATAGCTACTTGACTGTAGCCAAAAAATCCATCAAGGAAACTGTACACTTCCTTGCCTGCTACTCTTTCTAGTAGATGCTCCATAATAGGAAGTGGATAGTTATCTCGAATGGTGGCTACATTAACCTTCTTCAAGTTAATGCATACACGTAATTTGCCATTCTTCTTGGACACCACTACAATGGGGGATACCCACTCAGTGTGCTCAATTTTATAGATGAATCTAGCTTCAACCGAACGATCTATCTCTTCCTTGATCTTAGCAGCATAGTTATCATTATATGTGTATGACTTCTGCTTGGAGGGTTTGGCGTCTGAGGTCATGGGAATTGTATGAGAGCATATGTCAGGGTCTACACCTTTCAAGTCCTTGTAACTCCAAGCGAATACATCTTTGTATTCTCTTAGCAAGGCTATCAACTCGTGCTCCTCTTCCTCATCTAGGTCATGTCCTATGTACATGCATCTTTCTTCTCCTTCTTCTAAGGCTACAACAATTTTCTTGGTGGTTTCTTTGTTATCATAGACCTCTCCTGATTGTGCATCGCGTTTAGGCATTCTTATCATGACTCTCCTATCTTCTATCTCATAGTTCTTAAAATTCTAGGGGACCTCAAACAAAGATTCTTCCTCTTCTGACGTGGTTTCTTTCTTCATTCTTTTCTTGCCTTCATTTTTGCCAGTCACTCGTGTGGTTAAGCTCAGATCATTCGTAAGTTCTTTGTGCCTCTGAAGGTGAGCTTCTACTTTGTAGAAATATTCCTCATCGGATGCAAAAGGTGGGTCCATGATGATTGACTCTAGATCGGAGTCGCTTGCACCCTCGAATGCATCAGTGCTAGGTTCACATTCTTCAATAACCAAATCACACATGATTGGCTCTATTGTGAAGACTGACATGTTGTAGCCATCCTCGTCATAGTGGGGTGTCCATTGTTCTTCATCGATGGCTACATCCATTGTTGCTAAGATTTCTGCCCAACCATGAGGTTCAAATTCTTTGTCAGGAAATACTATAGGTGCATAGGCTGGGTCTTGAATTGATCTATGGGTTTCCTTCGCACCTACCTCTCTGGTTTTTCTCTCTTCTCTTCTTCCACGGCTACTTTACACATCCACAAGTGAGTGTCTTCATGCATCCATGAGGATCCTGATCCTATGGAATGCACTGACTTCATATCATCCTTAGCTCTATGGATGGGTTCCATTGAATAGGTGGTACGTCTCTATGAGAGTAATCTTTGAGATTGACTTTGTTTGTAACACCTAAGTGCTACAAATACAAAGAATTGGTTCCCCAATCTTGTACCACTTGCAACTGTCGCATAAATGGTATTCCCAAAATCATCTCATAGGCCTGATTCTTGCTAAAGTCACATATAGCAAAAGTATGCTCAAACTCTACACCACATGTGGTGAGAGTTATCCCTTCTAGTAGTCCTAAAGGTCTTTCTATGTGCCCGTCGGCTATTTGCAGTTTCATTCTCGTGGGACTGAGTGTCGGCTTGCCCCATCACTTCCATAGGGAAGTGGTAGCAATTGCAACTCCTGCGCCTGAGTTCAAAATTGCCTTGGTTGTGTATCCTTGATGGGTAATGGGAAGATAGGTGTTTCCTTCTTCTCCTTCACTCATGTCTCCTATCTTGTCCAAGGGTATTTCTGGCATTATTCTATGAGATCCTACCCGGGAACGAGGTTTAGCTATTTTAGGCACTTGATTGGCTACATGTTTCCATAGTTCCGGCCTAACCTTGAGTAGCTCTTCTAAAGTGAGATTGCACTGCACTTTGTTGTTCTTTATTACCTCCGTATTCCTAGGTATGATTGAGTCTTCATTTCTTACCATGATCGTGGGTGCCCTCATACAAGTAGACTTAGCTTCCCATGGGCCTATGAAATGGGGTAGTTCCTATAAGGAATTAGACTCAACGTCTAATCTCTCATGAGATTGGGTGCTCTCCTGCTCTCCATAAATGGAAGGAATGTTTGGTGGGAATTGATCAGGCGCTTCATCCACAAGTTCAATGGGAGGAGGAACTTCACTTTCTTTAGCCCATTTCTCTTCTTGAATCTCTCGCAGGAATTTTGGTGAATACCGATTCATAGAAGAAGAGGTGTCTGGTTCAGTGGAGTTAGGCACATAAGCTTCCTGGGGGGAATGCTTATTCCTTCACTTGCCTTGTCCCTTCCTTGGGAGATGGCTTCCTTGCCAGATCTTGCAATTATGCTCTCTAATTTCTCCAACAGCCCATCAAAGTGCAACTGTGTCTTTGCTGAGCAAGAGTAGTTGAAGAGGCGATTGGCTTCAAACATGGTCTGAGCCAATGCGGCCATTTTAGCACAAAGCTTGGTTCTTTCTATCTCTAGATCAACTCTAGGGTAGCATTTGTCATGATCTATCACATTTGGCCTGTCTTGGATTCTAGCATGATATGCCTTAAGCATCATGTCTAGGTCCTCAGGAGTGGGGTCAGCTAATACTGATCCTACTCTACGGGTTGGTGGAATTGTACGAGGTGGGTTGGAAGGTGGCAGATTAGGTGGTGACAGGGATGAAGGTGGCGGTGGTATGTGAGAGTGTGTTTGAGAGGTGAGTTCAACAATTTTGGCTTTTGTTTCTCTTATGATCTCTTCTAATTCGCTCCTCTTCTTAGACCATTGTCGTTTCATCCTTTCCCGGATCTCGTACGTTTCTTGGTTATGCTCTCAGTCTCACTAACCTTGGAACTCTTTTCTTTGCCTAAACCTTGGTTCTACTGCAGAGCCTGAGCTCTAGTGACCACTTGCACTGGTGAAGTGGAAGTTACACTTCCTATAGAGTCTACTACTAACCCAATAACATTGACAGGAGTGATTTTCGGCATATTATTGGGGTTCTTAGGACAATCTCGCAAGAGGTGCTCTTTCCCACAATCAGGGCAAAAACCCTGAATTGTCACAGATTGGGGTTGTGTAGGTGCAGACATAGGGCAATCACGAATGAGGTGATCTCCCTGACATCGGTAGCATGGTCCTCTAGGAAATGGGGTCTTACCTGTCTAGGTTGAGGTCTAGGGTTAGGGTTTGCATACATGACGTTTGTATACTCTCGCTCCCAACTAGGTTCACTCAGTTCTTCACAATAGTAGGATTGATTACTGCATGTAGTAAGCCTGGGGGCTATCAATATGTGTAGAATCGAAACTATGATCACTGGGGTCACCCTTTGAGAGTAATGGAGTTACTGGCACTGTAGCTCGATTTAGATTTTCTTCTGCAACTACATACTTCATTGGAATCACATTAGTTGGAGTAGGGGGTTGTTGTGCTAGAACTGGTTGAGGTCTTTGCTTCCCTTGATAGGGTGGTTGATAGGGTTGCTCGAGCCTATCGTACTACTATGGTGGGTACTGGTTCTGGTACCTGCCTTGTTGTGGATATGACTGAGGGTAATTTTGTTTGATAGTTTGTTTGTTATAAGGACAATCTTGTGCGGTGTGGTTGGTGTATCTTTGCTCTATCGTGCAGTACTGGCTATTAGGATTCACTTGGGGTTGAACCATAATGGGATATACATTTGCCATATGGTCACCTCCACAAGTATAGCACCACCTCACTGGGGTAAATCGGGGTATCTGTTTGCTTGAGACACCTAATTTTTGAGCTACCTTCTCTGCAAGTTCCTCAATACACATGGATTGTCTGGAAGAGAGGCTGGTTGAGCTGTCAGAATCTTTGTAGATTTTGGAAAGCTCCAACTCCTCTCCTAGATTATCCTCTATGTCTATGCACATGCGTACACATTCTTCTATGGCTCTAGGGTCCTTCAGGTACACATATGATCTCAACTTGGTACTCAGTAATCCATCTAAGAATAAAGCCACCTGTTTGGCTGGAGTGGGTAACTCTTGAACATGACATCTCTCTAGGTATCGCCTAAACCTTCTTCCTACAAGTCTAACCATCTCTTGAGGTGTCTGCTTAAAACTATGAATCAGTGAGGAAGTATTATGCCGTATACCACTCTTAGAGAATTCGGTAATGAAAGCCTCTAGAATTTGGTCTATATTCCTGAATTGTCTCTCATGTAGTGGTTGAAACCATGTAAGGGTTGTGTTCCTACGGGTTAGATTGAAAGCATTGTACTGCGTGAATAGGTCCTCCACTTGTTCAACTCTCACGATTCGCCTAAATTTGGCCACATGATCATATGGGTCTCCAGTGCCATCGAAGCAATTCTTCATGGACTTAACCAACTGGGTTGGCCTCAAGGTCCTAGTGTGTTCTCTAGGTCTTGGTAGAGGGAAATCATCACCATTTCTTTGGTTCCTTGGGTCTTTAGGTCTCTCAGTTTCCACTCTATCCGTCTTCGTCCTCGCCCTTTCTCTTCCCAATGGGTTTGCAAAGCTTACTTCTGGCCTATCTCTACTTATGTCCCTATGAGCTCCATGAGCTTGGGATGTCCCAGCTCCTTGGTGACTACAAAAGACATTAGATCTTGGATGGGGAAAAATGAACTTTCCCTTCTAAGTGTAGGCGTGCCTACCATGCTCTGTAACCACGAAAACCTGCTCTGCAGTATTGCCTAGGTAGGTCACTTTGCCTGGACTATCATGATCTTTAAACTTGTAGATCATGAGCGCTCCGACCTCATTTGTTTGATCAGGCTTATACCTCCAAAAGGCTTCTTCAATCTCTCAGTTCAAAAGCAGGTCTATGCTCTTATTGTCCTGGGGGACCCACTCGCGAGTGATGATTCTCATCAGGACTGATTTACCTCAAGGGGTTCTGGGCTCTCTTCCTATGTTCCTTGCTCTACCTATGTCCGTTTCTGAGATCACATTACCAAATTCATCTGTCCTATCTGGGTGATTGGTGACTACATACATCGTTCCTTCTTTGTCTAGGTATGCATCATTTTCAAACTTGACAATTGGATGTTCTAGTCCAATGGGCTGATCTGGGTTTTTGATCTGGACCACAGATCTTCTTAGGCCGTCCTCATAAATGCAAGCACCTAATCGGTTGGTCCTAAGGTATTCCAGTTGAGTCTTTTAAGGACTTTGACCTTTTGTAAGTAAGCCACACCTAAACTTCCTGTGGGTCTCTCCATTCCATGAGACATCTCTGATTCGCTAGTTTTAGAGCTAGGATAGTGTGGATAAGCACTCAATCGTTGGGCCCAAGATCTAGCAATGTGAGTGACACTCACCTCTAAGGACTTAAGGCTTTGTCTATCTCTCCCTAGGTGTCATCCTGATCTAAGGTTCATATGGCTGAGTGAACAATCCCAATTTTTACCCAAAGTACAACCTCGTTGCTGATTCTTTCTTATCAACCATTGGATTCTTTTTATTTTGTTATCGTGTTTATGATCTTGTTTGATATTGCATCGTCAAGAATACTAGAATGAATTTTTGCACTTGGAGTTGATCACAATAAAATTAGTTCTTTCCTTTAAGGTTATCATCACATGCACAAGTTATCTCTTGACTTGAACTTGATTACTTAGATAGTCTTCAACTTGTCTCATGCCTATCGTCGCAATAACTTACTTCCAACACTATGCATTCTTAGCCTAAGCTAGGAATCGACTGAGGGAGTTAAGAGAATTTCCAACCTCAAGTTCTTTGCCTTTTGAGTGCTAGTTGAGCCCACGATGCACTCGCCCAAGCTCTGTGATCACCTTGCTAAGGTTGCTTGAACTCCTTGTTTGCACACCCGAACCTGCAAATTTTTCCAGTTAAAAAATGGCCTCGACCACAATGGATTGACAAGCAAAAACAATCTTCAACATTCAATGAGAAGAACAATCCCTTTGCCTTTTTTTTTAACCCTAAACAGTATTCTCACTTCCCTAGTATTGACTGATGGTCAACATAAAAATACCTATACTAGAACTCCACGAAACAAAAATTGTAGCAAACAGAGTTCGTATGAAGAAGTTATGCCTAGTCAGGCATTCGGGAGTTGAAACAGGTGAAACACGCACTTAGGGATAGCTCATAGTGTCTTCTAAGGCTTTGTTATGCTCTAATAACCCTTAATTTCCCAAATTTTTGGCCCAAAAATAGGTTAAATTTCTTTTGCCCTAAAAAATGCCAAATTTGCCCATCAATCACGATCGAGTGGTTTGTCAATTGCGATCATCTAGACAGTCACGATTGATAGGTCCGTTGTGGCTGTCAGTCGCAATTGATAGGTCAATCGTGATTGACATGTGGCTCGAAAATTTAGTCCGTCATGGTCAAACAATCGTTGACTGGGTCTGTCACGATGGGCAGGTTCGTCGGGCTGTGGATCCCGATTGATGGGTCAGTTGCGATTGATGGGTCAGTCGCGATTGATGGGTCAGTCATGATTGACATGTGGCACGCAAAGGCTCTATTGATCATGGTCAATCGGTCACGATTGACGTGTCGGTCGCCATTGACATGTCCATCAGGAGGTGTCCGTCATCACTTGTCAATCGCAATTGACGTGTCAATCAGGATTTGACAAAAAACAAAAAAAAATTAAAATTTTAATCACACTTTTAGGATGCCCTAGGCCTAAGCATTATGTTTATGCACGTGGTTTAGCAAAATGGTCGATTTTTTTGTCGGTCGCGATTGACAAGAGTCAATGCCTTAGAACTTGCACAGTCAAACATTTTACTTGCTAGAGTTGGTACAGCTCCTGGGATGCTGATTCCTATAGAAAATCTCAGAAAACACACAAAAGAACAAGCACACAATCGCTCTCTCGCTCTCTCTCACAAGTGAAATGAGGGGAATGGAATGAGGGGAATGGAATGGGAAGGGTGATATGACCAAAAAACTGAAAATTTTGTGAAGGTGGAGATGAAGGTGGGAGATGGTGATGATGATGATGGTGATGAAGATGGTGAAGAAGACAAAAGGAAATAGATCAAGGTGAAGAAAATACCTATGACTCCAATGTCTCAACTATACATCTTACCATCATACGCTCGTCCTCAAAGCTCGGTCCCTGACAACGATGCCAAAATTTGGTGTAGCTTAGTGATGAGAAGCACCTCCTTTAATGTCAATCTGTGAAGACATGAGGATGGTATGAAGACCTCGAGCAAGTGATGTGCACAAGTGGTGATGGAGAAGTACACAAGCATGCACACACATACACACAAGTAAGAACAAAGAGTGAGACAATGGGAGCTTTGATTATGATCCAAAAACAATTACAAGTGCTCTTCTTTAGTTCAAATTACAACTTGTTCTCTCCCAAAATGAGCTCTCTAGCTCCTTTTATAGTTTTTGACTAGCTAATGGCCTTGTCGAGACCTAGTCTCTAGCTTAGTTAAAAAGTAGGTTCCTAGGCTATTTTGGAGGTTCAAACAAGCTCTAAAGATTATGAAAACTGACACATAAATATTTCTACTACTCCTCAAGCTCGAGGACTCCTCGACTTGAACAAAATGGAGTTGAATCTACCAAAAATAGTATTTACAATGTTCATGTAGTGATGAAAATCAATGTTATAATGAGGTTAAGTCGGGAAAAAAATTGAATGGCCTACTTGCTGGATCTTTGTTGAATGCCTTGCCTACTTGTTCCTTCTCTTTGCTTTGACTCCCTTCGTTGGCTTCCTTGTCTTGTAGATCCTTGAGTGCCCTGATTGCTACCAACAGGTATTAATTGCCATGTTAAGGAAGGAATGTATGTTACAACACACTCCTTGGGGCATTGCTTATCAAGGTATCCTATGGGCATACAAATTAGCTTACAAAGAAGCTATTGGATACTCTCTATTCCAATTGGTTTATGGGATATTTTCTATTGAACTCTTTGAATTTCTACATGGGTCACCAAAACTAGCATTCATGTAGGTCTCTCTCTTCCCTCCCCCCCGCCCCCCCTCGAGTGGACCCCCCTTCCCCCCCTCCTCCGTGTGTTATTTTTTATTTTTTATTTTTTCTTTTATTTTTATTTTATTTTAAATATTTATTTAAATATTTTTATTTTATTTTTACATTTTTCTTTTTTATTTAAGCTCTACCCAACCCCATGTGTGTTTAATATTAATAATATATATATATATATATATATATATATATATATATATATATATATAAAGTTTTCCATGGTCCAATGTTTTTGGCTCTAGATTGTGCCTCGGATGGCCATTTTTTTCCAATTTGGGGTCATTTTCATGTATTTTGATACTCTAGACTAATTTTTTGACTTAGTTTTTCCAAAATCACACCTATTCTGTGACTTTTTGGTCAAAACCCACATGTTTTGAGCACATTTATCATGTGTTTTTCTTTACGCACATGGTCCACATGGTATATTCTCACTTTAATTTAACATATGTTTCATAATTTCCCATATGCACCCTCTATAGCTTTACTGTTTTATCATTTTGTTCCTCTCCAGACCCATAATCCTACTCCCTCACCCTCCCTTTCTCATTCTACCCATCCCTACCCTTACCCCTCAACTACCCTATCACTCTCAACCATTTCACCCTCCATTCACTTCCCTCATACCCTCCATTCACTTTCCTCGTACCCACCATTCTCCCTCCTTTGCACTTCCATGCAAAATTTCCACTTTTGGTTCTTCACTAGTGTTTGTTCTTTACTGCTCCTCGTAGACGTGGTAGCTGCTCAAGTGTTCTATTGAAGATTTTGCAGCACAAGCTAAGTAAATCAAGCATCCAGAAACTTGCTGATATAGAACAACATCAAATGAGTTTCCAGCATCATGAAGACTCAACCATAAACCTATTTCCATAGGAGTGGCAATAGGTTTGCAGTCTTCAAGGCCAAAAAAATGCAATAATGTGTCAATATATTTTGTTTGACACAAATATATACCACCATCAACTTGCATAAATTGAATGCCCAAATAATGTTGCAAATTTCCCAAATCTGACATCTCAAATGAGGCATGCAAATCAACAATATGCTTCTCATTAGGACCAATGAGCAACATGTCATCAACATAGACAACAATGATCACAAGCACATCATTTGCACGCTTGACATATAAGGTGCTATCAGTTGGACTATTC
The DNA here is from genome assembly GCA_020310875.1 of Ceratopteris richardii. Lineage (NCBI taxonomy): Eukaryota > Viridiplantae > Streptophyta > Polypodiopsida > Polypodiales > Pteridaceae > Ceratopteris > Ceratopteris richardii. Next base: position 97,651,520 of record CM035407.1, read on the forward strand.
TCAAAACCATGTGCACAAGTAGGCATGTATCTTTTCATACCAAGCATGTGGTGCTTGCTTCAAACAATATAATGTCTTTTTTAACCTGCACACTTTGTCTTCATGCCCTTTTTGCAAAAAACCACGGGGCTGAAAAACATTCACCTCTTCATGCAAGTCACCATTCAAAAATGCATTTTAAATTTCCAAGTGATGTACGTTCCAAGCATGATGAGCTGCAAGTGTATAGATGCTATGAACACTAGTCATTTCACATGTACTAGCAAAGGTCTCATCAAAATCAATGCCTCTTTTTTGAGCATAACCCTTTGCAACAAGCCTAGCCTTGTACCTATCAACTGCTCCATCAGGCTTACACTTCAACTTGTATACCCACTTAGTTTCAATGGTCTTCTTCCTAGGAGGTAAGTCACATAAAGACCAGGTACCATTTTTCATAATAGCATCATATTCTGATTGCATAGCAACCATCCAACTTTCAAAATTTTGTGCTTCATCAAACAAAATAGGTTCATTCTCATCACAAAAACTAGAGGTAGCCATAGCATAGCAATCTGATGCAGAAAAAAGCACTATGAGAGCATGAACGAGTACCATATGACAGAGGTGCATCTAATTTTGCTATCTCGCAAATTCTACACCAGCCATTTAGGCATAGTTTTTGCCTCCTCTATATCAGTTCTCTCATCAATAAACATATCATATAAACCTGCATAAAAAATGGAATGATCTACATCATCATGTGAAACTTGTAATAGCTTAGAAATTGCCTCATTTGGACCACCAGTACACTATCCACATGTAAAAGAGGATGCAAAGTGTCATACACATCTTTGGAGCCAACTAATGTCTCCTAAGTACATGAAATTAATGGCTGAATATCATCTTCCACAAATAAAACATCACAGCTAACCAAAATGCATTTAGTTTGTGGATGATATAGACGATAGCCTTTGCTTTTAGAACTACAGCCAACAAAAAGATATTTCATTGCTTTATCATCCAATTTCTTGTGTTGTTGTTCAAGCACTAATGCATATGCCAGACAACCAAAGACATGAAGGTGAGCAACATATGGCTTGCAACTATGACAAGACTCATATGGAGTGATAGACTGCAATGCTTTAGTGGGACACCTATTAAGTACATATGTTGCACACATAACATCCTCAAGCCAAAAAATATGTGGTAAAGCCTGACTCTTGACCATACACCTCGCCATCTGCATGAGTGACCTATTCTTCCTTTCAGCAACTCCATTCTGTTGAGGTGTATACAACACTGTACACTGATGTTTTATTTGATGTTCAACCAAAAATGCATTAAAATTAGAAGACATATATTCCCCTCCTCGATCAAAACAGAGGATGCCCATTTTACATGATGATAGATTTTCAACCAAAACTATAAACTATTTGAAGCACATACATAAACACTTCGGACTTTGCATTCAATGGATATACGCATGCATGCCTAGAAAAATTATTAATGAAAGTCACGAAGTAAAGGTAGTTCCCAAAAGAAGGTTGCATAGGACTGCAAACATCAATGTGAACAGCTGCAATTTTTTAGTAGCTTATACTCCTTCAAATCTTTGACCTTTGTCAAAATTTATCCATGGAATCTCCTTCATTCATGTGCTCACTCTCCAAGTATTTTTGGAGGGAAGCAACATGAGCCTCATTCATTGCATGGTATAAAGTGGTAAGCGTATCCCAAGCATACTTTGTTGTTTTGCAGGAGTGAATGTGAGGAATAATGGCACATTTGACAGATAAGGCTATGAATGCATGTGTTTGAGCATCTCTTCCATTGCAACAAAGTTGCTCTATAGTAGGTGCAGTAAGAACCGCAACATGAACATGAACCTAGAGAATATCACCATCTTCAACAACATCTACATCAGCTTCAGTAATTGTATTTGTAGGTGTAATAGGACGTTTTTCAACACCCTGCATAATATTCCACAATCCTTTTGCAACCAATACATGACACACCATATAATCCCATAATGGGTAATTGGTACCATCCAACTTATCCTTAATAGCTAACATATGGAATACATCACTACTTTCAGCCATGGCCACTGAATTAGATACCCTAATGCAGAAAAATGACTATATTTCAAAAAGTTAAATAGAACTACCCTATCAAGTTCTACTAAACCTATAGCAGACTTTGAGGAGCTTATACTAGCGAATCAAAACTTGTATATATCTTTGGCACAAAAAGATGAAATTTCCTACATAGGCACTACGATAATGTGTTCAAAGGTTGAGATGAGCGATTCTGAGATTGTGATCAAAGCAGCATCAAGGACACCCTAGATGAAGTGGCAACCTTTGATACCAATTTGTTGGAGTTTGAGGTCTGCGAAAGCATGCAAACAACATAAGGAAGAAGAAGAAGCTTGGAGCACAACACACAATCTTAATGTATTACCAAGAGAATGTACAAAGATAAGTGACCCATTAGGGTTATAGGCATATATACAAGTGGAGGAAAAAAAACCTCCTAAAGAGGAAAAAAAGTGCCACATTGGTCCTATTGTGTTCACACACATCATTACCAAAATATATCAACAATCAGAGTGATGGTTCAGACATGGAAGAAATAGATGACATGGTACCTCTAATTGATGATAATATTCAAAATGAAGGAAATTATGTACTCTTAATACTTTGGTTAGATTCAATTGCAAAAACAATGTCTTTATCATAAAGTGATGATTCTAAATATTACAAAAAGTTGCTTGACTATTTAGTGTTTTTTGATTGAATAATTCATTGATAGTGAACCAATCTGTTGAGTTCATCTAAACCATTGTAGCAAGACCAACATGGTGTAGCTACGCGCCGGTATTAGCTTAACCATGTTGGTGAAGGGCCTTTATGGTCTTCCCTCCTAAACAGGCTAAAGTTGACCGGTTAGGCTACAACGTAATAGCATAGCCCCTAAAGGTATAGGTATTAGCTTAATCGTTAGGCTACATCGTTTTCTTTAGCACATTAGGTAAACGTTTTCTAACTACGAAAAAAGGCCAAACTTGTCAAAGGTCAAAGCAATCAATGGTAAATCTGGTCAAAAGTCAAAATGATCAATGGTGAAGCTGGTCAAACATCAAATTGGTGACTTTGTGAGTGATGTAGGTGATGCAAAAGTGCAAAGTGGTGCACAGGTGGTGCAAAAGTGACCAAGAACAAGGGTGCACAAGTAGTGCACAAACAGTTTGTTCACAATAGTCTTTCAAAAACTTGAATGCAGGTTACAAATTGGTCTCTTTGGAAGTTTTTTCAGTGTTTCGGAAGGTTCAGGTGAACTCTCCCTTGTGTACACATTTTGAAGAATTGAAAGTCAAAAGTGAAATCATATGAAGAGGATGCATTAGACAAAAGTATATGTATGGCCTCCCATTTAAAATTTTTGATATCCCAAAATCACTACACGACTAAATAAGGAGTCATTGGCTTTACGCATTAAGTGATTCTTGGGACATCAAAAGAGCACCAAGATATACTATCAATTATAAGTGATGTACATAAGTGGGATGGAGTCTCACAACAAGGCATGAGCATTCTTGGAGTTCGACACTAGAGAGAGAGAGAGAAGATCAAGACACATTGAACTAGTGTGACATAGAGAAGCAAAGAGATAGAAAGAGAGAGAGATAGAGAGAGAAAAAGAGAGAAGTGTGCAAGGAAGTTGATAAAGTGTGCATAGAGAGAGAGAGAGCGAGAGAGAGAGAGAGACAGAGAGAGATTACAGAGAACTATTGAGGAAGGCAATCAAGGAGGAACAAGGTATTGTTGAGGAGGTGTTGCACGTGGACAGAAGGTGGTCCTTCCTCCTACCCTATTGAAAGATTGAGTGCAAGGTGTGCACAAAGAGCAAGCTACTAGAGAGGGTGGAGGTCCAATACATAGAAGGTGGACTGCACAAGGACTTTTGGTATCTTGTATGCTTGCATGTGTGTGTGCTTTTTGGTTTTAAGCACTCTGCACAAAGAACACTTTGTCTTATTCTAGGCACCACCATTGTATTTTTCATTGTAATCAAGATACAAAAGCTTTTGGTGCAAGTTTTTTACTTATTCTTCCTCTTCTTCTTCTCCTATAAATACTCAAGTCCCTTTTTGTTAAAGAATCCCCCAACAAAATTTAGCACGCCTAGTAGGACCAGAAGGTGGCTTCAACATAGGAGAACCAATATTACAAAGTGTAGAAGAAGTGCAAAGATGTGGATAGCATTGGACTAAGAGGTAATTTTTCTCTTACTTGGAACTCTCTTAGCCTAAGAAGGAGAATATGGAGCTCATGACCACAGCCCAGTCTCAAACTTTGAGGGTCCCTTGCAAAGCAACAAGAAGAAAAGCTATTCAAAGGTCAACTAACCCTCTGTCATCAACATCCTTTGTAAGAAATATGGCAGCTCAGGTAGACCTAGAAACTTTACTTTTAAGGTTAAATATCAAATTTCCCTCTTTTAGAGGACTAGCGTACTATTTTTGGCCTTATGCAAAACAAGGGGACTAATGGGAAGGGAAGATGCATTTTTAATTATTTTCCTATCAACATTGGAAGGGTTACCAGATAAATGGTTTAGTCAATTTGTTGGTAATCATTTTACTACATGGGACTTAATGAAGGATGATTTTACGACACAATTCCAACAAGGAAATACAGTAGAGAATATTATTGAAGAATTAGAGAACTTAAGATTAGGTATTGGGGAAACATTTCTAGGATTTGTCACTAGAGCAAAAGCCCTCATGGCTAAATTACCAGAGCCCACCTCATGACTTCTTTGTCAAGAAGTGGTTTGCCAAACCACTTCCAATTTCAACACAATGCAAGATTAAGGAGTTGGTACTCCCTACAACAACGATTGAGGAATTTATTTCTAAAGCAACAAGGATGGAGAAAATAAGATCCCAATATGGAACAGGTTCTTCTAGTCTACCATATCATATGGAACTTGAGGACCTAGTGACAAAGTTGAGGACAAAACTTGAGAGATTAACAAGGAGCAAGCCCTAGAAAGAAGAAGAAAATTTAGTAACTCAATTGAGGCATGAAATTGAAGCTTTAAAGTTGCAAAAAGAAGAAGAGGCCCAAGCAAAGGAGTTAGCACAACTGCGGCAAGAACTATAGGAACTTCATGGAGGGGGCATCAAAAAGGGATTGTGGTGCACCATGTGCAACAAACAAGGACATATGGTAAGTCAGTGCCCTCTTTTGAGCATTCTTTTGCCATTTATGCAAGAAAGTTGAACTTGAAGCTCATGAGTGTCACTCAAGAGGATGCCTGCACAAACATATTGGCGATCAGGAGGAGCCCAACCACCAACTAGTGTGATGACTGCTACACCCAGTCAAGATAACACTTATAAGTCAAGGTAACACTTATAACCCACAACCTAGGGGTAAATTTGGAAATGGGTGTAGGAGGCCAATCATTTGTTTTAGGTGTGGGGAATATGGTCATTATCAAAGCAAGTGCCCTCTACCAAAAAAGGCCCCTCCCTACAAAAATTGTCTAGAAGCTAGAGATCATTATACCAATTGTTGTCTAAAGAACAAGGCATCTATATTTGGGCCTCACATACAAATGAACAAATAAAAAGTTGCAGAAGAAGTCAGTGTACCTTCATTATATGCTAGGTGTTGGGGGATTCTTGTGCAAAAAAGGACTTGAGTGTTCATAGGAGAAGGGAGAAAGATAAGAAGAAACATATAGACACTGGAAGCTTCTGTAGATTGATTATAAGGAGAAAAGTACAATGGTGATGTACAATATCCAATGTTCTCTGTGTGAAATCCCAAAGAGTGCGCAATCAACAAAGTTACAAAATACCCAACGTTCTTGCTGCCATCAACCTTCTCGGCACCAGACCTCCACCTTCTCCAAGCTTGCACTTGTGCACACCTTGAACTCAAGCTTCCAATAGGGGGAGGGATGGACACCTTCTGTCGACATGCGCATAGCTTCAATGGGACCTTCTGACCTTGGGTTTCATGGTCCGGACATTCACTTTGCTATCTGACAGATGAGCAGGTTTATGCATTGCCCAGGCATCAAGCATTAATAGGTAGTTAAGCACATCTTTTGCTACTTGAGTGGTGATTGACTACTTGGATTGTTTTATCCCAAGAGGGGATCACTATTCCTAGAATGACATAATTGTTTTGACTCTGACTTGCTTGGTTGCTATGATACTCATGTGTCCACTAGTGGCTTTTGCTTCATGCTTTGTAGCTCATGCATATCTTGGTTGAGCAAGAAGCAACCTACTTTGGCCACTTCTAATTGTGTGGTTGAGTATAGGGAAGCTTTCACAACAACTATTGAATGTGTGTGGCTCAGACACCTTATGGATGATTTGGGTGTTGGTCAGTCTTCTACCACCACCATCTTCATTGATAGTCAAATTGCATTGGTAGTTGCAAGGAACCCTTTGTTCCATGCTCCCACCAAGCACATTGAGGTGCACTATCATTATGTCAGGGGGAGGTTCTCTACTGGAGAGATTAGTTTGGCATATGTTCCCACACAAGAGAACGTTGCAAATCTTTTCAATGCATTTCTGGCTGAACGTGGGATAAAACACCAGTGTACAGTGCCTTATACACCTCAACAGAATGGAGTTGTTGAACGAAAGAACATGTCACTCATGGAGATGGCGAGGTGCATGGTCAAGAGTCAAGCTTTACCACATAGTTTTTGGCTTGAGCCTGTCATGTGTGCAGCATATGTACTGAACAGGTGTCCCACTAAAGGACTGCAGTCTATCCCTCCATATGAGGCTTGGCATGACCGCAAGCCATCTATTGCTCATCTGCGTGTTTTTGGTTGTTTGGAATATGCACTAGTGCCTAAACAACATCGCAGAAAATTGGATGATAAGGCAATAAAATGTATTTTTGTTGGGTAGAGTTCTGAAATTAAAGGCTATCATCTATACATCCACAGACTAAACACATTCTGGTTAGCCGTGATGTTGTCTTTGTGGAAGATGCTATTCAGCCATTGCTTTCATGTACTAAGGAGACATATGTTAGCTCCAAAGACATGTATGATACTTTGATGCCTCTTTTTACAGGTGGACAGTCTAGTCTTGGTCCTAATGAGGCAACTTCTCAGCCTTTGCAGGTTTCATATGATGTTGCAGATCATTCCATTTCTGATGTGGATTTACATGTTGCACTTGTTGATGAGAGAGCTGATATTGAGCAGGCAAAAACTATGCCAAAATGGCTGGTGCAGACTTTGCGTGACAACAAATTAGATGCAACTTTGTCATATTGTACTCGTTCAGGCTCTCATAGATGCCTCCTTTGCATCAGATTTCTATGCTATGGCTGCATCTAGTCTCTGTGATGAGAATGAGCCTGTTTCTTTTAATGAAGCACAAAATTTAGAAAATCGAATGGCTGCTATGCAATCTGCATATGATGCTATAATGAAGAATGGTACATGGTCTTTATGTGACTTGCCTCCTAGCAAGAAGGCCATTGGCACTAAGTGGGTATACAAGCTGAAGCGTATAGACCTGATGGTACAATTGATAGGTATAAGGCTAGGCTTGTTGCAAAGGGTTATGCGTAGGAAAGAGGCATTGATTTTGATGAGACCATTGTACCTACATGTCGTATGACTACTGTTCGGAGCATTTGTGCACTTGGAGCCCATCATGGTTGGAATGTACATCAGTTGGACATTAAAACAGCATTTCTGAATGGTGAGTTGCATGAAGAAGTGTATGTTTTTTAACTCCATGGCTTTGTGCAGAAAGGGCATTAAAACCAGGTGTGCAGGTTAAAGAAGGCATTGTATGGTTTAAAGCAAGCACCATGTGCTTAGTATGAGAAGATACATGCCAATCTGGTTGCACATGGTTTTGAGAACAGTCCAACTGAAAGCACCTTATATGTTAAGCGTGCTAATGATGTGCTTCTGATCATTGTTGTCTATGTTGATGAGATGGTGCTCATTGGTCCTATTGAGAAACATATTGTTGATTTCAAGGCTGATTTGCATGCCTCATTTAAGATGTCTGATTTGGGGCATTTCCATCACTATTTGGACATTCAGTTTATGCAAGTTGATGGTGGAATGGCTTTGTGTCAAACAAAATATATTGACACATTATTGCAGCATTTTGGCCTTGAAGATTGTAAGCCTATTGCCACTCCTATGGAGACAAGTTTACGATTCAGTCTTCATGATGCCGGAGATGCATTTGATGCTCTTCTCTATCAGTAGGCTATTGGATGCTTGATTTACTTATGCATTACTCGGCCAGATATTCAGTTTGCTGTCTCAAAAATGAGCAGGTTTATGCATTGCCCAGGAGTCACGCATTGGAAGGCGGTTAAGCGCATCTTTCGCTACTTGAGTGGTACTCGGCTACTTGGGTTGTTTTATCCCAAGGGGGGATCACTACCGCCCTATTTGCATGCTTTTTCTGACTCAGATTGGGCTGGTTGCTTTGACACTCGTGTGGCCACCAGTGGTTTTTCCTTCATGCTTGGTAGCTCATGTATATCTTGGTTGAGTAAGAAGCAGCCTACTGTGGCCACTTCCAGTTGTGAGGTTTAGTATAGGGCAGCTTTCACAGCGACTGTTGAGTGTGTGTGGCTCAGACGCCTTATGGCTGATTTGGGTGTTGGCCAGTCTTCTGCCACCACCATCTTCATTGACAGTCAGAGCGCATTGGCAGTTGCGAGGAACCCTGTGTTCCATGATCGCACTAAGCACATTGAGGTGCATTATCACTATGTCAGGGAGAGGTTCTCTGCTGGGGAGATCAGCTTGGCATATGTGCCCACGCAGGAGAACATTGGAGACCTTTTCACGAAGGCTCTTCCTAGGGAGAATTTTGAAGCTTTCCGCAAAGCTTTGGGCTTACTTCCTTTTGTGGAGTGATTTCCACATAGCTTGGCACTTCCTTATACATGAGTGCTAGCTCCTTGTTCACCGCATCACTCCCAGGGGGGATTTGTTGATATATTTAGGTAGTGATGTGTGTGAACACACCAGGACCGCCGGGGCACTTTTTTCCCTCTTTAGGAGGTTTTTTTCCCCCAGCTTGTATATACACCTATTGCCCTAATGGGCTACTTATCTTTGTACATTCTCTAGTAATACATTCACTATTCTGTGTTGTGCTCCAAGCTTCTTCTTCTTCCTTGTGTTGTTTGCGTGCTTCCGCAGATGTCTAGCTCCAACAACAATCTGTTCTACACTTATCAAGTTCTTTGTGATGGTAGGGACATAGAGTACCTTTCTAAGTAGGTTGATGTTTCCATGAGGTGCTTTTACATTTCCTATCTTCTACACCAGATGCCTTGTATCATCACTTGTTTGCACTTCATGCTTGTTCCTTGGATCTTCTAAATCTGATAGGAGGGCCACATTTCCTTGCACATGATTGGAACAACTTGATTCTATGTAGAAAACATGCTCATCATATTTCCTTGAGGCATTGCCATATTCATGATTAGTAATAAGTCCTCTTGATTTGAGTCTTCTATGTACTTATTGAAGTCTCTTATTCCTCTACTGCTTCCTTGATAGTTTGAATGGTTGTAATTGTTGTGGTAGCCATTGAAATTTTTGGTCCTTCCTCTAGAGTAGCCATAACTTCCTCTATTGTAGCCTTTGCCTCTTTGATTCCTCGAATTCCTAAAGCAATTTTCACTTGTATGATTAGTTAATCCACAAATAGAATAGGGATTAAAGTATTGGGATCTCCCCCTGCATTGTCTTCCTCCTCTGCCTCTACCTCTACCTCTACCATGTCTTCCTCTACCTGCATAGTTAGCTTGATGTGTACTTGCTTCATCATCCACTTTCTTTCTTCTTCCTTTGTTCTCTTTGGACTTGCTTTTATTAGTATACAAAGCATAAGATTGATTACCTTTGGAGCCTTCTCCATTCTTGATAAGCTTGGCCTCTTGAGTAAGCATTGTTGGAGTTAGACGTCTGCGGAAGCACGCAAAGAGCACAAGGAAGAAGAAGAAGATTGGTGCACAACACACAATACTGAATGTATTACTAGAGAATGTACAAAGATAAGTAGCCCATTAGGGCAATAGGCATATATACAAGCCGAGGGGAAAAAACCTCCTAAAGAGGGGAAAAAGTGCCCCGACGATCCTAGTGTGTTCACACACATCACTACCTAAATATATCAACAAATCCCCCCTGGGAGTGATGCGGTGAACAAGGAGGTGGCACTCATGGAAGTGCCAAGTTATGTGGAAATCACTCCACAAAAGGAAGTAAGCCCAAAGCTTTGCGGAAAGCTTCAAACTTTTCCCTAGGCAGAGCCTTCGTGAAAAGGTCTTCAATGTTCTCCTGCGTGGGAACATATGCCAAGCTGACCTCCCCAGCAGGGAACCTCTCCCTGACATAGTGATAATGCACCTCAATGTGCTTAGTGCGAGCATGGAACACAGGGTTCCTCGCAACTGCCAATGCGCTCTGACTATCAGTGAAGATGGTGGTAGCAGAAGTCTGACCAACACCCAAATCACCCATAAGGCGTATGAGCCACACACACTCAACAATCGCTTTGAAAGCTACCCTATACTCAGCCTCACAACTGGAAGTGGCCACAGTAGGGTGCTTCTTGCTCAACCAAGATATACATGAGCTACCGAGCATGAAGAAAAAGCCACTAGTGGACATACGAGTGTCATAGCAACCAACCCAATCAGAGTCACAAAAAGCATGCAAATATGGCGATAGTGATCCCCCTTGGGATAAAACAATCCAAGTAGCCGAGTACCACTCAAAAAAGATGCGCTTAGCTGCCAGCCAATGCTTGACTCCTTGGCAATGCATAAACCTGCTCATCTGCGAGACAAAAAATTGAATATCTGGCCAAGTAATGCATAAGTAAATCAAGCATCCAATAGCATGCTGATAGAGAACAACATCAAATGCGTCTCCAACATCATGAAGACTCAATCATAAACCTGTCTCCATAGGAGTGGCAATAGGCTTACAATCTTCAAGGCCAAATGCTGCAATAATGTGTTAATATATTTCGTTTGACACAAAGCCATTCCACCATCAACTTGCATAAACTGAATGCCCAAATAGTGATGCAAATGCCCCAAATCAAACATCTCAAATGAGGCATGCAAATCAGCCTTAAATTCAGCAATATGCTTCTCAATAGGACCAGTGAGAAGCATGTCATCAACATAGACAACAATGATCAGAAGCACATCATTAGCACGCTTAACATATAAGGTGCTTTCAGTTGGATTGTTCTCAAAACCCTGTGTAATCAAATAGGCATGTATCTTCTCATACCAAGCACGTGGTGCTTGCCTTAAATCATATAATGCCTTCTTTAACCTACACACCTGGTTTTCATGCCCTTTGCGCACAAAGCCACGGGGCTGAAAAGCATACACTTCTTCATGCAAGTCACCATTTAGAAATGTTGTTTTAATGTCCAACTGATATACATTCCAACCATGATGAGCTGCAAGTGCACAGATGCTCCGAACAGTAGTCATACGGCATGTAGGTGCAAAGGTCTCATCAAAATGATGCCTCTTTCCTGTGCATAACCCTTTGCAACAAGCCTAGCCTTATACCTGTCAACTGTACCATCCGGTTTACGCTTCAGCTTGTATACCCACTTAGTGCCAATGGCCTTCTTGCATGGAGGCAAGTCACATAAAGATCAAGTACCATTCTTCATTATAGCATCATATTCAGATTGCATAGTAGCCATCCAATTTTCTGAATTTTGTGCTTCATCAAACGAAACAGGCTCATTCTCATTACGGAGACTAGATGCAGCCAAAGCATAGCAATCTCATGCAAAAGAGGCACTATGAGAGCCTGAACGAGTATGATATGATAGAGGTGCATCTAATTTGTTGTCACGCAAAGTCTGCACCAACCATTTTGGCATAGTTTTTGCCTGCTCAATATGAGCTCTCTCATCAACTAGTGCATCATGTAAATCTAAATAAAAAATGGAATGATTTGCATCATCACATGAAACCTGCAAAGACTGAGAGGTTGCCTCATTGGGACCAGCACTAGACTGTCCACCTGTAAAAAGAGGCACCAAAGCATCATACATGTCTTTGGAGCTAACATATGTCTCCTTCGTACATCAAAGCAATGGTTGAATAGCATCTTCCACAAAAACAACATCACGGCTAACCAGAATGCGTTTACTCTGTGGATGATACAGACGATAGCCTTTACTTTCAGAACTGTACCCAAACAAAAATACATTTTACTACTTCATCATCCAATTTTTTGTGATGTTGTTCAAGCACTAATGCATATGCCAAACAACCAAAAACTCGTAGATGAGAAAAAGATGGCTTGCGATCATGCCAAGCCTCATATGGAGCGATAGACTGCAGCGCTTTAGTGGGACACCTGTTCAGTACATATGCTGCACACATGATAGCCTAAAGCTAGAAACTATGTGGTAAAGCCTAACTCTTGACCATACACCTCGTCATCTCCATGAGTGACCTGTTCTTTCATTCAGCAAGTCCATTCTATTGAGGTGTATATAGCACTGTACACTGGTGTTTTATCCCATGTTCAGCCAGAAATGCATTAAAATCAAAAGACATATATTCCTCCTCTCGATCAGAACGGAGGGTGCCCATTTTACATGCTGACAAATTTTCATCCAAAACCAAAAATTGTTTGAAGACATGAACACTTCGGACTTTTCCTTCAATGGATATACCCATGCATGCCTAGAAAAATCATCGATGAAAGTCACAAAGTAAAGATAATTCCCCAAAGAAGGTGTCTGCATAGGACCACAAACATCACTATGTACAAGCTACAATTTCTGAGTAGTTCGAACTGAACCATCTTTTGGAAAGGACAAACGATGCATTTGCCCAAAATACAGCCTTCAAAAACATGTTTTCCAAGTGCCTCAATTTTGGGCAAAGAGGACACCATTTCAGATTTCTGCAGGCGTAGCAAACTAGCAAAAATTTAGATGACCAAAGCGTGCATGCCAAAGCTTTGCATCTGACATAGCTTGAGAATCATTTATTGCACATGCCAAATCATTTACAGATCTTTCATAATCTATGAGCTTATACAACCCACGACATAAAATTCCAGAAGCAATAATCACATCGATATTTGACAAATCATGAACTATACACCTGTCATCGGCAAATTTCACAACCAAGCCAGTCTTTGCTAATGCAAAAACTGATAATAGGTTCTTCTTGATCCCTGGCACAAATAAAGCATCTGACAAAGTGAAAGAACTACCATCAGGAGTAGTCAAAATGATCTTACCAACTCCAAGAACAGGATAAGAGGAGTTGTTGGCACATGTAACAGTATTCCATGTAGGGGCAGGTTCGAGTGAAGAGAAGAAACTGCGTTGCGAGGTAATATGTTTGGTCACCCCACTGTCAAAATACCAAACATCTGAGTCTACTGCAGACATGCAAGATCACTCTCAAAAAGTTGAATCAAAACAGACTAGTTTGTCCAATAGTCAACATGAAGAAACTTGCTATTTTGGTCATGAATGCTTCAGTATTTCACTCACTGCTCATTCTCTCATTACAATTGACTAGAGAGCTTTTAGAGGAATCTAATTAGGAAGCAATGCAATCTATTGGGATTTATTTTGAAATAAGTTTAGCAAATCAGGTATGTGATCCTGACTTTTCAGGAGGTAGAAGATGCAGAGATATAGGTGACTTCAAATGAATATAACTCATGATTGTGAACTCCAAATGCAATGATTTTTTGGGAGTACATAGTAGACTTAGAGAGCTAACTTTATCAAGTTCAAACATTGAAAATGATGCACCATGCTTAGAGAAACCATCTCTGCAATTTGATTGAAAAACTGAGAAGTATGGAAGTGAACAGTACACTCAGGCATGAAGATATGGTCACAAATGATCATGAAAACAAGTGTATATTGAATGTAAAGTACAATGGACTTATTGGTACATGTGTGTGCCTTGAGATCACACTTTGATATGGCATGAAACTCAGCTAATGGTGTTGCAAACCATGGGACTAAACCATGTGTGTATATAGTGATAATTGGAGCCAAGATTTGAATTTGAATCTTGCTCACCTAAAACAATTTTTCTACCTTTTAGTGATTGATTCTCCAACTAATTCAATCACGAATTCGTGGATTTCTTTTCCTACTCATCAAGTGGATTCAATCACTTTTACATCAAGTAATACTCAAAAGTTACAAGGGTGAGTTCACAAGTGAACTCTTCAAGGCTTTAGCATTTGCTTCAAGTTTCTATGTATTTCGAAGACTCAAGCCAACACTTAGACTTGCCATGGACTTGTTCCAACATACTTCACTACTTCTTAGGTATGGAATTTTGGCAAACAAAAGAAGGCATATTCCTATCACAGAAGAAGTACTCCTATGATCTTCTTTCTAGATATAACATGGACTAGTGTCGCTCAGTATCTACACCACTTGATCCAAACATCAAGATCACACTGGAGGATTCATCATCACTTGTGGATGTGCATACTTATCGATAGCTTGTTGGCTCATTACTCTAGTTTGCCAATAGTAGACCAGATATTGCCTATGTAGTTGGTATTCTCAGTCAATTTGCCCATCATCCTTGTCAGACACATGGGGATGCTGCTCAGAGAGTACTTCGATACCTTTCCCTTACTAGACATCATGGTCTTTGGTACAAAGGGGGCATGGAGCTTGCTGGATATTCAGATTTAGATTGGGCTCGTGATCCTAATTCTCGACGGTTTACTTTTAGGTACATATTCTCGCTTGCCTCAAGAACTATTTTTTGGGCAAGTAAGAAGCAACCTAAAGTTTCTCTGACATCCACCAAGGTCGAGTACCAAGCATCTAGCTTCGCAGCATGTGAGGCCATTTGGTTTCGATGATTATTAGTGTCTTGTAGGTTACTTTGACATGCATCCTCGTGAACAACCAGTCATCCTTGGCCATCGCCAAGAATCCAGTGTTCCACACTTACACTTAGCACATTGAGATCCAATGCCATTTCATCTGTGAGAAGCTTGTATATCAAGAGATTACTCTTGAGCAGTGTACCTCTCAAGAGAATCTAGCATACATGTTCACGAAGGCTCTACCTCCATTTTTGCTCTAGTGCTTGGTGGACCTGTGCAACATTCAACCACTCTAAAATGGAGCTGCAGAGGGGGTGTTAACAACATGATTGCACCTACATCATCTACATTTGTATCTGCATGAGTGCATCTCCATTTTATATCTAGGAGGCCCTCCATTTCCAGTTTATTTCCATTTTATATTGTATCTCTTTTGTATTTTAGTACCTTGCCATTTGCTTCTACCATTGTGTTCATTCTCCTTTAAGGGGAATTATCCTACATGAGATGTAATTTGGAGAGTCCCTCCCAAATCTATATTAGAAGGGGCTCTCCCCGCATTTGTACTTGGTTAGAAGCTTGAAGAGACTACTCCATGCTCTTGGCAAGCTCATTTCTAATCCATGTGAGTTTACCAATTTCTTAGTCTACTCACTTTGAGTTGCTCACACTCTTTCTTTTGTAAGTACACTCTTCTTTTCATTTTCCTTCCGTGCGTGTACTCTCTACAATCGATAGCGAACTTGGCTACATAGGAACCATTGGTGGTATCTACGAAATATCGTTTCGTATCTTCAAACAGGTAAAAAAATTATATTTTTTATGATATAGTTTATTATTTTTAAGAACATAATAATGAATTTTTGTTTTTTTATATTTTGATATGTTATTTTGAATGTTGATTGGTTTTGAGTCGAGTATAAGGTAATAATTCCACATTGAGAAGGGAATTATCTAGGTTTTGGGCAATTGAATCTTCAAAAATAAAGAGATTAACTAGAAAATCATATATTTTTCCTAAGCATATCGAACAAGCATTTTTTTATAAAAACCCTGATACTCATCCTTGATGGCAAGTCATTCATGTTCAACCTAGCGGTCAATCATTGTTTGACAACTTCATTGTTAAAGAGATCGATGAAAGTCATGTTGATGATTTGTCATCAAATATTGATATATTGGAATTTCAAAGAGAAATTAGAATCACTCTACATGACAATGATAATGATCTACTTGATGAGAACGACAATACTCCACATGCTAATTCTACAGATGATGAAGAGGAACTATCAGAAATCAATACGAGTCCATCAATAGATGATGTCATGTATGAGAACACATATTTAACAATAGAAGAAATAATAAAGATAATGAAGATGGAACTATATTGATGTCTTATCAAAATGATGGTGATAATGAAAACACATTACTAGATAAGATAGTGGATCCCCCTCTAATTCATTTGGAATACAAAATGAATCCCACCATAGAGATGAATATATATTCTTTTAGGTTAGAACATTATGCTCGACGAAAGAGCTTAAGTTTTTTCCAAAGAGCTCTATAACTTTTTAACTCGAGTTAATGATCATTCGCTTAGCTTGAATCATTTGAATGAATATCAGAGAGTAGATTCTCCTTTATTCAAATGGAATAGAGGTGAATTCCACCACAAAGATGAAAACATGTTCTTTTAAGGTAGAACATGAAGCTGGGGGGTATGCCTTCAATTTTGTATATGGCTTTATTTTTTAGGACAAAAATCTCTCCCATGTATGTATGCATGTGTGTGATAGGTGTCTATCTATATGGATATGAGTGTGATATATGCATGTGCATATATGCATATATATACGTGTGTGTGTATGTGTATGTGTGTGTATGAGTATGTGTGTGTATGTGTATGTGTATGTGTGTGTATGTATGTGTGTGTATGTGTGTATGCTTGTCTATATGCATATGATTGTATGTATATGTGTGTGTCTATGTGTGTGTGTATATATGTGTGTCTATGTGTGTGTGTATGTGTATGTGTACGTGTCTATGTGTATGTGTGTGTATGTGTATGTGTGTGTATGTGTATGTGTGTGTATGTGTATGAGTGTGTATGCATGTGTATGTATATGTGTGTATGTTACTATACATGTGTGTATATGTATGTGTACGTGTAAGTGTGTGTGTATATGTGTATGTGTGTGTGTCTATGAGTGTGTGTATATGTGTATGTATACCTATGTTGCTCATGCTTTGTATGTGTGTGTGTGCGTTGCTCGTCTTTTGTGTGTGTCTATCACTCTCAATCCCGGAACAAATGTGATGGGAGAAATATATTTTTTTTTTGTATTCATAGGACATTGCTTATGCGACGATTTTTCATCGTAGTCAATTTGCAACGCTTCTAAGAGTTAGCGACGTTAGTTACTTGCATCGCATTAATGATGCTAATCGTCGCTTATGCAACAACCACCCTTTTTTTTTTCTTTTGGGAGCATCACCTATGCGATGCTCGCTGCAAAAAGTGTCGCTTGAGCAATTCTTCTCGCTTTTTTTTTTAAATTGGGGGTGTTGCTATGCCCCCTTTTTTCTTGTAATTTCATCCTTGTTTAGAGCAATAAATGACATCATGACTAATGTAAACAACTCAAAACAAGAATTCTGGATGTAAGAATCAAGCAAGTAGATAATGAATCTTAGGATTTTGGAATGCTTTGGACATGATGATGAAATTAGTTTCTCCAATTTTTGAACCAATAATGGGATATAGTAAATCCATTTATAATGTAAGCTTGATCAAGGTTTCTTCATGTGTATCCATGCCAACTAAAAGCTTATCAAGACTTCATCATAAACCCTAGGAGAATCTTTGTGCTTGAGGCTTGATTAGAAGAGAACATGAATCTGATGAACGGATTGCGATCATAATTGCTAACTATAGTTGCACAAAGTCTTGATAAATTCTTGGAACTTATCTGGGTCAAAGATTTGACATGAATGAAAATTCTAAAGGCACATGCAAACAAAAATATAGGATGGACAAGAGCCATAATAATTAAGGTTCTCTAGCGGTATTTATCATAAACTAGTCTAAGGAAGCTAAGATCAAATTAGCTCTTGAAATTAGGGGGGAAAACAAAAGAATTAAATTTGCTCATTTTGCCGACCATTGAGACATAAGATGTCAACCAAAGACTTCAACATAGAACTACACAGGTTAAGAACTATAAAGTGAGGGCATAACGAATGGCCAAAACAAATTATATTTACATGAACGAAAACTTTATAAGTAATAAAGCTTGGAACTATATAACAAAAGGATGAGCGAGCTAAAGAGATAAAATGTTGTACACACATTTTTCAATTACCCAAATGATTAGCTCAAACAATTAGATGTATAGGAGTGCACGCTAGGTCCTTATTATTCCATGGACAAAACACCACATACAATGTATGAGCATTCTCGTAGAGAAAAAATAACCCACAACAACAAATGTTCTTGTTGAAAAAATCATGCCTTCCAACTTCTTCCTTTTTGTAAATTTAGTTTTCCTATTCCACATACAACCACAAATATGTAGTAATATGACATCTTCCACCTACCTTCTCTTTCTACACAAAACTCTTCAAGTTTTAGAGAAATAAGAAAACCACATCCCCAAAGAGACACAAAGTTTATATAGCATGAAAAATTGAACCTCCATGAGAGTCTAATATTGAACAAAAGTCACATTTGAGCACTTAAGCCATGCTTCATTTTGATAGGGGATGCTCAAAATATCCTTAACATTGTTTCTAGGGATGCTCAAAATTTCCTTAACATTGTTTCTAGGCATGCTCAAAATATAGAGCTTAGGGGACATAGGAATAACATATGTACAATATGTTCTATTTTCTTTTGCAAAATCAACACCAAATGGGTTGAAAGCTTGTTTTTGAATGACGTCACATCAACCATGCATTTGTGAGGGTATTAGTATATTTAGGAAAGTAGAGGGTTGTTGAACTTCAAGCCGAACACATTTCTTTTTTTGAAGAAAATGTTAATTGGGTGAACTATTCGGTTTTTGAATGAATCTCGCATAACACTATAAGAGGACATCCACAAAAATCCCATGTAGCTTAATCTATGAAGAGGCTTCTCTTTTAATCCTTCGAGTTAAACATCTCATCAGCTCCGTCAAAGAGGGCTTGCTCATGAGAATTTGCCTTTCTCTATCCTCAATCGTTTTGTGAGGGTTCTCGAGAGTTTGAAGGCAGAAGGATTACAGTCGAAGAGATGCTCTCTAATTTCCTTTTGGAGTGAAGAGATAAACGGGTCTAAATCTCATATAAATGATATATATTTTTTAAATGGACATTCGGCACGTACCTACTCCCCCATATTTAATTTGATGGTACAATTGTATATGTGAACGGCCATAGTACTTGCGGACCTCCTATTATCTAAATCACACAAAGGAGAGGTTACAACTGGTTTAATGTGGACAAAGTCTTACATGTCCAGCCTCGGGGTTAGACTGTGCTTCAAGAGATTAGTGCCAAACCACTCCGTGGTTGTCGTTAGGAGTTGTTTCAGTGGCAAAAATAATGATGGATTGCTGAAGAAATTTTCCATTCAACACATTTTTGAATGGGTGTAGTGTAGCGATATGCCTTGAATACTCTGGAGTAGAGTGCCTGCGTTCAAGTCCCACTCAAACGACAAATTTCGTGTGCTTTCAAAAAAAAAAAAAAATCGCTAGAAACACAGTGAGCGGAGAGGCGCTGGGAAAGGTATGGCTCCAATTCCATTGATTTGTCACCTATGTCCATATTTAATATAAATTACAGTTAAAATAAAAATCAATTTCCTGCCCATCCGTTCATCCGAACACACGTATACAACAGTACAACTATTCGAAAGTGACCATCTTCTGCAGAGTGTCTGCGACAATGACTAACCTCGCACAACGCCACTTATGCAATCTGGCTCACACCGATGCAGGTTCGCATGCACACGAGAGAGAGAGAGAGAGAGAGAGAGAGAGAGAGAGAGAGAGAGAGAGAGAGAGAGAGAGAGAGAGAGATGATTGCTTGCAGAGTTGTTTGCTGGACACTCACCCAAGCCACTTCAATCCTATAAACCTCGCAAGCTACTTCAACTGTATCAACTGAGCAGGAGGTTCAGTGGACGAGCAAGGTGTAGTGTTGATTATGTGAACTTGCTGGCTGAAAGTTCTAGCAGTTTACCTGCGTCCACAGCCTTTCCAGGTGACCGTATGATATCAAATAAGACTGATTGCCTCAAATGGAACGTAGATACTAAAACGTAATTATCTGAAATACCAGTTTGTATGACAAATATCGACCAGGAAGACATCCATTGCGTCGCCTTAGATTACAATACACAACATGATTCAGTTTATTTACAATACACAGCATGATTCAATTTATTTTTTAAGAACTCGAGGGTGATGTTTTCAGAGTTGTCTGTGTGTATGAGAGAGACAGATGTCTACTAACGGTCAACATCGATCCATGAGATAAAATCTTACATATAACCGTGTCTAGTAACCAATCATCATTAAACGAGAAAAATTAACTAAAAGGTGACTAAAGTAGAGGGGGAATATGTGTGAGAGTGATCAGGTAGTTTGATACAAATGGGGTTCGAACGACCAAGGTGAAGTGTGATATATGAAGGTGTGCTCAGCTCTATGCTGCGCATTGCAAAATAATTATGAGGATGGAGAAAGGGTTCTTATCTCCATGAGGTCTAATCACAGAAATGAAACACTTAGAAAGTGTCTATCATGATCCTGATGAGCTGTACGCATGGTGCATTGATCTCTTCTGATGGCAGCCTTCTGATGCCTCAGAGCTATGCATCTAAAGGGGAGTTTTCTATCATGCCCCATGTTGTTCTTGCATCACCTCCTCTTCACGTCTCTTGAAATACTGGGTAACCTTTCTCTCTCATAAGGACATGGGTTTCCTCTATTCCCCAAAAATTCAAGCATCTGCCAACTCTCATAGAGGAGTATGATTAAATGATATCCAGCAAATGATCTTTCATCTCATCATATGCTAAACGCTGATGAAATGAGAGCTTGAGCCAACCAATAGCTACCTTGAGTGAGTGGAAAAATTATACATTGAGATATCTAGCTACCTTGAGTGAGTGGAAAAATTATACATTGAGATATCTTAGGTGTATCATGTATGTATACATATATATATTTTTTGGAGATTCGAAAAGAATGGCTCATCTTCGGAAGAAGAGTTTGGGTAGGTCATCATAGAAGAAACAATGCTGATCCTAACAATGGAACTAATGGAACGAGCTATGTAGATACGACTTTTTGAAATTTTGGACTTACCAAATATTTAAAAGAAATAGAGAGAAATGTATAAGCGCTATACACTGTTATGTGAGTACAACAATACAAGTGAACCCTTGGTTGCACCCAAATTTGGGTGTTTGCTGTAGTATTCCTTCTTATTTATCTCTTGAAAAATAGAAAAGAGATGAAATATATGAAGTTTTTGTTAGAAAGATAACCATGAATAAGGGTGCTCCTAGAAGACTCCGTAACGCTAGTCGGTTTTTGAAGAAAGCTGTTTGCTCCTCTGTTGAGATCATGTGCATTATCAATGCTCGAGGTTTTGTACTATCTTTCTCCACTCTCCATGCCACGAGTAAATGGCATATTGCTACATCGCAACTGATGACATATCTGTGATGCATCCATTTTCGTTGAGGTGCCTTCAGGTAGGCCTTTGATTTTCACATGGAGATGTCAAACTTGTCGTAGTCTCTCCTCTTCAAGTGTGTCTTGCACACGGATGTATTCATTTTTTATTGCTTCTTCTTTGAGCTCTTTTTTAATGTTTTTACTTATTACTTCCATCCAACTATTTTATGTTGCCTCCATTTCCGATCTAATGTGCTCTTGCATATCCGTCTTCCAATCGTTCTTGATTTCCTCCATTAGGTCATCTAGTTTTGTGATCTCTCCTTCCTTGGAAAATTTCAAGTGAATAATTTCTTCTTGAAACCGATGTGTCTAAGCTTTCCATTCATCTCGGTCGTCTTGGAGAATTTTGATATGATCTTCTAGGGCTTTTATTCTCAAAGTCACCAGGGGACGGGGATGGGTCCCAGGAACGGTGGTGTCCCCTAGACGGGGATGATGCCTAGGGTGTTCAGGAGATGGTTCTCGGGAGGACACTAAAATAATGCTGATGCTTTCAAAATAATCATATGAAAGTCATGTAGAATGAATTTGTTAACATATTAAATGATCAATAACGAGAAAACCATAAAAAAAAAGGATGTTTTTTAAGTATAAACAATACACATGTACGAAGCACGTCGATAATTGAGACTTGAGTTGAACATTCAATTTTTAGAACTACTACAAAAGTGACAAGTGACAAGTCATATGTATTTCATCATGCCAAAAAAGGTGGATACATCATTATCATCATATCAAAAAGATGTTACATCAGGAGTGCAAAAAGATGTTATAGCGTACCATTGATCGACAAAAAGACTAGTAACTAGTGACTACATATGAATAGCATGGAACATAAATAAATGTAGAGTCTACAACATAAATAAATGACAATGGAGAATCAAAGTTGGGAGTGTCATTTTCTGCAACACAATTAGTGGCTTCTACTTGTTCATTTTCTTCATTTGCCACTTGGTTTGACTCGTGCTCTACCTCCCATTCTGTGAAATGATCTCCTTCCATGCATTGAGTCCTCTGAAGCATCCTCAAATTGGCACTGACAAACACAAGATCACTTGCATGCTGCACACCAAGTTTGTTCCTCTTTTTTGAGGATACATGTCTATACACACTCCATAGTTGTTCAAGCCAACTTGTAGTGCAAGCTTGACTAAGTATTCGAATGGTAAGCTGTGGAACTTTGGAACCATCAAAACCAGGGAAGCACCAAATATAGCACCAGCATATGAAACATCTTTTTTGGTCCTATATTTGGATAGTTGATCTCTTATAAGTCTTCTAGTTGCATTATCCGGGATAAGGCTCTCCAATATGATCCTCCATCCATTAGCCACCAGTGGATTTGCATATTGTTTTTTATCTTGAAATTTTGAATCCAACATGTATGTCGCTGCATGAAGTGGGAAGTAGTATGCATTCCACCTACTAACACAAATAGCTGAAATTTCTTCATACGTCTCATTATCCTTCACCAATATTTTCAATGATTCAATTGTGGGATCCATAGCTTGATACACTTTACCAATGCACGACTCAATGGAATCCACAATTTTCAACAAGTGCACAAGTGGATTCACAATATCCACAATGTGAGAAATGTTCTCCCACCATGGTGCATCGTAAGCTAATCTTCCAAAGTACTTTCATGTTGAAGTAGGAGCCTCTAGCATCCTTGCGAACTCATCTCTTAATAAGAGTCCTCTCAAGACACCACTACATTTCACTATGTGGTGTAACATGGGGAAGTTGTATGCAAATCTTGTGTCTGAATATTTGAGCAAAGAAAGAGTAGATCTTTTGCTAAACTCATTTTTCACATGTGTGTGGTTGTTGATGAAACCAATCAATGCATTTGCCTCATTAATTCTTGGCAAAATCCAATCCAAATTCCTAATGTCTTTGATAATATTATTCAACAATGAGAAATGCAAAAGCAAACAATAATGTGAGGATACAAATTTTCAATAATTGTACCTATAGCTCTATTTGAAGGCTCTCCATATGCTACAATGCAAACAACATTTGATGGCCCCACAATCTCTATGGCACTTGCTCACTTTGCCGCAAGTATGTCAACTCACTTCCCTGTCTCAGATGCATCGTGTGACAAGATGAAGTACATCTCCCCACGAGAATAAGCCACTTGAACATCACTCCATCCATCCACAAGTAGTGATACTCCATTTATTTCCCATGATTTCTTTATGCTTTCACATGTGGCTTCAACAAGCTTCTTCTCTTTCTCCAATAAAGTGGTGCATAAGCTCTCCAAAGATGGAGGCACATAGTGTGCTCCATATTCACCTATCTTCTTTACCATGTCTTTGAAGTATGGTAATCTATGGAAAATGGTAAAACAAATAAGATTTATAAGTAATGGATTATGACATATGGAAATGAATTTTGAACTTTGAAGTTTAAAGCAAAACAATAGAATCAAGATAGGATTTTTACCGAGCCCCATTGAAAGCTATGCGGTCATGGTAGAAAAATGTTCCACTACCGTGTCCACCTCCTCCTTCAATATGGGATTCCAATTTTTATGAAGTGTTTGTTAACGTGATTGACGTACATATGGCATTCTCGATAGTGTGGAAGAGGGAGTAGAACTAGGAGTAGGAGCGGGAGTAGGAGCATAAACCGCAGCCCATGAAGATGATGCTCTTGAAGTGGATGGCATAGAAGGCCTTACAAACGATGCCGGGTTGATTTGAGCTTGCAAGGCACGACGAGCATGAATTTGGGAATCACTAATAGCAAGTTTGTTGAGTAATTCTTGCTTCTTCTCCGAAGTGATCGCGGAACAAAATGTTACTTCATGTCCACGTTCATGAAGCAAGTGTGCACTCACCTTGTTTGCTCCACCGGTTCGTTTGTATCCACATAGCTTGCAAGTCCATGGTCTTGCACCACCTCTATCTTTGCGGATATGGGAGACTCCACCTCTTTCGACCATGTCCATTTGCTTGTAGCATGCCTTCTCTTGGTGTTTGATCCACTTGTTTGCGATTAAGAAGCCATAGAGAGAGAGAATACTATGAGGAGAAGGGAAAAGATGAGAAGGATGAAAAGAGGGTTTAGAGGATAGAATCTAGAGAAAAGCCCTTGACTATGCAAGTGTGAAGCTAGCTCAAGCATTCATGGCACATACACATAGGTTGCAAACTTGCATGCGATGAAGCAGGTCAACTTGTGAGGTTAATGAGCTGAAATGGGATCTATTTACGCTTGTAAAAGAGTTGTAGAAGCTTCTAGATGCCCTTCAAAATAGGCACTAAAACTAGGCTAAACAAATCGAATTCGAGTTCAAATTTTGGAGAGTCAAAATTTTGCCTGCCTGGTCAGCATTCGTCCTCGCTGTCCCTGATCTAGTCTTCTCACATGTATGCGTCCCCAGGACGCATTCCAAGGATGCCTGGCTGTTATGCATGGTGCCATGGGGACGTTCCCTGTCCTGTATGACCGTCCAATCTCCAAGCCACCCGGGGTCCCGATGTCCCTAGGACCTGGGGACGCATCCACTTGTGACTTTGGTTATTTTGTCAGTGACCTTCCTCATTTCTTGATTAAGTATTCTTTTCTTTGCTTCTCTGAATGCTTTAATAATCATGTTCCCCACTTCCTTTTTTTCTAGCCGCCTGAAAGTAGGCCTGGTGGCACTATCTCTTCATCAAAGCTAATGCTGCATATCCTCGTGTGATGCGATCTCGAGCTGCCTGAGACATGGAGAAAGCCCCGGAGGTTGTTGTGAACGTCACGCCCAGATATACATATGAGTTGACTACCTCGATGGGTCCGCCTGCGGCTGCGAAAGAACTCTGCCTCCTCACTTGCGCTGATGTATGAAAGATCATAACCTTGGTTTTACCAAGATTCACTGATAGCCCTCTATGTGTGCAAAAGTTGTCTAGACCATGTAAATGATGCTGTAGACCCTGTGGAGACTCTGAAAGCAAGACAATATCATCGGCATATAAAAGAATATGGACCATGGTCCCTCGTACCTCAATGCCATCCCCTCCCTGCTATTGTATGAAGTCCACTATCTCATCAATGTATAGCCCAAAAAGTGTGGGCGAGAGAGGGCACCCTTGCTTCACCTCGGTGGTGCTAGCAAGTGAATCTAATAGGACACTCGGACATCTCACTCTACCTAATACTCTCTCATATAGGGCATAGATCCCCCATATCTCCTCTAGAGCCTCGATGTCCAGTAGGTGTCTCAAGAGTCTCTCCTTGGGGACTGTGTCGAAGACTTTGTGAAAGTCCACAAAGCCGCAATATAATCTCCGTTTCCTCACTCGAGCCCGATCGATCAGGCATCTCAAAGTGAAGATGTGGACTATGCTAGAGTAATTTCGTCTGAATCCTACCTATCCTGGAGCTCTGATACCCTTCCCCTTGACGAGGGTGCTCAATTCTGTCTCTAGTACTGCCCCATAACCCCTCAACTAGTGCTCGGTTGAAGAGGTGGGCTATGAGTGGTGCTAGAATCATGCAGATGAGATGCTATGCCCGTAGACCGAAGTGGTCATGGGCTCTGCCATGCTGTAGGTGAGTGATCGCACGGCTCACCATCCAGGGTGTAAAGAAGTGAGAGGTGGTAGGGCATGAGCTCTGTGGCCTCGGGATGGGTGGCTGGTCTGGAATCTTGTATAGACTCTGCACATATCTCTGCCATGTGTCCGGTTCTCGAATGGGTGTCCGCTGTCTCCTCTCTCTAAAGTGTCGCCATGCTACTGCACTATCTCGGCTCATGAGCAAGTGATAAATGTCCCAATACTATCTCTCCTCCCATTCTTGCCTCTTTCGACGTGTGAGGCGCTACATGCTGCGTTGTGCCTGTGTGTGTGATCTCCCTGGTATGCTCTGCTGCTTGTAGCTGCTTCCGTAGCACCCGAGACTCATCATCATACCATCGATTTTGCGGCATGGACCCTTTGCATGGTGGGTGTGTGTGTGTGTGGTGGGGGAAACTGTGTAGAGCTGAGTCGTGTAGGATGGTGGTGATCTGTGAGGTGAGTGTGTCCAGAGGTGAGTGGATCTAGTGAGAGTAGGCGGGTGTGTAAATGGTGTATGCAGACATGTGAGAGCTCGTGCGTGAAGTGTATCATGGTATGTGGCACAGTAGGTGGGAGAGGTCTAGTGGAAGGGAAGATGAGAGTGTGAGCGTGATAAAAGTGTGATCAGCTTCGAGTGCACGTCTACCAATACCAAGTGAAGTGATGAGCGATGCGCGAGAAAGGGTACCTAAGATGTAGTCAACTGTGCTCTTGCCGCCTCCATGTGGAAAGCATGTCAATTCGTGCGATGCCGGCCATCTGTGCATCCCGTTGTAACTAACGAGATGGTGTAGACTGCCGAGCTCGAGTAGGTGTCTATCGTAGCTTGTGGTGTCCTGGCCCATGTCTTCAAATATTCGGCTGGTCCATGTCTCCTCCGGTACTCTGCTCCTCGTGATCAGTGACTGCTCCATATCATATGACTGGTGTGCATCCATTGAAGTCCCCCATAAGGAAGACCTCACCATGAGTGCTATAGTGTAGTATCTCCTCTGGGAGTGTAGTGTAGGGTAAGTCACTATCACTAGGCGGCTCCTCCCGGTCATGTCTAGAGTATCGGGATCCTCGTGGTGGGAAGTAGCAAATGGCTATGTAGATCCACCTCTCTGCTGCTATCTCCAAGTGTATCCACATGTATCGTGCCTCCTAGGCTTGGCTCATGATGTGGATTCGACCCTAGACAGCTCATGTCTGGATATGATGGCCACACCTCTTGATCCTCGTGCTGTACTCTTTCGCATCGTGGTCCTGAATGTGGATGCCCACTGGAAGCCTGCTATATGAGGGAGCCCTCTCCCTGGGCTCTTGTGCGTCTCTGTGATGCAAGCAAAGTCATGTGTCTCCAGGATCTCCTCAAGTCTGTCCGATCGCGTCCAAAGTGCTCCATTGGAGTTCCATACTTCACCTCTAAGTGGTGGCTTCTGGTGTGGTGATGTCTCATAGGCTGCATGGCCCTATTTGATAGGGCGTCCGTCTATGAAGACCTTACCATCACCATAAAAGGCCTTCCTCCCCTCTCGACGCGCTTGGAGTATCTGTGGCATGCAAACGCGTCAGTGTGCTACCTAGATCCTCGTGAGGTCCTTGTCCATGTAAAGGGCGCCGCCAGCTAGTCCACGTAGTATCTGTGGCATGCAAACGCGTCGGTGTGCTACCTAGATCCTCGTGAGGTCCTTGTCCATGTAAAGGTCGCCGCCAGCTAGTCGATGTCTAAAGAAGGCGGTCCGTGTCTCCACGGAGCTCATGTGAAGGATGAGTGCTCGCGAATAGGAAGTATCCCTCCCCGCCCTCTATGTGCTTGTGAAGTGCATGGTCTTGTATCCAAGTTGACCGCAAATGTCGGTGGCGTCTTCTTCTGGTGATGTTCCATCTGGAAGGCCCGTAATTCGAACGTGGAGTCTTCGGATGTGTCGAAGTCTCTCCTCTTCGAGTGTATCTTGAACTTGTGTGAGCTCTTCCTTCTTCACGTCTTCATGGACTTCCTTCTTAATCCTTTTGTTGACTACTTCTACCCAAGACTCTCGGGTGGATTCTACCTCCGTTTTTATTTCCTTCTTTATTTTTGCTTTCAGTGTCTCTACGTTGGAGATCTCCCCCTCTTCTTTGAGGTGCTCGTAGGCTGTCCTCCAAGTGTCTCGCTCTTTTGTGAGGGTCTTTACTTGTTCTTCGAGTCTTTTGAATTTATCCATCATTTTTCGTTCCTCAACATTTACTTGTTCTTCGAGTCCTCTGAATTTCTCCATCATTTTTCGTATCTCCATGTTGAGGGTGCGGTCCGCTTCTTTTTTGGCCTCTTTGATGGCTTTAGAGATAAGTTCTTCCACTTCCTTCCGGTCCATGGGAGCCATACCGATTCTCAGAGAGAGAGAGAGAGAGAGAGAGAGAGAGAGAGAGAGAGAGAGAGAGAGAGAGAGAGAGAGAGAGAGAGAGAGAGAGAGGGAGAGATAAAAGGGTAGATGGTTGTGGCTGTTAGCGTAGCAGGCAGGTGATAGAGAACCTTCAAATCAGAGCTTCGGGGAGAGAGGTGCCGAACCCTAAATCAGAGCGTCGAAACCCTAAAATCACAGTTTTGAAACCCTAAAATCAGTGCTGCGCCTAGAAACCGAGAGAGATTCAACCCCATTGCATAGAGAGGAAGGCTGCAGAACCCTAAAACAGAGTTTCGAAACCCCTAAAAACTGAGCATTGCCTCCTTCAGAGCCCTAAAATCAGAGCTGCGCATGTTCAAAAACCCTAAATATCAGAGCTGCGTTTCTTCAGAACGCTAAAAGACAGAGTTGCGCCTCTTCAAAACCCTAAAAATGAGGTCTGGGCACCAGCTTCGAAACCCTAAAAAATCAGATCTGCTCCTGTTCAAAATCCTAAAAATAGGCATTGCACCTCTTCAGAACCCTAAAAGACAGAGTTGCGCCAGCTTCGAACCCTAAAATCTAATAGCATCTAGTAGAGTTTGATTATCTCATGTAGATATCTGATCCGCCATTTATCTTTATTAGCCGTCTTTACACTCAGATTAAGTTCAGGATCGCTACACCCTGAACAGTTGAGAGAGAGAGAGAGAGAGAGAGAGAGAGAGAGAGAGAGAGAGAGAGAGAGAGAGAGAGAGAGAGAGAGAGAGAGAGAGAGAGAGAGAGAGAGAGAGAGAGAGAGAGAGAGAGAGAGAGAGAGAAAAGAAAGAAAGAAAGAAAGAAAGTGTTTTTACGTCTATTAGGAGGCCGAACTCGGCCTATGAGACAAATCGATGTACATGGGTGTATCTTCTGTCAATCAGAAAAGATAAAAGTGCTGAAAAGAAACTGGTTAAGCTGATATAGATCTCCGTAGTGTGCATGTGGGGATACCCATGAAAGTGGTGGGGGGTGTATGGAGTGCGATATCTATGATAGTCTATATGCAAAAGGGTAGTACAACAACCATGAGAATGCATCTAAAACGACTAACTAGCTCCATCCTGTGCTAGTGGGTGGGATGTAATATGTGATACATAGGTGGAGGTGGAGTCAAGGCCACCCTGATGGCTGCAACGGGATCGGCCATCAGCTGGGATCGTCTCTCCTCCATGGCGCGATGGTCACAATCCTGGATCTCCGCAATCTGGTGTCGGTGAAGTCTCGGGGCCCGATATCCTATATCACGGGGTCGTCTCCTAGCTCGAGATATCTGAGCCTGCTGAAGAGTCACCCCGCTCGGTATGTGGGCTGAGGGGGGGAGGGCTGCAGCACGTCGTGGAATAAAGAAGTCAGTGAGCTGACTCTGTCTCCCTCCTGTATGGAGTGCTACAGTAGGCTGGAGTAGGGAATCTCTGTGACTCTGTATCTCTAGTAAGAATCGCCCGAGCTGTCGCTGGTCTCTAGAGTCCATGATCTCTCGGAGGGTGGGCTGCCCTGCAAACAGAGTCTCGTATCTGCCTCTGATGCCATCATATGCGCTACATCTGCATACAAAGTGCTCCTCATCCTCCATCTCTACTCTGCATACTCTGCATATCCGCTCCTCTCTGGGAATGTCTGCGGCTCTGCCCGTCTCAATCTCGAGTCGGTGTGATGAGACTCTCAGCTGGCCAATCGCTACCCTCAAGCTATGAGGCATGTGAGTATCCATGTAGCGTGGTCGCTGGATGAAACCGTCAGCTAGTATGTCTATGAACTGGTCTCGATAGTGCGATAGTCTCGATCCCATGTGTGGTGTGTGCCATGTCTGACTAATGTAGAGCTGCCAGAGATCCTGTCTGAGCACAACATTCCTCTCACGACGAGAGAGGTGGATGTGAGGTGAGTCTGGGTCATATTGAAAAGGCGGCAATCTGTCCATATCAAGTCCATGACTATCAAACCAGACTCTAACCTGAGTGTACCAAGCTCTCTCATATCCTAACTCTGATATCTGTATAGATGCCTCAAGAGCTGTGTGTGTGAGTCTATCTGTAGGGAGGTCCCTAATCCTCTGAATAAAGCAGATAGTCTGGAATAGTGCCTCTACTGCCATGGGTGGTGCAGCTAGCTCTGCCCTGATGATGTCATGTGGCACCGACTGTTTCCCACGAAATAATCGCGAGATCATACGTACCTGTGGCCTCTCGATCGCACTCCACTGGGTGACTGTGAGACCTGGGGCCCAAACCGTCGCAGCATACATCATAGCTGGTCTGACCAGTGTGTCAAATAGCCAGCCCTTCGTGCGGGGCTCCTGGAAGTGTGCTTGGTGACATCTCCACTCTAACATGGCTAAAGCTGCATATCCGCGTGTGAGTCTATTGGTGGCTGCCTGTCTCATGCTGAAGGGGCCAGGCAAGCTCGTGAATGTGACTCCGAGATAGACATAGGAAGTGACCACCTCAATCTGTCCACCACCAGCTCTGAATCCTGCTCCATTCCTCACCATGGGGGAGGTGTGGAAGATCATGACCTTGGTCTTGCCAAGGTTTACTGTCAAGCCCCTCTGTGTACAAAACTCATCCAGGGCCTCAAGGTGGCGTTGTAATCCCTCGGGTGACTCTGAAATCAAGACAATGTCATCGGCATATAATAAAATGTGGACATGTGTACCTGCGAGGTCTGCACCCTCTCCTCCAGCTCGGAGAATGTAGTCCTCAATCTCGTCAATGTAGAGACCAAATAGAGTGGGAGAGAGTGGGCAGCCTTGCTTAACACCGATGGTGCTAGCAATGGCCTCAGACATACCTCCTGGACACCGTACCCTCCCAGTCACCTGCTCATAGAGTGCATAGATGGCCCAAATCATCCCTGATGGTACTCCCAAGCTCTGGAGGCGTTGGAAGAGCCTCTCTCGCGGCACTGTATCAAAAGCTTTGCGGAAGTCCACAAAGCAGCAATATAGCCTCTTCTTCCGCACCCTTGCCCCATCAATGAGGCAGCGCAGAATGAAGATGTGATCAATAGTAGAGAAAGCTCGTCGAAAACCTGCTTGGCCTCGTGCTCGTAGCCCCTCAGTCTCTGCATATGAACTGAGCTCTGCCTCAAGTATGGCACCGTATAGTTTGGCCATGGTGTGGCCAATCATGATGGTCCTGTAGTT
The DNA here is from genome assembly GCA_020310875.1 of Ceratopteris richardii. Taxonomy (NCBI): domain Eukaryota; kingdom Viridiplantae; phylum Streptophyta; class Polypodiopsida; order Polypodiales; family Pteridaceae; genus Ceratopteris; species Ceratopteris richardii. Next base: position 97,683,243 of record CM035407.1, read on the forward strand.
CCCTGGATCCAGGGTGTCGCCAGATTTGTGGATAGGCACAATGGTGTGCCTAGTCCACTCCTCTGGGAAGCTCTCTCCTATAGCCCGGTTGAAGACATGTGCAATCAACGGGGCTATAGTGGAGGCTGCATATATGAGATGCTCGCTCTGCAATCCTGGGTGGTCTGTCGAACGTCCATGTCGAAGTCGTCGTATGGCCCTCTCAACCATCTTTGCTGTGAAGAGAGAAGAACTAGTAGGGCGAGGCTCAAGTGGCTGGGGAATGGGAGGCTGCCTAGGTACCTCATATAACCTCTGAGCATAATCATGCCATGTGTGTGGGTCTCCAATAGGTGTGGTCGGGCGTGGCTCTCGTAGGCTGCGCCATGCTGCAGCACTGTCCATACTCATAAAGAGATGGTATAGCTCAAGCTCCTGTGCCTCCTCAAAGGCTCGCCTCTTTCGACGTGTGAGAGTCTTCATCTGTCCCTTGGCCTCTCTCTCTGTGATCTCTCCCAATGCTCGCTGAGCTCGTAGTCGGCGGTAAAGATCTCTGCAATCCTCATCATACCAACGATGTTGTGGCATAGTCCCGGGAGGAGGTGTGTGACGAGAATGGATGGTGTGTGGGAAGGAGCTGATGGCTGATGCCTGAAGAACTGATGCTATCTGAGAGGTGAGTAGGGATAGTGGAGTGTCAGGATGAAGTAAGAGAAGACCCTGCTCGACTCGAGCCGCATATATGTGAGCTAGCTCGTGTGTGAAGTGGATGGTGGTGTGTGGGATGCGTGCTGCGGGTATGCGTGTAGGGGTGTCTCCCTTCAGGGAGAGTGCGAGGTATGTGTGATCGGCCCCAATGGGTATGGGTGGGATGGTGAATGAGGTAAGTAGGTGGATGGCCTCTCTGGACCCCATGACGTAATCTACTGTACTTCCCCCGCCATCTGTGACTGAGTGTGGTATGCATGTCAATCCTCCTGAGGTAGGCCACTGAGTCATCCCATTATAGATAACGAGATTATGTCGAGAGCCTAGTCTGAGTAGGTGAGTGCCATAGTGAGTGTGTGTAGCGTGAGCTGAAGCTCGAGCTGTAGACTCATCCTCTATGGTATGTAGTATCTCCGGGTCTTCTGGGTCAAATATCTCACACTGATCATTGCCTGTCCTGGCATTGAAGTCTCCCATAAGGAAGACTTCCCCTAATGCAGAGTACTCTGTAATCTCTTCTGACAAGCAAGTGTATGGTGAGTCCTCCTCTCGATCTATGATAGCGAAACGCGAGCTAGAAGGAGCAAAGTAGCATAATGCTATGAAGATGATCCGCTCCTGCGAGAGCTGGAGTCGAATCCAAAGATATCTGGCCTGTGAATCACGTGCGACTATCTGTATCCTGCTCTGAAGTCCATCTCTAAAGAGTATGAGGAGAGTATGGCTACTCCTCCTGATCCTCGGGTGGTGTGCTGACGTGTACACTCTCTGTATGTGGACTCCCACTGAAAACCGTGGACACGAGGTAGGCCCCGGTCCGGGCTCTCATGTGTCTCTGTGAGCAAGTATCTCCTCGAGTGTCTCACAGGCCGCGAATCCCTATGGGATGGCCTTGCCATCAATGATGACACGACCATCTCTGTATGAAGCCTTCTTTCCTTCTTTGCGAGCTTGATGTACTCTCGGCATGCATGCACGACGGTGTGCTACCTGCATGGGTGTGAGATCATCGTCAAGGTAGATGGGGGGGCCATCAAGTGCTCTCAAAATCACCCTCTTGCGTAGGAAAGTAGATCTTATATCTTCGGAAGGGAAGTGTAGAATGAGAGCTCTCTTCTTCGTGGGGTCTCGTCCCGTTCTCCAAGACTTGATGAATGGGGGGGACTCCTCTTTGTAGCCGAGTATCTTGCATAGTGTCTTCCCATCGGACTCGGGGGTAGAGCCTTCTTTTTCTTCAATGCCCGTGATGCGTACATTGAGACGGCGGGCATGTCTCATCTTTTCTTCCTCAATAGTGGTGTGCACGATGAGGGCTTCTTCCTTTTGTGCTTTCTCTTTGGCTTCTTTTTTGATGTTCTTCTTCAGTATGTCGATCCACCCTTCTTTGGTAGCTTCTAATTTGTTTTCCATGCTCTCGGTCAAGGATTTGGTGAGTTCTTCTTTGAGAGCTTCTGTCTTGTTCATATTAATCTCTCCTTCTTCGGGTGTAAGAGAGACCATTGAAGCTTTGAGGAGCTCCAATTCCTCTTTCATGTTTGCCCTCTCCTTAGCCCATTCTTCTTTCTCTTTCTGCCATGCTTCCCTCTCCTTATGATATGTTTCTACTTCCTTCTCGAGCTTTGAGAGGCGGCTGATGATGGCCGTGATAGTGGAGTCCACCATCTTCTTGTTTTCTTTGATAGCTATGGTCAGTTTGTCCTCCATTTTTGTCAAATCGTCCTTCTTAGCCGTAGCGCTCATTGCATTCGAAGATGAAAAAATGCTCAGAGTACTGCCATGCTTCCCTCTCCTTATGATATGTTTCTACTTCCTTCTCGAGCTTTGAGAGGCGGCTGATGATGGCCGTGATAGTGGAGTCCACCATCTTCTTGTTTTCTTTGATAGCTATGGTCAGTTTGTCCTCCATTTTTGTCAAATCGTCCTTCTTAGCCGTAGCGCTCATTGCATTCGAAGATGAAAAAATGCTCAGAGTACTGAGAGAGAGAGAGAGAGAGAGAGAGAGAGAGAGAGAGAGAGAGAGAGAGAGAGAGAGAGAGAGAGAGAGAGAGAGAGAGAGAGAGAGAGAGAAAGAAAGAAAGTGTTTTTACGTCTATTAGGAGGCCGAACTCGGTCTATAAGACAAATCGATGTACATGGGTGTATCTTCTGTCTATCAGAGAAGATAAAAATGCTGAAAAAGAAACTGGTAAAGCTGATACCTACCTCTGTGATATGCGTGTGGAGATACCCATGAAAGTGGGGGGGTGTATGGAGTGCGATATCTATGATAGTCTATATGCAAAGGGGTAGTACAACAAGCATGGAAATGCATCTGAAACGACTAACTAGCTCCATCCTGTGCTAGTGGGCGGGTGTAAGATGCGATACATAGGTGGAGGTGGAGTCAGGACCATCGTGATAGCTGCAGCGGGATCAACCATCATCTGGAATCGTCTCTCCTCCATGGCGCGATGGTGACGAGCCTGGATCTCTGCAATCTGATGTCGATGATGTCTCGGGGCCCGATATCCTCTAGCACGGGGACGTCTCCTAGCTCGAGCAGTCTGAGCCTGCTGAAGAGTCACCCCTCTCGGTGTGTGGGCTGAGGGGGGGAGGGCTGAAGTACGTCGTGGAATAAAGAACTCAGTGAGCTGACTCTGTCTCCCTCCTGTGTGGGCTGCTATAGTAGGCTTGAGTAGGGAATCTCTGTGACTCTGTATCTCTAGTAGGAATCGCCCGAGCTGTCGCTGGTCTCTAGAGTCCATGATCTCTCGGAGGGTGGGCTGCCCTCTAAATAGAGTCCCGTAGCTACCTCTGATGCCATCATATGCGCTACATCTGCATACAAAGTGCTCCTCATCCTCCATCTCTACTCTGCAAACCTTGCGTATCCGCTCCTCTCTGGGAATGTCTGCGGCTCTTCCCATCTCAATCTCTAGTCTATGTGATGAGACTCTCAACTGGCCAATCGCTACCCTCGAGCTATGAGGCATGTAAGTATCCATGTAACATGGCCGCCGGATGAAACCGTCCGCTAGGATGTCTAAGAACTGGGCTCGATAGTGCAATAGTCTCGATCCCATGTGTGGTGTGTGCCATGTCTGACTAATGTAGAGCTTCCAAAGATCCTGTCTCAGCACAACATTCCTCTCATGACGAGAGAGGTGGATGTGAGGTGAGTCTTGGTCGTACTGAAAAGGCGGCAATCTGTCCATATCAAGCCCATGACTGTCAAACCATACTCTAACCTGAGTGTACCAAGCTCTCTCATATCCTGACTCTGATATCTGTATAGATGCCTCAAAAGCTCTGCGTGTGAGTCTTTCTGTAGGGAGCTCCCTCATCCTCTGAATAAAGCAGATAGTTTGGAATAGTGCATCTACTACCATGGGTGGTGCAGCTAGCTCTGCCCTGATGATGTCATGTGGTACCGACTGTTTCCCGCGAAATAGTCGCGAGATCATACGTACCTGGGGTCTCTCGATCGCACTCCACTGGGTGACTGTGAGGCCTGGGGCCCAAACTGTCGCAGCATACATCATAGCTGGTCGGACTAGTGTGTCAAATAGCCACCCCTTCGTGCGGGGCTCCTTGAAGTGTGCCTGGTGACATCTCCGCTCTAACATGGCTAAAGCTGCATATCCTCGTGTGAGTCTATCGGTGGCTGCCTTTCTCATGCTGAAGGGGCCAGGTAAGCTCGTGAATGTGACTCCGAGGTAGACATAGGAAGTGACCACCTCAATCTGTCCACCGCCGGCTGTGAATCCTGCTCCATTCCTCACCAAGGGGGAGGTGTGGAAGATCATGGCCTTGGTCTTGCCAAGGTTTACTGTCAAGCCCTTCTGTGTACAAAACTCATCGAGGGCATCCAAGTGGCGCTGTAATCCATCGGGTGACTCTGAAATCAAGACGATGTCATCGGCATACAATAAAATGTGGACAGGTGTACCTGCGAGATCTGCACCCTCTCCTCCGGCTCGGAGAATGTAGTCCTCAATCTCATCGATGTAGAGACCAAATAGAGTGGGAGAGAGCGGGCAGCCTTGCTTAACACCGATGGTGCTAGCAATGGCCTCAGACATACCACCTGGACACTGTACTCTCCCAGTCACCTGCTCATAGAGTGCATAGATGGCCCAAATCATCCCTGATGGTACTCCCAAGCTCTGAAGTCGTTGGAAGAGCCTCTCTCGTGGCACTGTATCGAAAGCTTTGCGGAAGTCCACAAAGCAGCAATATAGTCTCTTCTTCCGCACCCTTGCCCCGTCAATGAGGCAGCGCAAAATGAAGATGTGATCAATAGTAGAGAAAGCTCGCCGAAAACCTGCCTGGCCTCGTGCTCGTAGCCCCTCAATCTCTGCATATGAGCTGAGCTCTTCCTCAAGTATGGCACCGTATAGTTTGGCCATGGTGTGGCCAATCATGATGGTCCTATAATTCCCTGGATCCAGGGTGTCTCCAGATTTGTGGATAGGCACAATGGTGTGCCTAGTCCACTCCTCTGGGAAGCCCTCCCCTATAGCCCGGTTGAAGGCATGTGCAATCAACGGGGCTATAGTCGAGGCTGCATATATGAGATGCTCACTCTGCAATCCCGTATGGTCTGTCGAACGTCCATGTCGTAGTCGTCCTATGGCCCTCTCAACCATCTTTGCTGTGAAAAGAGAAGAACTAGTAGGGCGAGGCTCAAGTGGCTGTGGAATGGGAGGCTGCCCAGGCACCTCATATAATCTCTGAGCATAATCATGCCATGTGTGTAGGTCCCCAATAGGTGTGGTCGGGCGTGGCTCTCGTAGGGTACGCCATGTTGCGGCACTGTCCATACTCATAAAGAGATGGTATAGCTCAAGCACCTGTGCCTCCTCAAAGGCTCGCCTCTTCCGACGTGTGAGAGTCTTCATCTGTCCCGTGGCCTGTCTCTCTGTGATCTCTCCCAATGCTCGCAGAGCTCGTAGTCGGCGGTATCTCTGCATTCCTCATCATACCAACGATGTTGTGGCATAGTCCCGGGAGGAGGTGTGTGACCAGAATGGATGGTGTGTGGGAAGGAGCTGATGGCGGATGTATGAAGAATTGATGCTATCTGTGAGGTGAGTAGGGATAGTGGAGTGTCAGGGTGAAGCAAGAGAAGACCCTTCTCGACTTGGGCCGTATATATGTGAGCTAGCTCGTGTGTGAAGTGGATGGTGGTGTGTGGGATGCGTGCTGCGGGTGTGCGTGTAGGGGTGTCTCCCTTGAGGGAGAGAGCGAGGTATGCGTGATCGGCTCCAATGGGTATGGGTGGGATGGTGAATGAGGTAAGTAGGTGAATGGCCTCTCTAGATCCCATGACGTAATCTACTGAACTTCCCCTGCCATCTGTGACTGAGTGTGGTATGCATGTCAATCCTCCTGAGGTAGGCCACTGAGCCATCCCGTTATAGATAACGAGATTATGTCGAGAGCCCGGTCTGAGTAAGTGAGTGCCATAATGAGTGTGTGTAGAGTCAGCTGAAGCTCGAGCTGTAGACTCATCCTCTATGGTACGTAGTATCTGTGGGTCTTCTGGGTCAAATATCTCACACTGATCATTGCCTGTCCTTGCATTGAAGTCTCCCATAAGGAAGACTTCCCCTAATGCAGAGTACTCTGTAATCTCTTCTGACAAGCAAGTGTATGGTGAGTCCTCCTCTCTATCTATGATAGCGAATCGCGAGCTAGAAGGAGCAAAGTAGCATAAAGCTATGAAGATGATCCGCTCCTGTGAGAGCTGGAGTCGAATCCAAAGATATCTGGCCTGTGAGTCACGTGTGATTATCTCTATCCTGCTCTGAAGTCCATCTCTGAAGAGTATGGCTACTCCTCCTGATCCTCTGGTGGTGTGCTGACGTGTACACTCTCTGTACGTCGACTCCCACTGGAAACCGTGGACTCGAGGTAGGCCTCGGTCCGGGCTCTCATGTGTCTCTGTGAGCATAATGATGTCTTTGCCTTTGCGCACCTCTTCCAACCTCTCTGGGTGTGTCCATAGATCTCCATTGCAGTTCCAAACTGCAAGGTGTATCTCCTCGAGTGTCTCACAGGCCGCGAATCCCTATGGGATGGCCTTGCCATCAATGATGACACGACCATCTCTGTATGAAGCCTTCTTTCCTTCTTTTCGAGCTTGGTGTACTCTCGGCATGCATGCCCGGCGGTGTGCTACTTGCATTGGTGTGAGATCATCATCAAGGTAGATGGGGGGGCCATCAAGTGCTCTCAGAATCACCTTCTTGCGTAGGAAAGTAGATCTTACATCATCTGAAGGGAAGTGTAGAATGAGAGCTCTCTTCTTCGTGGGGTCTCATCCCGTTCTCCAAGACTTGATAAATGGAGGGGAGTCCTCTTTGTAGCCGAGCATCTTGCATAGTGTCTCCCCGTCGGACTCGGGTGTAGATCCTTCTTTTTCCACAATGCCCGTGATGCGTACATTGAGACGACGGGCATGTCTCATCTTTTCTTCTTCAATGGTGGTGTGCACGATGAGTGCTTCTTCCTTCTGTGCTCCCTCTTTGGCTTCTTTCTTGATGTTCTTTTTCACTATGTCGATCCACCCTTCTTTGGTAGCTTCTAATTTGTTTTCGCGGTCAAAGCTTTGGTGAGTTCTTCTTTTAGAGCTTCTGTATTGTTCATATTGATCTCTCCCTCTTCGGGTGTGAGAGAGACCATTGAAGCTTTGAGGAGCTCCAATTCCTCTTTCATGTTTACCCTTTCCTTAGCCCATTCTTCTTTTTCTTTGTTTCTCTCCCTATCACACTCTTCTTTCTCTTTCTGCCATGCTTCCCTCTCCTTATGATATGTTTCTACTTCCTTCTCGAGCTTTGAGAGGCGGCTGATGATGGCCGTGATAGTGGAGTCCACCATCTTCTTGTTTTCTTTGATAGCTATGGTTAGTTTGTCCTCCATTTTCGTCAAATCCTTCTTAGCCGTAGCGCTCATTGCATTCGAGGATGAAAACATGCTCAATGTGCGGAGCCTAAAGACTTGCGATGAAGACGGGAGCGCGCCCGATGCGGGATGGAGTAAGGGTGGGAGTGGCTAATAACTGTAGGCAACAATTATTGGCCCGTGATAGGGGTGCCATTTACTCTCATGGGAAGGTCGGTTCAGAGGGGTTTCTTCAGGAAGGTCGGTTCAGAGGGGTTTCTTCAGGAAGGTCGGTTCAGAGGGGTTTCTTCAGGAAGGTCGTTTTAGGGTTTCATGGTTTGGTAACTGGTTGACGGTTAGGGTTGGGAGAGGGGTTTCTTCAGGAAGGTCGGTTCAGAGGGGTTTCTTCAGGAAGGTCGTTTTAGGGTTTCATGGTTTGGTTGACGGTTAGGGTTGGGTTGAAGTTTTCGGTCCGGTGAAGGTTTCGATGGGTTTTAGGGTTAGGGTTTTGGATTGGATTAGGGTTAGGACAGCTCCGGTGTGGGGGTGTGGCAGCGACGGTTTGACGGGGGGGTGTGGTTTAGGACGGTTTGGCAGAGACCGGTTTAGGACAGCTCCGACGCGGGGGTGTGGCAGCGACGGTTTGACGGGGGCGACAACAGGCAGAGACGACGGGTCTGACGGGCCACGACGGGCAGCAGGTAGGGGGGAGAGAGAGAGAGAGAGAGAGAGAGAGAGAGAGAGAGAGAGAGAGAGAGAGAGAGAGAGAGAGAGAGAGAGAGAGAGAGAGAGAGAGAGAGAGAGAGAGAGAGAGAGAGAGAGAGAGAGAGAGAGAGAGAGAGAGAGAGAGAGAGAGAAAGAAAGTCATATTAACGTCTTCTGGAGGCCAAACTTGGCCTATGAGACAAAAACCATGTAGAAGTGTAGTAACCCTGTGTAGAGGATGAAATGAAATAAAAAGTATATCGCTACACAAAGCTATATAAGGTTGGAAAAGGCTGGGAGACGTGGCTCTGACTCTGCAGACAGTGGCCACATAATACATGGGGGACCCATAATGTGAATAAAAGTGTGAATAAAGCACCCTAGCTACTGGTGAATGGGACGAGGTGGGTGTAGTATGTGGTACATCGGGGGTGGTCTGAGTGCCTCCTGAAGGAAGACAGCCCAGGGGGTGGTGGTACGCCTATGCTCCATCATGTGGTCATAGGCTGTCCTGATATGTGAGATATCCTATCAATAGTCGTGGTCGATGATATCCGCCCATGCGTGGTCGGCGCCGTGCTCTCTGTGCTGCTTCCTGGTGGAGCATGAGCCCTATGGACTCTGATGTAGCTCAACTCGCTGAAAAAATTGGGTAATGGTCTGCTGGGTACTCACCCGTGGCTGATGTGTGGACTGGAGTGACCGCTCTCACCTCTCGTATGCTGCTGCAAGGAAGCGTCCCAAGCGTCGTTGGTCTCCCATAGTCATGCACAACGGGAGTGACTCCTCTATCTTGAACTGTACTCGTAGGTCTAAGTATGCTTGGCATCTGATAACAAAATGCTCCTCACTCTCTACCTCTGTCTCGCATACTGGGCACCACCTCTCCTCACGTGGGATTCCCCTGGACCGACCCCTCTCAATCTCGAGCTGATGTGATGAAATCCGGAGCTGCCCAATGAGGACTCGAAGCTGGTGGGGTAGATATGTCTGCATGTATCTCGGGATCTCGATGAAGCCCTCGTCGGATATATGTAGAAAATGCTCACGGTAATAGAGCATTTTCGGTGGCAATGTATCCCTAGAGCTCACCCATGTCCTCTGTATGTATGTATGCCATATCTCCTGCCGAATGATCCTATTCCTCTCCTGGTGAGAGAGCGAGTAGGTGGGTGCATGTGAGTCCTACTGTAGTGGTGGTAGCCTGTCTATGTCAAAGCCGTGGTGGGCCAGCAAGTCTCGTGTCTGTGCATACCATGAGGAGGTGTCGCCCGCTAATGCCATGTCCCGTGATGCCTGGAAAGCCCGATAAGCAATGCGCTCTGTATCCATTCTCTGGAGTCTGTGTAATAGGCATACTGTCTGGAATAGTGCCTCAACTAGCATCAGTGGTGCAGCGAGCTCTGCTCTAATAATATCATGTGGTATTGAAGGCTTGCCGCGGATAAGTCTAGAAATCATGAGGATGTGTGGCCTCTCTAATGCTGTCCATACTGATGTGGCTAATCCAGGTCCCCATATGGCTGCCCCATACATGAGCGCTGGTGTAACCAAAGTGTCGAAGAGCCACCCCTTTGTCCGGGGCTCCTGAAAATATGCCTGGTGGCACTGTCTCTCCATCAAGGCTAGTGCTGCATACCCACGTGTGATGCGGTCACGTGCTGCCTGAGACATAGAGAAGACCCATGATGCTGCCGTAAATGTCACTCCCAAGTAAACATATGATCCGACCACCTCAATCGATCCACCTGCTGCTGTGAACAAACTATGTCTGCGTACATGTGCTGATGTATGAAAGATCATGACCTTGGTTTTACCAAGGTTCACAGATAACCCTCTGTGTGTGCAAAAGTCATCTAGGCCATGTAGATGATGCTGTAGACCTTCTGCAGACTCTGAAACTAGTACAATATCATCAGCGTATAAAAGAATATGGACAATGGACCCGCGTACCTCAATGCCATCACCCCCCTGCTGCTGTATGTAGTCTACTATCTCATCAATGTAGAGACCAAAGAGGGTGGGTGAAAGAGGGCATCCTTGCTTCACCCCGATAGTGCTAGCAAGTGGATGAGATAAGCCCCCCGGACATCTGACTCTGCCACACACTCTCTCGTATAAGGCGTAGATCCCCCATATCATCTCCTCTGGAGCTCCGATATCAAGTAGTCGTCCGAAGAGTCGTCCCCTGGGAATGGTATCAAATGCTTTGCGGAAGTCCACAAAGCAACAATATAATCTCCTCTTCCTCACTCTTGCCTGGTTGATCAGGCATCTCAGAGTGAAGATGTGGTCAATGGTAGAGTAATCGCGTCTGAAACTTGCCTGTCCTGGAGCCCTGATACCCTTCCTCTCAGCCAGAGTACTCAACTCTGTCTCTAGTACCGCCCCATATAACTTGGCCAGTATAGGGCCAATCATGATCGTCTGGTATGTACCTGGATCCATAGTATCTCCAGACTTATGAATGGGCACTATGGTGTGCTGAGTCCATGAGTCAGGGAACCCTTCAACCAGTGCACGGTTGAAGAGATGGGCAATGAGCGGTGCAAGGGTCGTGCCTCCGTAGATGAGGTGCTCAGCCTGTAAACCGAAATGGTCATGGGCCCTGCCATGCTGTAGACGAGCAATAGCGCGTCCCACCATAGTGGGTGTGAAGAAGTCAGATGTAGTAGGACGTGAGCTCTGTGGTCTGGGAATGGGGGGCTGGTCTGGGATCTCGTATAGGCTCCGTGCATAGCTATGCCATGTGCTCGGGTCTCGGATGGGTGTCTGCTGTCTCCTCTCTCTCAAATGTCGCCAAGCCACTGCATTGTCTCGACTCATGAGTAAATGATAAATATCCCAGTACTGTCTCTTCTCCCAATCTCGCCGTTTGCGGAGAGTAAGGCTCTGCATGCGATGCTGTGCCTGTGTGTGTGTAATATCCCCTCTGTGCTCTAAAATGCGTGGGAGAGAGGGAGAGAGGGAGAGGGAGAGGGAGGGAGAGAGAGGGAGAGAGAGAGAGAGAGAGAGAGAGAGAGAGAGAGAGAGAGAGAGAGAGAGAGAGAGAGAGAGAGAGAGAGAGAGAGAGAGAGAGAGAGAGAGAGAGAGAGAGAGAGAGAGAGAGAGATTTTTAACGTCTATTAGAAGGCCGAATTCGACATATGAGACACAATCAATGTACATAGGTTGTGTCTCCGAACAACTGGAAAGACAAAATGTGCTGAAAATAAACTGGTGCTAATACAAGGAAAATCTTAGTCTCCTTAATATGCATGTGTGGAGAAAAGCATGAGAGAGGGGGAATAAATGGAGTGCTATCTCTATGGTAGCCTAAATGCAAGAGGGTAGTACAAATATGAGAATGCATCTAAGTGTGCCATCATATGCACTCAATGCTCAAGTGTGGGTGTAGTATGTGGTATGTTGGTGGAGGTGGTGTGAGGGTTGCCTGGATGACTGTAGTGGGATCGGCTATCATCTCGGCCTGTCTCTCCTTGTTGGCTCGATGGTAACGAGCCTGAATATTTGCAATTTGGTATTGATGTAATCTCTGTGTCCGATAGCCTATAACGTGGGGTCGTCTCTATAAGAAAATAACAACACAATGGAATAGATTAGTGATAGAGTTGAGAGAAAAACGAAGACAAAGATAGATGCATACTGAGAGATAGAGAACTCAAATTCTCAGATTGCCAAGCGTAATGCAGTTATAACAATGGTGGTGTCCACCCGTGCGCTCAGTGTGGAGCCTAGATGGCGATCTAGATGGACTCTAGATGAAGGTCTTACTAGTGCGCAATGCTATGTAAAGCTCAACCTAGGCCATGCTTATATAGCTTTTACAAGGGGAGTCCGTATAGATAAATGTAGTTGGGAGATACACAATAGTCGGCAAAATATACAATCTGACAATATCTCCATGACGAGAAGTCCTAGCGTCTTGGCACTATGGGCCGAGGGGATAGCCCCCTCGGATCCGGCAGAAGGGGGCAACCCCCCCTCTGCACTCCCCCCATTAAGGTTCTATGGGAAAACTGCACAACGCCACAGGGCCGTTATTTTCGCTTTGAATGGTAACCCAATGGCCTGGAATTTTATGCCCTACCTAACCTAATGGCTAGGCTCACAAAGATCATCTATAACCATAACGGTCACACATAGACCTCATCTAACTTAGAAGTTAGGGTTCCACAAATGTCCAGATTCTCACAATAGCTTCTCCTCATAATGGGGGCCTTAAAACTTAGAGCACCATGGATCATTTGTGGTCAGTTGAGGGTGGAGTATTGAGCATATCTAACACCCCCTCTCAATGTCCACCATGCGGTGAACTATCTCCTTGGTCCAATCCCAAGCTTTGGAAAGTGTCGAAGAAGTTTCTCTTTCCCAAGAGCCTTGGTGAAGATGTCTTCTCCATTTTCTTCAGTTGGACAATAGCTTATCTCCATGACCTCGTCCTCAATCAACTCACGCACATAGTGATACTGAATTTCTATGTGCTTGGTACGTGCATAGAAAACAAGATGCTTAGGGATGGCCATGCAACTTTGGTTGTCATACTTTAACTCTGTAGCCTCCTCTCCTTGTAATCCTATGTGCCGTAGGATCTTCCTCAACCATATTGCTTGACATGCTGCAACACATGGAGCTTTGTACTAAGCTTCAATAGAAGATAATGCTACAGTCGGTTGCTTCTTACTCATCCAAGAGAAAATCCTTGATCCTAAAGAAAAACAATATCGAGAAACTGATTTTCAATAATTGTCTTGCATACTTTTGTTGAGAGATGAAAATCTTCCCTGGTTCCTGCCAAACTTCAAGGCCTAAGCAATAATGCATTAAGCTCAAGTATTTCATTTCAAATTCTAAACTCAGGGCATCTTTCGTTTGTTGAAGAAGAGCATCATCATTTCCTGTAATCACAAGGTCATCTACATAGAGTACAAGAACAATTGTCTTCCTCCTCTCTTTAGAACATACAAGTTAGCATCAGAAGCACATCTTTTGAAACCTAGACCCAAGAGATACTTATTTATCCGCTGGTACCAATCTCTAGGGGCTTGTTTCAACCCATATAATGCCTTCTTCAGCTTACGTACCTTGTTCTTTGAATGGGGAGCCTCAAACCTTGGTGGCTGAGACACATATACTTCCTCCTTGAGGTCTCCATTCAGGAATGCTGATTTGACATCCATGTGATGGACTCGCCAACGCTTATGTGTAGCCACAGCTAGTACTACTCGGATAGTAGTCATCCTTGTATTCGGGGCAATTGATTCACAAAAGTCAATGCCTTCAACTTGTGAGCAGCCCTGTGCAACAAGTCTGCTTTGTACTTTTCCATAGTACCATCACCCTTGTACTTTTAACTTCTAGACCCACTTGGCGCCAATGACTTTACACTTAGGGGGTCGATCCACTAGCTCCCAATTTCCTTTCTTCATGATATTGTTGTATTCTGTTTGCATGGCTTCCCTCCAATTTGGATTGTGGAGTGCCTCTTCCACATTGGTTGGTTCCTTTGCTTGTTCTTGAATGAGATCAGCCATCAGGGCTGTGTTTACAATATGGGCGCTTGCCCTCCTGTTCCTCTATTCTTTGTGATCGTCTTGGTCCATCAGCAACTTGTTCTAGTGATTGTGGGAGGGGGGTTTCAAAATCATAGAGCTGCCTCACCCAACGTGGCAATGGCTTTTCCACTTGGGTGACGACAGGTTGGTGACTTTTAGACTCATCATCTAAAGATGATGCTTCCTTCTCTTGTGTAGAAGGGATAGGTCTTGGGCTAGGTTCATAGTGGATTGCCCTTTTGCCTAATGATAAAGTGGAAGCTCTCTTTTCCTCCTCCACTGCATGTGGCTCCTCCTCTTTAAACACCACATTGCGACTCGCCATGGTCTTCTTAGCCTCAGGGTCATAAAGCTTATAAGCCTTCTTATCTTCACTATACCCTAAGAAGATACATTTGATGCTTTTTGGTTGAAGCTTGTTTCTTTTTCTATTTGGAACATGTACATAACATTCACTTCCAAATACTTTGAAATGGGAAATAGAAGGCTTTTTACTAGTGTAGGCTTCTTGTGGAGTCTTTCCATCAAGTGCCTTGGTGTAGCTTTGATTCAAGATGTATACAATAGTGTTGACAGCCAGTTCCCAAAATTGATTAGGCAAATCCTTTCCCTTCAACTTGCACCTTGCCATCTCCATGATGGTTCGATTTCGACGTTCTGAAACATCTTTCTATTGAGGGCTATGTGCCACTGTGAGTTGATGCTTGATTCCTTTACTCTTGCAGAAATCTTCAAACTCTGTTGATGTGAACTCACCACTCCCATCTGTCTTGAATTTCTTAATCTTCCTCCTTGTTTCAGTTTCAACAAGCCGAAGCCATTCTTTAAACTTATCAAAAGCTTGAGCCTTATCGTGAAGGAAGTACACCCACATCTTCCCGCTTTAGTCGTCGACAAGTAACATGAAGTAGGAAGATCCACCCAAGGCCTGTGTAGGCATTTTTCTGCACAAGTCAGCATGCACCAACTCGAGAGGATAGCTTGCCGTGTTCTTGCTTTCTCGTGGAAACGCCTTTGTTGCTTGCCCATCGTGCAAGCTTCACATGGTTCTTTCATTTCCGCAATCGATGCTAGGTGTGCAACCATACCCCTGCGATGCATCTCCTTCAGTACAGGGTATCCGATGTGGTCGAATCTCTCATGCCATAGCTTACTTGTGCCCACACTTGTAGTGGCTGTAAGAGCACACAACTCATACAATTTGTTCCTTCTTATGCCAGTCCCAACAATGTTGTTGTTACTGTCCATAATCTTAGCTCTTGTCTTACTGAAAGATACTTGATGACCTTGATCAGTTATAGAAGCTACTAAAAGTAGATTTCGTTTTATTTGTGGAACATACAACACGTATGAAATCTTTCTGACATCCTCATTAGAGTTAATGAAAGAAACCGTACCTTCGCCATCTGCAGGACATCTTGCATTGTTGGCTACCTTTATTGTGATCGGTTCCTTTAGAGGCTGTAAAAAACTGTAAAGGTCTTTTCTGCACGTCATGTGACGAGATGCACCACTGGGGTCATCCATTCTTGAATCTTCAGCCAACGAACATACCTCCTTTATCCTAACAAATAACTCAAGCTTAGTTTTTGCTGTGTTGGCATACTCCTTGCCCTTGCCACCTTTTGAAGAGCCATTCTTCTCTTCTTCTTTCTTGATGCGACAATCTTGGATTCTTGATGGAAACATTTTCCCTTGAACTTCTTTTTGTCTTTCTTCTTTTTGTCTCCATCTTTTGAAGAGTCCGCTTTGCCTCCTTTTGTTGTGAATGGAGTATCTCCTTTGCTGCCACCACTCCTTGCCTTGAGCCGCAGCTCCTCCTCCATGAGTAAGGCACTCAATTCTTCAAAAGTTAGTGGTTGAGGTTTGATTTGAGTATTAAGAGGAGTTACCAAACCATCAAACTTAGGTGGACAAATTCGAAGACAACGCCGAGCTAGTTCCTCACTTGACTTTTGTACACCTCCCGCCATTTGATCGTGTAGATTCTTTATGCGAGTGATAAACACCTCTGCAGTACTCCGATCAACAAACCTTTCTGTTGCTAGCTGATTCTCCAAGTTCTGAATCCGTTTTTGATTGTGAGTTTCATATTCATTTCTCAATATGTTCCCTACTTCACATGCCTTGGTAGTATGCTGAATGAGAGTCAGAACACTATCAATGGTACTTGTAACTAGAGTAGAGAGTGCATCTGCATTTCTACGTTCCCAAGCACCTAGAAGATCAGCATCAGGAGGAACCATTCGACCAAGACTATTTGGATTAGGTGTTTCTTGGGGTTCATGATCAGTCCCAAGAACATTCTCTAGAAGCTCATATGAATAAAGGATAGAAGTGATTTTAAACTTCCACATGGTGTAGTTTATACCATCAACTTTACCTTCTGTGAATGTTGGTGGTCATATCTGCAATGTTGGGATGACCGACATCATTGCTGCTCCTGTCTACGCTCCGCCTACTCCTATTGACGAACCACCTTGATTCCAAGTTATAGATGATGATGTACTGCTTGACATCTTCTCTATTTTGTCGTTGAAACCTCTGTGTTTTTGCTTCTACACCACTCAAAGTCTCCCGAGCTCTCATACCATGTAAGAAAATAACAACACAACGGAATAGACTAGTAGACAGAGTTTAGAGAAAAATGCAGACAAAGATAGATGCAGACTCAGAGATAGAGAACTCAAGTATTAAATTGCCAAGCGTAATGCAGTTTCAACGATGGTGTTGTCCATGTGGAGCTTAGATGGTGATCTAGACAGACTCTAGATGAAGGGCTTACTAGTGTGCAATGCTCTGTAAAGCTCAACCTGGGTCATGCTTATATAGCTTTTGCAAGGGGAGTCGGTATAAATAAACATTGTCAGGAGATACACAATAGTTAGCAAAATATACAATCTGACAATATCTCCACGACCAGAAGTCCTATCATCTTGGCCTTATGGCCAAGGGGATAGGCCCCCAAGACCCCCCCAAAAGGGGGCAAGTCCCCCTTTACAGTCCCTCCATTAAGGTTCTATGGGAAAACCGTGCTATGCCAGAAGGCCTTTATTTTCGCCTAGAATGGAAACCCAATGGCTCAGAAGTTTATGCCCTACCTAACCTAATGGCTAGGCTCACAAAGATCATCTATAACCATCAATGGTCACACATAGGCCTCATACTAAGGCTGATGGAGCCCTATCCCTGGGGGTATATGCATGTCTATATGTTGAGGGCAATACAATCATGAAGATGCATGTGTCTACTAGCTCCATCCAGTGGTAATGGAGGGGTGGAGGATGTGATACATAGGTGGAGCCGGTGCTAGAGCTTTCTGTATGAAAGCTATAGGATCTCCTCTCATCAGGGCTACTCGCTGTGCAGTCGCCTCGAGATGTCGCGCTCGAATCTCCTCTGTTTGGGGATGGTATAGCCTAACTCCTCTGAGCGCTGTGACCCGTGGTCGTCGCCTAACTTGACTCACCTCAGCCTGCTGTAGTGTCACTCCTCGCTGGGAATCAGGTGGGGAGGGGACTCTAGACCTTTGGAAAAAATCAGTGAGCCGTAGCTGTCTCATCTCCACTTCTGTAGCTGTGTGTCTCTATGGTAAGAGTGCATCTCTATGCCTCTGAATCTCTATCAAGAAACGTCCTAACTGTCTCTGATCTCGGGAGTCCATAATCTCTCGTAGGGTGGGCTGCCCTTTGAACAAAGTCTCATATCTGTCCCTAATCTGAGTGTATGCTGTGCATCGGCATACGAAGTGCTCCTCACTCTCCACCTCCTCTTACATAGTTTGCAGATCCGCTCTACTCTCGGGAACCCACTGTGTCTCCCACTCTTGATCTCTAGTCTGTGTGATGCGACCCTGAGTTGTCCAATCGCTACTCGTGAACTCTGTGGCATATAGATGTCCATATAGCGTGGTCTTTTTATGAACCCATCTGACATAGTATGATCCTTGTAGTATGACATCCTCCCCTCTAAACTGGGTGAGCTCCATACTCTCCTGATGTAGAGCCTCCATAAGTCCTGTCTGATCACCAGATTCCTCTCGCTGCGAGAGAGCTGATAGTAAGGTGAGTCTGAATCGTACTGAAAAGGTGGCAAACTCTCCATATCGAGCCCATGTGTCGCGAACCAAGCTGTGACCTGTGAGTACCAGGCTCTATCATGTCCACTTTGAGATAACTGTATAGCTGCCTCAAAAGTTCTACGAGTGAGTCTGTCGCGTGGTAACTCCCTCACCCTTTGTATGAATCTCACTGTCTGGAATAGTGCCTCGAGGACCATGGGTGGTGCAGAGAGCTCTGCTCGGATGATGTCATGTGGTATGGTCTGCTTGCCACGGAACAAGCGTGAGATCATACATACCTGGGGCCTCTCAATCTGTGCCCTCTGATCGACCGTCAAGCCTGGTGCCCATACTGTCGCTGAATACATCAAGGTGGGGGTGACTAGTGTGTCGAAAAGCCACCCCTTCGTGTGGGGTTCTTGGAAGTGTGCCCGGTGATACCTCCGCTCTAGCATGGCTAGGGTTGCATACCCTCGGGTGAGTCTGTCAATAGTTGCCTTCCTCATGGTGAAAGTTCCTGGTAGACTGGTGAAAGTAACTCCCAAATAGACATATGAAGTAACCACCTCGATGTGCCCTCCTGCAATGGTGAAGATGGCTGCACTCCTTAGTGCACTGGATGTGTGAAAGATCATGACCTTGGTCTTGCCAAGGTTCACAACCAATCCTCTATGTGAGCAAAAAACATCCAAGGCTTCGAGGTGGCATTGGAGCCCCTCATGTGACTCTGAAATCAAAACAATATCATCGGCATATAAAAGAATGTGAACTGGGGTACCTCCGAGGTCGCTCCCCTCTCCGCCTGCTCGTAGTATGTAATCGGAGATCTCATCAATGTAAAGCCCAAAAAGTGTCGAGGAGAGGGGACAACCTTGCTTAACACCAATGGTGCTAGCAATGGGCTCTGATAAACCTCTAGGGCATCGAAATCGACCAAACACCTTCTCGTAGAGAGAGTAGATGGCCCATATCATCTCTGTCTTGATCTGAAGGCTCAGTGGGAGTAGGAGCCGGAACAGCCTCTCACGTGGAACTGTATCAAAAGCCTTGCGGAAGTCCACAAAGCAACAATAAAGCTTCTTCTTCCTTGCCTTTGCCCCATCAATGAGACAACGCAAGATGAAGAGATGGTCGATAGTGGAAAAAGCTCGTCTGAACCCGGCTTGGCCCGGTGCTCGGATGCCCTCTGCCTCTGCATATGAGCTAAGCTCTGCCTCAAGTATTGCTCCATATAACTTGGCCATTGTGTGGCCAATCATGATAGTCCTGTAGGTACCCGGATCCAGAGCATCGCCAGATTTGTGGATAGCACGATAGTATGCTTTGTCCACTCCTCTGGGAATCCCTCTCCTATAGCCAGGTTGAAGACATGTGCAATCAACGGGGCTATAGTGGAGGCTGCGTAGATGAGGTGCTCGCTCTGTAAACCAGTGTGGTCGGCAGCCCGCCTGTGCTGCATGCGACGTATGGCCCTCTCCACCATGGATGTAGTAAAGAAAGAGGAGTGTGTGGGTCGAGGCTCAAGTGGATGTGGGATGGGTGGTTGTCGAGGCACATCATATAGTCGCGCTTCATAATCTTGCCAGATCTGTGGGTCCTCAATGGGTGTAATCGAACAAGGCTCGCGGAGAGCGCGCATGCTATCGCACTATCCATGCTCATGAATAGACGGTATAGCTCAAGCTCCTATTCCTCCTTGAATGCCCGTCGCTTTCGACAAGTCAGTGCCTTCATCTGTCTATTGGCCTCTCTCTCTGTAATCTCTCCCAAGGCTCGTCGCGCATGTAGGTGTCTATAAAGTGCTCTACACTCATCATCGTACCAATTGTTATGGGGTCTAGTCCCAGGGGGAGGGATATGTCTTGTATGAGTGGTGTGAGGAAAGGAGGTGATAGCTGAGGTATGTAAGATGGATGAGATATGTGTGAGAGGGGGGTGGATGGATGTAGTAGGCATAGGCCATGCTCGACCTCAGATGAGTATAGAGGGGCTAGCTCATGTGTGAAGTGAATGAGAGAGAGAGAAAGGGGAGAGAGAGAGAGAGAGAGAGAGAGAGAGAGAGAGAGAGAGAGAGAGAGAGAGAGAGAGAGAGAGAGAGAGAGAGAGAGAGAGAGAGAGAGAGAGAGAGAGAGAGAGAGAGAGAGAGAAAGTCATATTAACGTCTTCTGGAGGCCAAACTTGGCCTATGAGACAAAAACCATGTACAAGTGTAGTAACCCTGTGTAGAGGATCAAATGAAATAAAAGGTATATCGCGACACAAAGATATATATAAAACTGGAAAAGGATGGGGACATGTGAGTAAAAGTGTGAGTAAAACACCCTAGCTACCGGTGAATGGGTGGAGGTGGGTGTAGTATGTGGTACATCGGGGGTGGTCTGAGTGCCTCCTGAAGGAAGACAACCCATGGGGTGGTGGTGCGCCTATGCTCCATCATGTGGTCGTAGGCTGTCCTGATGCATGAGATATCCTCATGATATAGTCGTGGTCGATGATATCTGCCCATGCGTGGTAGGCGCCGTGCTCTCTGTGCTGCTGCCTGGTGGAGCGTGAGCCCTATAGATGGACCTCTCTGATGTAGCTCAGCTCGCTGAAAAAACTGGGTAATGGTCTGCTGCGTACTCACCCGTGGCTGATGTGTGGGCTGGAGTGACCGATCTCGCCTCTCGTATGCTGCTGCGAGGAAGCGTCCCAAGCGTCGCTGGTCTCCCATAGTCATGCATAACTGGAGTGACTCCTCTATCTGGAAATGAGCTCGTAGGTCTACATATGCTGGGCATCTGATAACAAAATGCTGCTCACTCTCTACCTCTGTCTCGCATACTGGGCACCACCTCTCCTCACGGGGGACTCCCCTGGATCGACCCCTCTCAATCTCGAGCTGATGTGATGAAACCCGGAGCTGCCCAATGACGACTCGAAGCTGGTGGGGTAGATATGTCTGCATGTATCTCGGAATCTCGATGAAGCCCTCGTCCGATATATGTAGAAAATGCTCACGGTAATAGAGCATTTTCGGTGGCAATGTACCCCTAGGGCTCACCCATGTCCTCTGTATGTATGTATGCCATATCTCCTGACAAATGATCCTATTCCTCTCCTAATAAGAGAGCGAGTAGGTGGGTGCATGTGAGTCGTACTGTAGTGGTGGTAGCCTGTCTATGTCAAAGCCGTCGTGGGCCAGCCAGTCTCGTGTCTGTGCATACCATGAGGAGGTGTCGCCTGCTAATGCCATGTTCCGTGATGCCTGGAAAGCCCGATAAGCAATGCGCTCTGTATCCATGCTGTGAAGTCTGTGTAATAGGCATACTGTCTGGAATAGTGCCTCAACTAGCATCGGTGGTGCAGCGAGCTCTGCTCTAATGATATCATGTGGTACTGAAGGCTTGCTCCGGATAAGTCTAGAAATCATGAGGATGTGTGGCCTCTCTAATGCTGTCCATACTGATGTGGCTCATCCAGGTCCCCATATGGCTGCCCCATACATGAGCGCTGGTGTAACCAAAGTGTCGAAGAGCCACCCCTTTGTGCGGGGCTCCTGAAAATATGCCTGGTGGCACTGTCTCTCCATCAAGGCTAGTGCTGCATACCCACGTGTGATGCGGTCACGTGCTGCTTGAGACATAGAGAAGACCCATGATGCTGCTGTAAATGTCACTCCCAAGTAAACATATGATCCGACCACCTCAATCGATCCACCTGCTGCTGTGAACAAACTATGTCTGCGTACATGTGCTGATGTATGAAAGATCATGACCTTGGTTTTACCAAGGTTCACAGATAACCCTCTGTGTGTGCAAAAGTCATCTAGGCCATGTAGATGATGCTGTAGACCTTCTGGAGACTCTGAAACCAGTACAATATCATCAGCATATAAAAGAATATGGACAGTGGACCCGCGTACCTCAATGCCATCACCCCCTGCTGCTGTATGTAGTCTACTATCTCATCAATGTAGAGACCAAAGAGGGTGGGTGAAAGAGGGCATCCTTGCTTCACCCCGATAGTGCTAGCAAGGGGATGAGATAAGCCCCCCAGGCATCTGACTCTGCCAGATACTCTCGCGTATAAGGCATAGATCCCCCATATCATCTCCTCTGGGGCTCCGATATCAAGTAGTCATCTGAAGAGTTGTCCCCTGGGAACGGTGTCAAATGCTTTGCGGAAGTCCACAAAGCAGCAATATAATCTCCTCTTCCTCACCCTTGCCTGGTCAATTAGGCATCTCAGAGTGAAGATGTGGTCAATGGTAGAGTAATCTCGTCTGAAGCCTGCCTGTCCTGGAGCCCTGATACCCTTCCTCTCAGCGAGAGTACTCAACTCTGTCTCCAGTACCGCCCCATATAACTTGGCCAATATAGGGCCAATCATGATCGTCCGGTATGTAGCTGGATCCATAGTATCACATGACTTATGAATGGGCACTATGGTGTGCTCAGTCCATGAGTCAGGGAACCCTTCAACCAGTGCACGGTTGAAGAGGTGGGCAATGAGCGGTGCAAGGGTCGTGCCTTCGTAGATGAGGTGCTCAGCCTGTAAACCGAAAAGGTCATGGGCCCTGCCATGCTGTAGACGGGCAATAGCTCATCCCACCATAGTGGGTGTGAAGAAGTCAGATGTAGTAGGACGTGAGCTCTGTGGTTTGGGAATGGGGGCTGGTCTGTGACCTCGTATAGGCTCTGTGCATAGCTATGCCAAGTGCTCGAGTCTCGGATGGGTGTCTGTTGTCTCCTCTCTCTCAAATGTCGCCATGCCACTGAACTGTCTCGACTCATGAGTAAATGATAAATATCCCAGTACTGTCTCTCTTCCCAATCACGCCGTTTGCGGCGAGTAAGGCTCTGCATGCGACGCTGTGCTTGTGTGTGTGTAATATCCCCTCTATGCTCTAAAATGCGTAGGTGCTTCCGTAGCTCGCGACAATCTGCATCATACCAGCGGTTCTGAGGCATGGAACCTCTGCGTGGAGGGTGTATATGTGTGCGGTGTTGGAAACTGCAGGAGAGCTGAGTCGTGTAGGATGGTGGTGAACTGTGATGTAAGTGTGTCCAAGGGTGAGAGTGGATCGAGGGAGAGTAGGCGGGTGTGTAAATGGTGTGCATAAACGTGTGAGAGCTCATGTGTGAAGTGTATGGTGATGTGTCTCAGTGGGTGAGGGAGGGTCTAATGGAATAGGAGATGAGAGTGTGAATGTGATAAATGTATGGTCAGCACCAAGTGGGCGTCGTCCAATAGTAAGTGAGGTGATGAGTGAAGCTCCAGAGGTGGTACCCAAAATGTAGTCGACTGTGCCCTCACCTCCCCCATGAGGGAAGCAAGTAAGTCGGCCCGAACTTGGCCAATGATGCATCCCGTTATATATAACGAGCTGATGTCGGCTGCCTAGCTCAAGCAGATGTCTTCCATACCCTGTGGTATCCTGACCCATATCTGCCAATACTCTACTGGTACTTATCTCCTCTGGGTCTTTGGTCCTCATGAGATGTGGGTGATCCATATCGTATGCATCGCACTGATGTGACTGAGTGCGTCCATTGAAGTCCCCCATAAGGAAGACTTCACCTAGTGTGCTATAATGTAGTATGTCATCTGAAAGTGCTGTGTATGGTGAGTCTCTGTCTCGGATCGGTCCCCCAAGATCCTGTCCTGCCTATTGAGATCCGCCTGGAGGGAAGTAGCATATAGCAATGTAAATCCAACTCCCCTGTGCTATCTCCATGCGAACCCACATGAATCGTGCCTCCTCATCTCTTCCTATAATATTGATAAGGCTCTGTATCTCTTGTCTAAATACGATGGCCACCCCTCCCGACCCTCGCGCTGTACTCTGTCTCGTGGTGGTCCTAAATGCAGATTCCCAATGAAAACCTGCAATGCGAGGTAGACCTCTCTCCGGGCTCTCGTGGGTCTCTGTGATGCAAGCAAAGTCATGAGTGTCTAGGATCTCTTCCAATCGGTCTGGCCTGTCCAAAGTGCTCCCCAGACTGCTCCGAGAGAGAGAGAGAGAGAGAGAGAGAGAGAGAGAGAGAGAGAGAGAGAGAGAGAGAGAGAGAGAGAGAGAGAGAGAGAGAGAGAGAGAGAGAGAGAGAGAGAGAGAGAGAGAGAGAGAGAGAGAGAGAGAGAGAGAGAGAGAGAGAGAGAGAGAGAGAGAGAGAGAGAGAGAGAGAGAGAGAGAGAGAGAGAGAGAGAGAGAGAGAGAGAGAGAAAGAAAGTGTTTTTACGTCTATTAGGAGGCCGAACTCGGCCTATCAGACAAATCAATGTACATGGGTGTTTCTTCTGTCAATCGGAAAAAGATAAAAGTGCTGAAAAAAAAGCTTGCAAGGCTGATATAGATCTGTGTAGCATGCATGTAGAGATACCCATGAAAGTGGGAGGGGGGGATGGTGAATGAAGTGCTATATCTATAGCCTATATGCAAAAGGGTAGTACAAGCATGATAATGCATCTGAATGACTAACTAGCTCCATCCTGTACTAGTGGGCGGGTGTAATATGTGGTACATGGGTGGAGGTGGAGTCAAGGCCGCCCTGATGGCTGCAGCGGGATCCGCCATCATCCGGGATAGTCTCTCCTCCATGGCGCGATGGTCACGAGCCTGAATGTCTGCAATCTGGTGTCTGTGAAGTCTGAAGGCCCGATATCCTATAGCACGGGGTCGTCTCCTAGCTCGAGAGGTCTGAGCCCGCTGAAGAGTCACCCCTCTCGATGTGTGAGCTAAGGGGGGGAGGGCTACTGCATGTCGTGCAATGAAGAAGTCAGTGAGCTGACTCTGTCTCCCTCGTGTCTGGGAAGCTGGAGTAGGCTGGAGGAGAGAATCTCTGTGACTCTGAATCTCTAGTAAGAATCGCTCGAGCTGTCGCTGATCTCTAGAGCCCATGATCTCTCGGAGGGTGGGCTGCCGTGTAAATAGAGTCTCGTATCTGTCTCTAATGTCATCATATGCGCTACATCTGCAAACAAAATGCTCCTCATCCTCCATCTCTACTCTGCATATCTTGCATAACCGCTCCTCTCTGGGAATGTCTGTGGCTCTGCCTATCTCAATCTCTAGTCGGTGTGATGAGACCCTCAACTGGCCAATAGCTACCCTCGAGCTATGAGGCATGTAGGTATCCATGTAGCGTGGTCGCTGGATGAAACCATCTGCTAGTATGTCCAAGAACTGGTCTTGATAGTGCGATAGTCTCGATCCCATGTGTGGTGTATGCCATGTCTGACCAATGTAGAGCTGCTAAAGGTCCTGTATGAGCACAAGATTCCTCTCATGACGTGAGAGGTGGATGTGAGGTGAGTCTGGGTCATACTGAAAAGGTGGTGGCAATCTATCCATATCAAGTCCATGACTATCAAACCACGCTCTAACCTGAGTGTACCAAGCTCTCTCATATCCAGACTCTGATATCTGTATATGCCTCAAAAGCTCTGTGTGTGAGTCTTTATGTAGGGAGCTCCCTCACCCTCTGAATAAAGGAGATAGTCTGGAATAGTGCATCTACTACCATGGGTGGTGCAGCTAGCTCTTCCCTGATAATGTCATGTGGCACTGATTGTTTCCCACGAAATAGTCGCGAGATCATACGTACTTGTGGCCTCTCGATGCACTCCACTGGGTGACTGTGAGGCCTGGTGCCCAAACTTTCGAAGCATACATCATAGCTGGTCTCACTAGTGTGTCAAATAGCCACCCCTTTGTGCGGGGCTCCTGGAAGTGTGCCTCGTGACATCTCCGCTCTAACATGGCTAAGGCTGCATATCCTCGTGTGAGTCTATCGGTGGCTGCCTGTCTCATGCTGAAGGGGCCAGGCAAGCTCGTGAATGTGACTCCGAGGTAGACATAGGAAGTGAGAGAGAGAGAGAGAGAGAGAGAGAGAGAGAGAGAGAGAGAGAGAGAGAGAGAGAGAGAGAGAGAGAGAGAGAGAGAGAGAGAGAGAGAGAGAGAGAGAGAGAGAGAGAGAGAGAGAGAGAGAGAGAGAGAGAAAGAAAGAAAGAAAGAAAGAAAGAAAGTGTTTTTACGTCTATTAGGAGGCCGAACTCGGCCTATGAGACAAATCAATGTACATGGGTGTATCTTCTGTCAATCGGAAAAGATAAAAGTACTGAAAAAAAGATGGCAAGGCTGATATAGGTCTCTGTAGTATGCATGTAGAGATACCCATGAAAGTGGGAGGGGGGGGGACGGTGAATGGAGTGCTATATCTATAGCCTATATGCAAAAGGGTAGTACAAGCATGATAATGCATCTGAACGACTAACTAGCTCCATCCTGTACTAGTGAGCGGGTGTAAGATGTGGTACATGGGTGGAGGTGGAGTCAAGGCCGCCTTGATGGCTACAGCGGGATCTGCCATCATCCGGGATCGTCTCTCCTCCATGGCGCGATGGTCACGAGCCTGGATGTCTGCGATCTGGTGTCTGTGAAGTTTGAGGGCCCGATATCCTATAGCACGGGGTCGTCTCCTAGCTCGAGAGGTCTGAGCATGCCGAAGAGTCACCCCTCTCGATGTGTGAGCTAAGGGGCGGAGGGCTGTTGCACGTCGTGCAATGAAGAAGTCAGTGAGCTGACTCTGTCTCCCTCGTGTCTGGGAAGCTGCAGTAGGCTGGAGGAGAGAATCTCTGTGACTCTGAATCTCTAGTAAGAATCGCCCGAGCTGTCGCTGATCTCTAGAGCCCATGATCTCTCGGAGGGTGGGCTGCCCTGTAAACAGAGTCTCGTATCTGCCTCTAATGTCATCATATGCGCTACATCTGCAAACAGAGAGAGAGAGAGAGAGAGAGAGAGAGAGAGAGAGAGAGAGAGAGAGAGAGAGAGAGAGAGAGAGAGAGAGAGAGAGAGAGAGAGAGAGAGAGAGAGAGAGAGAGAGAGAGAGAGAGAGAGAGAGAAAGAAAGAAAGAAAGAAAGTGTTTTTACGTCTATTAGGAGGCCGAACTCGGCCTATGAGACAAATCGATGTACATGGGTGTATCTTCTGTCAATCAGAAAAGATAAAAGTGGTGAAAAGAAACTGGTTAAGCTGATATAGATCTCCGTAGTATGCATGTGGGGATACCCATGAAAATGGTGGGGGGTGTATGGAGTGCGAGAGAGAGAGAGAGAGAGAGAGAGAGAGAGAGAGAGAGAGAGAGAGAGAGAGAGAGAGAGAGAAAGAAAGAAAGAAAGAAAGTGTTTTTACGTCTATTAGGAGGCCGAACTCGGCCTATGAGACAAATCGATGTACATGGGTGTATCTTCTGTCAATCAGAAAAGATAAAAGTGCTGAAAAGAAACTGGTTAAGCTGATATAGATCTCCGTAGTGTGCATGTGGGGATACCCATGAAAGTGGTGGGGGATGTATGGAGTGCGATATCTATGATAGTCTATATGCAAAAGGGTAGTACAACAACCATGAGAATGCATCTAAAACGACTAACTAGCTCCATCCTGTGCTAGTGGGTGGGATGTAATATGTGATACATAGGTGGAGGTGGAGTCAGGGCCACCCTGATGGCTGCAACGGGATCGGCCATCATCTGGGATCGTCTCTCCTCCATGGCGCGATGGTCACAATCCTGGATCTCCGCAATCTGGTGTCGGTGAAGTCTCGGGGCCCGATATCCTATATCACGGGGTCGTCTCCTAGCTCGAGATATCTGAGCCTGCTGAAGAGTCACCCCGCTCGGTATGTGGGCTGAGGGGGGGAGGGCTGCAGCACGTCGTGGAATAAAGAAGTCAGTGAGCTGACTCTGTCTCCCTCCTGTATGGAGTGCTACAGTAGGCTGGAGTAGGGAATCTCTGTGACTCTGTATCTCTAGTAAGAATCGCCCGAGCTGTCGCTGGTCTCTAGAGTCCATGATCTCTCGGAGGGTGGGCTGCCCTGCAAACAGAGTCTCGTATCTGCCTCTGATGCCATCATATGCGCTACATCTGCATACAAAGTGCTCCTCATCCTCCATCTCTACTCTGCATACTCTGCATATCCGCTCCTCTGTGGGAATGTCTGCGGCTCTGCCCGTCTCAATCTCGAGTCGGTGTGATGAGACTCTCAGCTGGCCAATCGCTACCCTCGAGCTATGAGGCATGTGAGTATCCATGTAGCGTGGTCGCTGGATGAAACCGTCAGCTAGTATGTCTATGAACTGGTCTCGATAGTGCGATAGTCTCGATCCCATGTGTGGTGTGTGCCATGTCTGACTAATGTAGAGCTGCCAGAGATCCTGTCTGAGCACAACATTCCTCTCACGACGAGAGAGGTGGATGTGAGGTGAGTCTGGGTCATACTGAAAAGGCGGCAATCTGTCCATATCAAGTCCATGACTATCAAACCAGACTCTAACCTGAGTGTACCAAGCTCTCTCATATCCTAACTCTGATATCTGTATAGATGCCTCAAGAGAGAGAGAGAGAGAGAGAGAGAGAGAGAGAGAGAGAGAGAGAGAGAGAGAGAGAGAGAGAGAGAGAGAGAGAGAGAGAGAGAGAGAGAGAGAGAGAGAGAGAGAGAGAGAAATGAAATGAAATGAAATGATATATTTACGTCTTCAGAAGGCCAAAATGACCTATGAGACCAAAAGTTACAAAACTAGTGAATCTGATACAAAATCTGAGTACCAAAGGAAGTAGTATTGAAAATGAAAGATGTAAAATAGCTGGGAAAAAGCTAACACCAAGACTAATACAACAAAGGGCTGATACATAGGAGGGATGTGCTGATATACAAGGCTGGAGATCTATCCTCATATGCACTGTGGGCGTCTGCAAAGTATAGCTCGAATCCTCCGCTGCAGTCTCCGTCGATACTGTGTAGCACCTCTCACTCTCGGTCGTCTAGATCTCCCTAGCTCCAGTGCTCGGTCTATGAGAGTGCCAGTAGTCGCTGTATGAGTGTGGACAGAGCTCTGTACTAGATGCTCTACTGACTGCTCCTCTAGCTGCCCAATGTCTGGTGTAAAGAAATCCGTAATCTGTCTCTGGGACTGTCTCCCTCCAGCTCTCCTCAGTAGAGTGTCTCTATGTCTGTGTACCTCTAATAGATATAATCCAAGACATCTCTGATCCTCAAAACTCATGACTCTAGATAGAGGCCCAAAACCCTCTCTGAATAGACAATGAAAACGGCCCCGTATCTCATAGTATACCGTGCAATGACATATGTAATGTAGCTCTGTCTCTGGCTCGAGGTGACATAGACGGCATATCCTGCTATCTGCTGGTACCCCTCTGAATCTGCCAGTCTCAATCTCAAGCTGATGTGAGGATGTGCGCAACTGGCCAATGGCACAACGCAAGGCATGGGAAAGGTGTGTATCCATATAGCTAGGTCGAGTCACAAACCCATCCGTTGTGAGGTGTAGAAGATGCTCTCTATAGAAAGCCATCTTCGTACCCAACTCCTGTGTAGGCTCAATCCATGTCCTCCTGGTGTCCAGCTGGATCAGATCCTGACGAATGAGTCTGGTAATCTCCACCCGTGTCAGGTACATCAGGGGTGTCTGTAAAGAGTACTGGAAAGGAGGCAGCCTGTCCATGGTAAAACCATGTGTCTGAAACCATGATGTCATCTGTGCAAACCAGCATGATGTATCCCCCTGCAGGGCTAGCTGTCTGGATGACTCGAGGGCCAACCTCATATATCTATCTCTGGTAGTGTCCCACAAGCTGTGTACAAAGGAGACTGCTCTAGTGAGTGCCTCAATCTCAATAGGGGGGGCAGCTAGCTCCGCTCGAATGATATCATGTGGTACGGAGGCCTTGGCTCTAATCAGCCTAGAGATCATAGATACCAAGGGCCTCTCCATGGCTTTCCACCCATCTTGGCCTATAGAAGGTCCCCAAACCTGTACCCCATATAGCATAGTAGAGGCAACCAAAGTATCAAAGAGCCATAACTTTGTCCTGGGTTCCTGAAACTGAACTTGCGAGCACATCCTCTCCAATGCTCCCAAAGCTGCAGATGCTCTAGTCAGTCTAGTCTCCGCTGCTCTCCTCAAGGAAAATCTCGGTCCAGTGAATACTACCCCCAGATATGTGTATGCATCTGTATACTCCACAACCTCCTGCCCATATGTGAAAATCGGTGTTGATCTCCTGATCCACTGCGGGGTGGTGTTAAACACCATAACCTTGGTTTTACCAAGGTTTACATACAAACCACTATCCTCTGCAAAGCTGTGTAGAGCATCCAAGTGTCGTTGCATACCCTCTGGTGAGTCAGATATCAAAACAATATCATCAGCATATATCAGCAGTGGGATCCACGTCCCTGCCAACTCGGCCCCTCTATCACCCTGTCTGTCAATGTAATCAGACACCTCATCAACATACATACCAAATAGAGTAGGAGACAGTGGGCAACCCTGTTTCACTCCAATAGTAGAGTGAACTAAATCAGATACCCCTTCTGAGGTGTAAACTCGTCCCACCACTGATCTGTACAAAGCCATAATCCCCCACATCAACTCTATGGGTACCCCCATCTCCTGTAGTCTGCGCATCAATCGAGCTCTCGGCACCATGTCAAATGCTTTGCGGAAGTCCACAAAGCTACAATAAATCCGCTTCCCGTGTGACCTTCCCTCTTCAATGATGGCTCTAAGTGTCAGAATATGATCAAGAGTGGAGAGACCCCTCCTGAAACCTGCCTGACCCTTTGCCCGCATACCCTCACCCTCTGCCCAATCACTCAAGTGCTGCTCAAGAATGGATGCATACAACCGTGCCAATGTGTGTCCAACCATAATAGTGCGGTAGTTTCCCGGCTCTATAGGATCCCCTGCCTTGAAGATAGGCACAATAGTAGACAATCTCCAAGTCTCAGGTAACCCTTCACACATGGCACGATTAAACAACACTGCAAGAACCTCCATCAACATATCCCTAGCATGAATAAAATGCTCCGCCACTAGACCGTCATGGTCATATGCCCTCCCGGTCCTCATCCTGTCAATGGCCCTCTGTACCATTCGAGTTGTAAAGAAAGTGCTCGTGGCTGGGCACGGCTCTACAAGGCCCGGAAGGGGTTCCTGTCCAGGAACCATATATAGCGATGTCGCATACTGACCCCATACATCAGGTGAAGTAATCGCTGGGGGAGTGGAGTGCTCATGAAAAAGTCGCCATGCCTCTCTTGAGTCCCTGCTCAAGAACATCTGATATACATCTCGCTCCAACTGAGCCAGGTAAGCCCGCTTCTTCCGTCTCACAAGGCGACGGAAAGCAATCTGAGACTGTCTATAGGTGATAACTCCCAGCAAAAGATCCCTCTGAAGCTGGGCCCTCATCTCTCTGCATTCCTGGTCATACCAGCTATTCTGGGGCATGCTCCCATACTGTCGCCTCCGAACCGGCCGGGTGTGTGGATATGCCACTGATGCGGCACTATGCAATGTCTCCGTCAGTAGAGTGGTGCACTCCTCCAGTGAGAGACCTGGACCAACTGTGTGTAGACGGTCCCAGATCTCCTTTGTATAAACGGAATCAGTCTCTGGTGTAAATGTGTAACGGGTATGTGACCTGCCTACTGATGTCTGGGCTGTACTGTACTGAAAAGAGACTGATAGTGTCAAAAGAGCATGATCCACTGCTACACCCACTGGTCTAGCTCCCACTGTGAAATCCTGAATGCAAGGGATGAAGCTCGGCCGTGTCATGATATAGTCCACTGTACTGGCTCCATGTCTATGTGGAAAGCAAGTGAAACCAACTGCCCCCGGAAATCGATGTAGGCCATTAAGTATGGCTAACCCATGCGTAGTCGTCATCTCAATGAGATATCTCCCATACTCTGTCTGCTCTCTATCATGCGAGCATCTGTCGAGCCCAAACTCACCCACATCCATCTCTCTATGCATCTCATCTGAAGTGTCGTAGAAGACTGTCTGTGAGTTGCCCGTTCGGGCATTGAAGTCCCCTAGGAGAATGATATCACCATCTCTAGAGAACTCCCAAATATCATCATCTAGAAGAGAGAAAGGTGATTGCCCACTGGGTGCAGCATATACAGACGTACTGGGAGGGAAGTAACATATGGCAATGTATAAAAATCGACCTGTGTCAGCTCTCAGCCTCACCCACATATATCGAGAGAGAGAGAGAGAGAGAGAGAGAGAGAAAGAAAGAAAGAAAGTCATATTAACCTCTTCTGGAGGCCAAACTTGGCCTATGAGACAAAAACCATGTACAAGTGTAGTAACCCTGTGTAGAAGATAAAATGAAAGAAAAAGTATATCGCTACGCAAAGCTATATAGGGCTGGAAAAGGCTGGGGAGACGTGGCTCTGACTCTGCAGATAGTGGCCACCTAATACATGGGGGGATCCAAAATGTGAGTAAAATGCCCTAGCTACTGGTGATGGGTGGAGGTGGGTGTAGTATGTGGTACATCGGTGGTGGTCTGAGTGCCTCTTGAGGGAAGACAACCCTGGGGGTGGTGGTACGCCTATGCTCCATCATGTGGTCGTAGGCGATTCTGATGCGTGAGATATCCTCCTGATATAGTCGTGGTCGACGATATTCGCCCATGCGTGGTCGGCGCCGTGCTGTCTGTGCTGCTTCCTGGTGTAGCGTGAGCCCTATAGATGGACCTCTCTGATGTAGCTCAACTCGCTGAAAGAACTGCATAATGGTCTGCTGGGTACTCACCCGTGGCTGATGTATGGGCTGTAGTGACCGCTCTCTCCTCTCGTATGCTGCTGTGAGAAAGCGTCCCAAGCGTCTCTGGTCTTCCATAGTCATGCACAGCTGGAATGACTCCTCGATCTGGAACTGTGCTCGTAGGTCTAAGTATGCTGGACATCTGATAACAAAATGCTCCTCACTCTCTACCATACTGGGCACCACCTCTCCTCACGGGGGACTCCCTTGGACCGACCCCTCTCAATTTCGAGCTGATGTGATGAAACCCGGAGCTCCCAATGAAGACTCGTAGGTGGTGGGGAAGGTAGGTCTGCATGTATCTCGGGATCTCGATGAAGCCCGTGCTCGATATATGTAGAAAATGCTCGCGGTAGTAGAGCATTTTCGGTGGCAATGTACCCCTAGGGCTCACCCATGTCCTCTGTATGTATGTAGTCCATATCTCCTGACGAATGAACCCCTCTTTTGATGAGAGAGCGAGTAGGTGGGTGCATGAGAGTCGTACTGTAGTGGTGGTAGCCTGTCTATGTCAAAGCCATGGTGGGCAAGCCAGTCTCGTGTCTGTGCATACCATGAGGAGGTGTTGCCTGCTAATGCCATATCACGTGATGCCTCGAAAGCACGATAAGCAATGCGCTCTGTATCCATGCTCCGAAGTCTGTGTAATAGGCATACTGCCTGGAATAGTGCCTCAACTAGCATCGGTGCTGCAGCGAGCTCTGCTCTAATGATATCATGAAGGCTTGCTTCGGATAAGTCTTGCAATCATGAGGATCTGTGGCCTCTCTAATGCTGTCCATACTGATGTAGCTAATCCTGGTCCCCATATGGCTGCCCCATACATGAGTGCTGGCGTAACCAAAGTGTCAAAGAGCCACCCCTTTGTGCGGGGCTCTTGAAAATATGCCTGGTGGCACTATCTCTCCATCAAAGCTAGTGCTGCGTACCCACGTGTGATGCGGTCACGGGCTGCCTGAGCCATAGAGAAGACCCCTGATGCTGCTGTAAATGTCACCCCCAAGTAAACATATGATCCGACCACCTCGATCGGTCCACCTGCTGCTGTGAACAAACTATGTCTGCGTACCTGTGCTGATGTATGAAAGATCAAGACCTTGGTTTTACCAAGGTTCACAGATAACCCTCTGTGTCTGCAAAAGTCATCTAGGCCATGTAGTAGACCTTCTGCAGACTCTGAAACCAATACAATATCATCAGCGTATAAAAGAATATGGACAGTGGACCCGTGTACCTCAATGCCATCTCCCCCCTGCTGCTGTATGAAGTCCACTATCTCATCAATGTAGAGACCAAAGAGGGTGGGTGAGAGAGGGCATCCTTGCTTCACCCCGATAGTGCTAGCAAGTGGATCAGATAAGCCCCTTGGACATCTGACTCTACCAGATACTCTCTCATATAAGGCGTAGATCCCCCATATCATCTCCTCCGGAGCTCCGATGTCAAGTAGTCGTCTGAAGAGCCGATCCCTGGGAACAGTGTCAAATGCTTTGCGGAAGTCCACAAAGCAACAATATAATCTCCTCTTCCTCACCCTTGCCTGGTCGATTAGGCATCTCAGAGTGAAGATGTGGTCAATGGTAGAGTAATCTCGTCTGAAACCTGCCTTTCCTTGAGCCCTGATGCCCTTCCTCTCAGCGAGAGTACAAAACTCTGTCTCTAGTACCGCCCCATATAACTTGGCCAATATAGGGCCAATCATGGTCGTCCGGTATGTAGCTGGATCCATAGTATCACCTGACTTATGAATGGGCACTATGGTGTGCTCAATCCATGAGTCTGGGAACCCTTCAACCAATGCACGGTTGAAGAGATGGGCAATGAGCGGTGCGAGAGTCGTGCCTCGATAGATGAGGTGCTCTGCCTGTAAACCGAAATGATCATGGGCCCTGCCATGCTGCAGCCGGGCAATAGCGCGTCCCACCATAGTGGGTGTGAAGAAGTCAAAGGTAGTAGGACGTGGGCTCTGAGGTCTGGGAATGGGAGGCTGGTCTTGGATCTCGTATAGGCTCCGTGCATAGCTATGCCAAGTGCTCGGGTCTCGGAAAGGTGTCTGCTGTCTCCTCTCTCTCAAATGTCGCCATGCCACTACACTGTCTCGACTCATGAGCAAATGGTAAATATCCCAATACTGTCTCTCCTCCCAGTCTTCCGTTTGCGGCGAGTAAGGCTCTGCATGCAACGCTGTGCCTGTGTGTGTGTAATATCTCCTCTATGCTCTAAAATCCGTAGGTGCTTCCGCAGCTCACGGCAGTCTGCATCATACCAACGGTTCTGGGGCATGGATCCTGTGCGTGGAGGGTGCATATGTGTGCGGTGTGGGAAGCTGCGGAGAGCTGAGTCCTGTAGGATGGAGGTGATATGTGATGTAAGTGTGTCCAAAGGTGAGAATGGATCGAGGGAGAGTAGGCGGGTGTGTAAATGGTGTGCATAAACGTGTGAGAGCTCGTGTGTGAAGTGTATCGTGGTATGTATCTCAGTGGGTGAGGGAGGGTCTAATGGAATCGGAGATGAGAGTGTGAATGTAATAAATGTGTGGTCCGCACCGAGTGGGCGTCGTCCAATACTAAGTGAAGGGATGAGTGAATCTCCAGAGGTAGTACCCAAAATGTAGTCGACTGTGCTCTCACCTCCCCCGTGAGGGAAGCAAGTAAATCCGCCTGAACCTGGCCACTGATTCATCCCGTTATATATAACGAGATGATGTCGACTGCCTAGCTCGAGTAGATGTCTGCCATAGCCGGTGGTGTCCTGACCTGTATCTGCCGATACTCTGCTGGTGCTAAGCTTAACCGGGTCTCTGGCCCTCATGAGATGCGGGTGATCCATGTCATATGCCTCGCACTGATGCGACTGAGTGCGGCCATTGAAGTCCCCCATAAGGAAGACTTCACCAAGTGTGCTGTAATGTAGTATCTCATCTGAAAGCGCTGTGTATGGTGAGTCTCTATCTCGGATCGGTCCCCCAGATCCTGTCCTGCGTATCTAGATCCGCCTGGTGGGAAGTAGCATATAGCAATGTAAATCGAGCTCCCCTGTGCTATCTCTATGCGAACCCACATGTATCGTGCCTCCTCATCTCTACCTATAATATGGATCCGGCTCTGTATCTCCCATCGAAATACGATGGCCACTCCTCCCGATCCTCGCGCTGTACTCTGTCTTGTCGTAGTCCTGAATGCAGATTCCGAATGAAAACCTGCAATGCGTGGTAGACCTCTCTCTGGGCTCTCGTGTGTCTCTGTGATGCACACAAAGTCATGTGATGCGAGGATCTCCTCGCCTCTGTCTGGTCGCGTCCAGAGTGCCCCGTTGCAGTTCCACACTGCTCTTCTGAGTGGTGTCTCCTGGTGTAGTGATGTCTCATAGGCCGCATGGCCCTATTTGATAGGGCGTCCATCTATGAAGACCTTACCATCACGGTAAAAGGCCTTCCTCCCCTCTCGACATGCCTGGAGTATCTGTGGCATGCAAGCGCGTCGGTGTGCCACCTGCATACGCGTGAGGTCCTCGTCCATGTAGAGGGTGCCGCTGGGTAGTCCACGTAGTACCGATCGACGTCTAAAAAAGGCGGTCCGTGCCTCCTCCGAACTCATCTTGAGGATGAGTGCTCGCAAACGTGATGTATCCCTCCCAACCCTCCATGCGTCTGTGTAAGGCATGCTCTCGTATCCAAGTCGATGGCAAATGTCAGTGGCGTCTCCCTCCGGTGATACCCCTTCGGGTAGGCCTGTAATCCGAATGTGAAGTCTTCGAGTGTGTCGAAGCCTCTCCTCCTCAAGTGTATCCTGGACTCGTGTGAGCTCTTCTTTCTGCACGTCTTCCCTAACTTCCTTCTTAACCCTTTTGTGTACTACTTCCACCCATGACTCTCGAGTTGATTTCCTTCTTTATTTCTTCCTTGAGTATCTCCACGTTGGAGATCTCCCCCTCTTCTTTCATGTGCTCATAAGCTGTCCTCCAATGGTCTCTTTCTTCTGTGAGAGTCTTCACCTCCTCAAGTGTATCCTGGACTCGTGTGAGCTCTTCTTTCTGCACGTCTTCCCTAACTTCCTTCTTAACCCTTTTGTGTACTACTTCCACCCATGACTCTCGAGTTGATTTCCTTCTTTATTTCTTCCTTGAGTATCTCCACGTTGGAGATCTCCCCCTCTTCTTTCATGTGCTCATAAGCTGTCCTCCAATGGTCTCTTTCTTCTGTGAGAGTCTTCACTTGTTCTTCCAGTCCTTTGACTTTATTCATTACTTGTTCTTCGAGTCCTTTGAACTTTTCCATCATCTTTCGTATCTCCATATTGAGGTTGCGGTCTGCTTCCTTTTTGGCCTCTTTGAGAGCTTTAGCGATAAGGTCGTCCACTTCCTTCTGGTCCATGGGAGCCATTTCAAGGTTTAGGATTAGGTCTCCGGTATATATATATATAGAGAGAGAGAGAGAGAGAGAGAGAGAGAGAGAGAGAGAGAGAGAGAGAGAGAGAGAGAGAGAGAGAGAGAGAGAGAGAGAGAGAGAGAGAGAGAGAGAGAGAGAGAGAGAGAGAGAGAGAGAGAGAGAGAGAGAGAGAGAGAGAGAGAGAGAGAGAGAGAGAGAGAGAGAGAGAGAGAGAGAGTTCAGATTATTGGGGTTTCAAGTTTTCGGGTTGGGCTTTAGCTTAGGGTTAGGGTTAGGGTTTTCAGGTCCAAGTTAGGGTTAGGGTTAGGGTTAGGTCATGGCTAGGGTTAGGGTTAGGGTTAGGTTTTTTGGCATTTTAAGGTTAGTGCTTGAGTCGTATGGATACATGATGTGGATTAGGGTTTCGATAAGGGTTGGAGGGTAAGTGGGTGACGGCTGTGGCTGGATCGGGGGTGCCGACGACTGTGGCGGGAACGGTTGACGCGTTGGGCAGGGATCGGTGGTGGAGGGCGGCGGGCTGGGTCGGGCAGGCGCAATGGTGGTGGGCAGGAGACGTCAGGTAGAGACGAGGGCGGAGAGAGGCAATCCCGGTGTAGGGCCGGGGGGGGCAGAGAAGGGCCGGGCAGCGCTGAGCAGAGGGCGGCAGGGCAGCGCCGAGCGGGTGCAGGGAGAGGGTCAGCGCCGAGCGGGTGCCCCGAGCAGAGGGCGGCAGGGCAGCGCCGAGCGGGTGCAGGGAGAGGGTCAGCGCCGAGCGGGTGCCCGAGTAGAGGGCGGCAGGGCAGCGCCGAGCGGGTGCAGGGCGGGGGGGGGAGAGAGAGAGAGAGAGAGAGAGAGAGAGAGAAAGAAAGAAAGAAAGAAAGAAAGAAAGTGTTTTTACGTCTATTAGGAGGCCGAACTCGGCCTATGAGACAAATCGATGTACATGGGTGTATCTTCTGTCAATCAGAAAAGATAAAAGTGCTGAAAAGAAACTGGTTAAGCTGATATAGATCTCCGTAGTGTGCATGTGGGGATACCCATGAAAGTGGGGGGGGGTGTATGGAGTGCGATATCTATGATAGTCTATATGCAAAAGGGTAGTACAACAACCATGAGAATGCATCTAAAACGACTAACTAGCTCCATCCTGTGCTAGTGGGTGGGATGTAATATGTGATACATAGGTGGAGGTGGAGTCAGGGCCACCCTGATGGCTGCAACGGGATCGGCCATCATCTGGGATCGTCTCTCCTCCATGGCGCGATGGTCACAAGCCTGGATCTCCGCAATCTGGTGTCGGTGAAGTCTCGGGGCCCGATATCCTATATCACGGGGTCGTCTCCTAGCTCGAGATATCTGAGCCTGCTGAAGAGTCACCCCGCTCGGTATGTGGGCTGAGGGGGGGAGGGCTGCAGCACGTCGTGGAATAAAGAAGTCAGTGAGCTGACTCTGTCTCCCTCCTGTATGGAGTGCTACAGTAGGCTGGAGTAGGGAATCTCTGTGACTCTGTATCTCTAGTAAGAATCGCCCGAGCTGTCGCTGGTCTCTAGAGTCCATGATCTCTCGGAGGGTGGGCTGCCCTGCAAACAGAGTCTCGTATCTGCCTCTGATGCCATCATATGCGCTACATCTGCATACAAAGTGCTCCTCATCCTCCATCTCTACTCTGCATACTCTGCATATCCGCTCCTCTCTGGGAATGTCTGCGGCTCTGCCCGTCTCAATCTCGAGTCGGTGTGATGAGACTCTCAGCTGGCCAATCGCTACCCTCAAGCTATGAGGCATGTGAGTATCCATGTAGCGTGGTCGCTGGATGAAACCGTCAGCTAGTATGTCTATGAACTGGTCTCGATAGTGCGATAGTCTCGATCCCATGTGTGGTGTGTGCCATGTCTGACTAATGTAGAGCTGCCAGAGATCCTGTCTGAGCACAACATTCCTCTCACGACGAGAGAGGTGGATGTGAGGTGAGTCTGGGTCATACTGAAAAGGCGGCAATCTGTCCATATCAAGTCCATGACTATCAAACCAGACTCTAACCTGAGTGTACCAAGCTCTCTCATATCCTAACTCTGATATCTGTATAGATGCCTCAAGAGCTCTGTGTGTGAGTCTATCTGTAGGGAGGTCCCTAATCCTCTGAATAAAGCAGATAGTCTGGAATAGTGCCTCTACTGCCATGGGTGGTGCAGCTAGCTCTGCCCTGATGATGTCATGTGGCACCGACTGTTTCCCACGAAATAATCGCGAGATCATACGTACCTGTGGCCTCTCGATCGCACTCCACTGGGTGACTGTGAGACCTGGGGCCCAAACCGTCGCAGCATACATCATAGCTGGTCTGACCAGTGTGTCAAATAGCCAGCCCTTCGTGCGGGGCTCCTGGAAGTGTGCTTGGTGACATCTCCGCTCTAACATGGCTAAAGCTGCATATCCGCGTGTGAGTCTATCGGTGGCTGCCTGTCTCATGCTGAAGGGGCCAGGCAAGCTCGTGAATGTGACTCCGAGATAGACATAGGAAGTGACCACCTCAATCTGTCCACCACCAGCTCTGAATCCTGCTCCATTCCTCACCATGGGGGAGGTGTGGAAGATCATGACCTTGGTCTTGCCAAGGTTTACTGTCAAGCCCCTCTGTGTACAAAAGTCATCCAGGGCCTCAAGGTGGCGCTGTAATCCCTCGGGTGACTCTGAAATCAAGACAATGTCATCGGCATATAATAAAATGTGGACATGTGTACCTGCGAGGTCTGCACCCTCTCCTCCAGCTCGGAGAATGTAGTCCTCAATCTCGTCAATGTAGAGACCAAATAGAGTGGGAGAGAGTGGGCAGCCTTGCTTAACACCGATGGTGCTAGCAATGGCCTCAGACATACCTCCTGGACACCGTACCCTCCCAGTCACCTGCTCATAGAGTGCATAGATGGCCCAAATCATCCCTGATGGTACTCCCAAGCTCTGGAGGCGTTGGAAGAGCCTCTCTCGCGGCACTGTATCAAAAGCTTTGCGGAAGTCCACAAAGCAGCAATATAGCCTCTTCTTCCGCACCCTTGCCCCATCAATGAGGCAGCGCAGAATGAAGATGTGATCAATAGTAGAGAAAGCTCGTCGAAAACCTGCTTGGCCTCGTGCTCGTAGCCCCTCAGTCTCTGCATATGAGCTGAGCTCTGCCTCAAGTATGGCACCGTATAGTTTGGCCATGGTGTGGCCAATCATGATGGTCCTGTAGTTCCCTGGATCCAGGGTGTCGCCAGATTTGTGGATAGGCACAATGGTGTGCCTAGTCCACTCCTCTGGGAAGCCCTCTCCTATAGCCCGGTTGAAGACATGTGCAATCAACGGGGCTATAGTGGAGGCTGCATATATGAGATGCTCGCTCTGCAATCCTGCGTGGTCTGTCGAACGTCCATGTCGAAGTCGTCGTATGGCCCTCTCAACCATCTTTGCTGTGAAGAGAGAAGAACTAGTAGGGCGAGGCTCAAGTGGTTGGGGAATGGGAGGCTGCCTAGGTACCTCATATAACCTCTGAGCATAATCATGCCATGTGTGTGGGTCTCCAATAGGTGTGGTCGGGCGTGGCTCTCGTAGGCTGCGCCATGCTGCAGCACTGTCCATACTCATAAAGAGATGGTATAGCTCAAGCTCCTGTGCCTCCTCAAAGGCTCGCCTCTTTCGACGTGTGAGAGTCTTCATCTGTCCCTTGGCCTCTCTCTCTGTGATCTCTCCCAATGCTCGCTGAGCTCGTAGTCGGCGGTAAAGATCTCTGCAATCCTCATCATACCAACGATGTTGTGGCATAGTCCCGGGAGGAGGTGTGTGACGAGAATGGATGGTGTGTGGGAAGGAGCTGATGGCTGATGTCTGAAGAACTGATGCTATCTGAGAGGTGAGTAGGGATAGTGGAGTGTCAGGATGAAGTAAGAGAAGACCCTGCTCGACTCGAGCCGCATATATGTGAGCTAGCTCGTGTGTGAAGTGGATGGTGGTGTGTGGGATGCGTGCTGCGGGTATGCGTGTAGGGGTGTCTCCCTTCAGGGAGAGTGCGAGGTATGTGTGATCAGCCCCAATGGGTATGGGTGGGATGGTGAATGAGGTAAGTAGGTGGATGGCCTCTCTGGACCCCATGACGTAATCTACTGTACTTCCCCCGCCATCTGTGACTGAGTGTGGTATGCATGTCAATCCTCCTGAGGTAGGCCACTGAGTCATCCCGTTATAGATAACGAGATTATGTCGAGAGCCTAGTCTGAGTAGGTGAGTGCCATAGTGAGTGTGTGTAGCGTCGGCTGAAGCTCGAGCTGTAGACTCATCCTCTATGGTATGTAGTATCTCCGGGTCTTCTGGGTCAAATATCTCACACTGATCATTGCCTGTCCTGGCATTGAAGTCTCCCATAAGGAAGACTTCCCCTAATGCAGAGTACTCTGTAATCTCTTCTGACAAGCAAGTGTATGGTGAGTCCTCCTCTCGATCTATGATAGCGAAACGCGAGCTAGAAGGAGCAAAGTAGCATAATGCTATGAAGATGATCCGCTCCTGCGAGAGCTGGAGTCGAATCCAAAGATATCTGGCCTGTGAATCACGTGCGACTATCTGTATCCTGCTCTGAAGTCCATCTCTAAAGAGTATGGCTACTCCTCCTGATCCTCGGGTGGTGTGCTGACGTGTACACTCTCTGTATGTGGACTCCCACTGAAAACCGTGGACACGAGGTAGGCCCCGGTCCGGGCTCTCATGTGTCTCTGTGAGCATAATGATGTCTTTGCCTTTGCGCACCTCTTCCAATCTCTCTGGGTGTGTCCATAGATCTCCATTGCAGTTCCAAACTGCAAGGTGTATCTCCTCGAGTGTCTCACAGGCCGCGAATCCCTATGGGATGGCCTTGCCATCAATGATGAGAGAGAGAGAGAGAGAGAGAGAGAGAGAGAGAGAGAGAGAGAGAGAGAGAGAGAGAGAGAGAGAGAGAGAGAGAGAGAGAGAGAGAGAGAGAGAGAGAGAGAGAGAGAGAGAGAGAGAGAGAGAGAGAGAGAGAGAGAGAGAGAGAGAGAGAGAGGAGAGAGAGAGAGAGAGAGAGAGAGAGAGGGAGGGAGGGAGGGAGGGAGGGAGGGAGGGAGGGAGGGAGAGAGAAAGAAAGAAAGAAAGAAAGTCATATTAACGTCTTCTGGAGGCCAAACTTGGCCTATGAGACAAAAACCATGTACAAGTGTAGTAACCATGTGTAGAAGATAAAATGAAATAAAAAGTATATCGCTACACAAAGCTATATAGGGCTGGAAAAGGCTGGGGAGACGTGGCTCTGACTCTGCACAGAGAGAGAGCTTGAGAGAGAGAGAGAGAGAGAGAGAGAGAGAGAGAGAGAGAGAGAGAGAGAGAGAGAGAGAGAGAGAGAGAGAGAGAGAGAGAGAGAGAGAGAGAGGAGAGAGAGAGAGAGAGAGAGAGAGAGAGAGAGAGAGAGAGAGAGAGAGAGAGAGAGAGAGAGAGAGAGAGAGAGAGAGAGAGAGAGAGAGATGCAGGCTTTGAAGAAGGATCATTAAGTACTGCT
Source organism: Ceratopteris richardii (assembly GCA_020310875.1). Taxonomy (NCBI): domain Eukaryota; kingdom Viridiplantae; phylum Streptophyta; class Polypodiopsida; order Polypodiales; family Pteridaceae; genus Ceratopteris; species Ceratopteris richardii. The sequence goes on from CM035407.1 coordinate 97,725,648, forward strand.
GTTAATGGATTTTTTGGAACTCCAATGGCGGTAAGCATTTTGTTGTTATTTTGAAAATTTTATTGCATCTATGTAGAAAGTTAACATCTGATTGAAGAAGAGTTCTCTGATTGCTGTATCCATTTTGTTGTTAACTGAAAATTCTGATGTTTGTTGTTAGGCTTTTGTATCAAAAGGTATATTTAGATGCTATTTTAATAATTCAGAATTCTGCATAAAGAAGTCATCACAAGTTACAAGTATCAAATTTTGTACCAAGCTAATCAAGTGTCATTTCTAATCTGTTAACCTGATATGGTGTGTAGAAGTCTCTCAAATAGAATTGATCGATAAGAGAAAGGAGGAAATCTTTTTCTATCTTTTCCATTTATGTTACTCCAACTACTTCATGAGGATCAGCTCGTGAGCATAGTTGTCTTTGTTCCATGTGTGAGTTAATTAGTCCAATCTAGAATGTTTGTTCCATCTAATAGAGGACACTCAATTAGTTTGGTCGAAAAAAATACATGAATGAGTTAACAAAGGACAGATACTTGCCTTTAAAAATTTGACTGTTCGTACATTTTTTTTTGTGTTGAGGGGCTTTTGGAGAGCATAGTACCATACTAAGCAAGGACAAGTCTCATAGGAATGCTCTGTACTTTAGAGTTGAACTGTTGACTGAAAAATTAGGTTGTCTAACATCATATATCATATTGTATACATTGCTGTAGTCCATCCTCTCTTTGAGTTTTGCGTTATGTATGTACATATGTATGTATGTAAATTTATGCATGAATGTGTACACACACACACACACACACATATATATGTGTGTGTGTGTATGTATCTGTCTATATATGTATGTATTTATGTATGTATGTATGTATGTATGTATGCATGTATTTATGTATGTATGTATGTATGTATGTATGTTACACACACACACACACACACACACACACACACACACATATATATATATATATATATATATATATATATATATATATATATATATATATATATATATATATATATATATATATATATATATATATATATATATATATATATATATATATATATATATATATATATATATATATATGCGTGCGTGCATGTGTGTGTGTTTGTGTGTATGTATATGTATATGCATAACTTATAAGTATATATATGTATGTATATGTGTATGTATAAGAGCACATATCTTGGGTTTAAAAGGATCTGGTGTAGGAAAATGTAAACATGCACCTCAACATGTTAAAGATGCATGTAAAAGTTACATGCAAAGTGATCACAAAGCGAAAGTTCATAAATATGCAATCACAATCGTCACATGTATGTGAAAATGTGGGAAGTAAAGGGGCATCGATCGATAATGAATGTGCATTCAATGTATCATAAAGTGGGCATGTAGCTAAGAGAGCAAAAATGCAAAGGAAGCATTGGATAAAGCTTGGGACATGCAAGGTAGAAATAATGAAAATAAAGCTCTTTTGATGCTTCTTTTTTGTAGAAGATATTCCATTTTTGGAAAAGTTTAGAAGTTCTTACCTTATCCAAATGCTTAATGGAGTTGGAAGACTAGGACGAAGTTACAAGACTCCCTCATACAAACAATTGAGGGTGAAAGAGTTGCAGTAGAAGTGAGATGCATAAAGGAAATGATTTGTTGAGAGTACGTGAGAAACGGAAAATGTTTGAATGCAACATTGTATGCGATGGTTGGTTTGACTCAAGAAACCAGCTATTTATCAATGTAATGATCACTTGTGTTTATTGGCACAATGTATTCAGAATCTTTGGATATCTCATGTTAGATTAAATCAGGAGACTATATTTTTGAGATATTGAAAGATGTCATAAGGAATGTGGGGCCAAAAAATGTAGTTCAAATATACATGGACTATTCATGTAACTATGAAGAGCTTGCTATTCAGTGGAGCAACAATGCTCACATATTTTTTATATACCTTGCACATGCCATTGTTTGGATTTGTTTAAAGACCTTGGAGGTTTGAAATGGGTGAAATCAATATTGGACAATTTTTTCAAAGTTGGGACATTTGTCACAACTAAAGCATAAATAGAGTGTACAATGGCTTGAGGTCTTTGATGGTTTGCTAAGAGTATATAAGGAAGAGAGTTAGCAAAACTAAGAAGGCAAAAGATGTATCATGAATTGATTTTAGTGCATTCTTCTTGAAGATAAATAAGAGAGATTGTTAAAATATGTACTTCAATTTTGAAAGTCTTGCATGTGGCTGATAGAGAAGGGATCACTATGGGCCTCATTTATGAGCTTCTAGACAGGATGATTGAAAGGATTTCGTCTTTAGAAAGTATTGAATCAACAAAGTTTGAAGAAGTTAAATCTCTATGTATTGAAAGGTGGAGTATGTTACATTCATCTCTTCATGAAGCAACATTTATGCTTCCTTCCATTTGAAGGGATGAGTCTCAACACATGGCTGCAGAGGTTCATAATGGTTGGATGTATTATACATCTAGTGATGTAAACAAACAAGGAATTCTATGTGATGAATGAGACATGTTTAAGTGTCGACAAACAAGGATTGCATATGTGACATGTGACATGCCACATGCACATTGCACATGTGCAAGTGACAATGCACATGCACAACGCACGTGTGTCATGCACATGCCACATGCACATGCACATGTGCATGACACATGTCATACACGTGTCATGCACATTCATATGGCACATGCACATGGCACATGCACATGCATATGACACATGCACATGCAAATGGCACATGCACATTGCACATTGCACAATCAATGATAAATTGAAATTTCAGAAATTAGAAATTAGAATAGACTATAAAATTTAAATATTAAAGTGTAAACTCACTTGTGACTGTAGTACCAGCAAGTGATGCATCTATGGCTCAAAGGAACATTGTGCTTCCATACTTTGCCCATGTCTCCTTCATAGGCTCAAGCTCTCTCTCCAATTCTTCCTTTGTTCTTTTGAGCTCCATTGTCCTCAATTCTTCATAGGTAGGCCATTGCCACCGGTACCCTAACAATGATACCTTTTCAATGGTATTTCTCCATGCCGGTGTCTGCGCAACATTGAAAGAAAACCCACATTGTATAAGACCTTTCATGATGCCTTGTGTGGCTTCTTGTTTACATTGTTTTTGCAAGCTAGCACGTATAGCGGCTCCTCGAAGAGAGCCATGTGGGTGCTCTTGATAATCATGCTCTACTCTTGTACGTTTCTTGGTGGCTCATGCTGTATGTCAATGTCTATGGAAACCTCATAAGCTTGACATACTATACTTGAGTTTGGGGATCACATGGGCCATGTGAACCGCTTGCATGTGATCTAGCTTGAGATTGTGAAGGTGTATTCCTTCTACCTTGGGATTTTTAAGCTACCCATTCCAATAGCTCTTCCTTGATAGCTTCGGGCATTGGCACTTTGCAAGATGCAACCCCTATGCCACTAAATTTTGCAAGGTGTGCCTTGATTCTATCGGTTCCACTGGCTCCACTATAGCCACGTAGCTTGCAAGTCCATCTCTCACTACCCCCCGAGCCCATCTTGCCTTGACTTGCGACATATTGCCAACAAGCTTGCTTTGCTTTGGGCATGGTGATAGGAGGCGATAGCTTGGAGGGGAGTTTCGAGAAGCTTGGAGGGGATAGCTTGAGGCTTGAGCCTTGGGGGGAGGGGGGGTGTGTGTGTAATCTTCAATTGTAACCTTTTTACCTCCTTTTCCACCTTTGCACAGTTGGAATGCTCGCGGAGCGGCTCTTGGGATCTTTGCTCAAAATGCCTCAATGAGGCTGTTTCAGTGAAACGGCCTCATTTGAGGCAAAATCACAACGTGTTGCGATGCAACACTGCTTGAGCCTTAATGTTGTCTCAGAGACCCTTTGACACTTTTTACATGCACTTAATTTATTATGCACTTTCCTCTTTTCTTTTCCTTTCATGATGATTGGGTACATACTTAATGATTGTAACATTTTGTCTCATGGGCCAAGTTGCCTGTTTGTGAATGTTGATGAATATTTCACTTTCAATTTAAGTTTTCTCTTTGTAAGTAAAAGTTCAATCTGGCAGTCCAGCTTTCATGACCTCTCTCTTTCTTGTTATTGTCATCTGGCTTTGAACTGCAAAAATAAAGATAATTTGTAATTTCTCATTGTTACCTAACCTAATCTATCTGCAGATATGCTAACAACCCCAGAAGAGATTTTATCGCAAGCTAAAGAATCATGCATAAAATTTTATTTTTTGCTGGATGCATGTTTGTTTGGTATATTTGTGATATGCTTGAACTTTCTTAAAACATCCAGGGTGAAGATGCTATATTATCACCATACATACTTCTGTCAGATATGGGCCTAGGTGATTGGTTCAGTGGTTTCCTGTATAACACAGGCCAGAGTGCAAATGAACTTGTCTCAGCGCAACTGTCTGCACTTAGTCCTGCAGGGTATGTGGCATTTGATTTTTGGGGTTTACACTACATGCGAGTGTTTTCTATTTAAAACTCTAGGAAAGCTAAATTATTGGATTTGTGCCTTCAATTTTGATAGGGTGGCCATTATTTTTGGAGCAGGGCTTGTTACAAGTCTCTCTCCCTGCACTTTAAGTGTATTGCCATTGACACTTGGCTATATTGGTAATATAATCTATTGCAGCGTATTAAAGTCATATTTGATTTTATAAGAGCGTAACTTATTCCTGCTTCCCTTTTGATGTGCTGTATTTCAGGAGCTACTGGAGCTGGGAAGAGTCGTGGGCAGGTAAAAGGTCCTTATTGAACATGGTGACTTGATTTCTTTAATGCCAATATGTAGTTTACTATTGTTTAATGGTTAGAATTAGTATGCATTCTTTTATGTTTTACAGTCTGTTCATTTTGTTCTTTTCTTTCATTTGGGATAGGGGTTTGTTTGAATTTGGAACAGGTCTTGCTGGACTCCTTGTCCTTTTCTCTAGGTCTTGCTTCAACTTTAGCGCTCTTGGGAGTTGTTGCTTCATTGGCTGGTAAAGCATATGGCCAAATAGGACAGGGTTTACCCATTGGAGCATCTGCCTTGGCTGTAGTGATGGGTTTGAATCTGCTTGAGGTATTTGTGATGTGTATTGATGTGTAAATGATGTCTCAGAAGTGTCAAGCTATATTTCTCATCAGTTTGTTACAGGTTATCGAGCTTCAACTACCATCATTCTTTGGAGACTTCGATCCCCGGTCAGCAGCAGCAAGTCTCCCATCCAGTTAATGTTTACTTGAACTATACTCTGCTATGAGGTTACAGCTTGCATGCATGACTATAACTGGAGAACATGGAGACTTTGAAGAGAGATTGGTAATGTGTGTAGATGCAGGCAATGAGTCTTGGTCACTGATGTTTGAAGTGAGTTGAGCCTCCATCAGTAAGCAGGATGATGTGGCTGAGCAAATTTCGCATTTCTGTGGCTGCTCTGTACATTTCCACATGGCATGCCATGTTTTATCTTGATATATGTTTATAGTACATTTGATTGTTCATTGTGAAGTGGCCAAAGAGTAGGCCTTCCTGCTGAACAAACTGTAGAACCTCTCGATTATGATCATCCATAAAATTCACACAGTGAGTGTTGATGCTGCTCACACTTACTAAGTTGATATTCTTTGAATTTGATCTGCTAATCAAGAGGCTCCATGATTTCTCAGTGCCTTCCGGAGTGTTCGCCTTTTCAAGGAGCAGTGTTTGTCTTGAGCAAACACTTCCAAGGTACACTGAAGTGTAGGGGTTTTAGAACTTGAACATCAGTCTTAAGGTTGTGTTCACTGTATTGAATAATATACATAAATTGTCACCAATGAACCATAGAGGCTTGAACGGGATCATTGTAAAGATGGGGTGTGTTAAAAGTCAACTCCATGAAGGTAATCAACTTTTTGCTGTAGTGAAAGAGACTACAAGACAATTCTTAAGAGTTGTGGCAACATAGGACAGAGTTAGAATAAAGCAGCCACATGGGGCGAATGCAGACATGATTAGTGAAGTTAGCAGTGTGGTCTAGTTTTATCCTTCAACTTATGGAAGCTTAGCTCTCGCCAAGGGATGGCTAAGAAGCAAATAGAGGCTTCTATCAAGTGCTCTACCTTCAGATGCAAGACTTCATTATGTAGTGGCTTGCACGAGAAGCAATATTCAAAGGTCATATACATCCCTAGGGAAAGTTACCGGAGATGAAAGCAGAAGCAAAGGAGTGGTGAAGGAAACATATGCACAAGTTCAATTACATTTATGTGGGCTAAAAGAACAAGCGTATGCAAGGCTGAGGATCTTATAGAATGCACACCATTTGCACTATAAAAAGATAAGCATAACTGCTTTTAATGTGTGGCAAATGCAAACAGTCTATTGTTCGAAACATTCTAGTGGGGCCATAAGAAAGGATCAAGTAGTTGTCTCTAAACATCATGGGTTTGTGAGGGTATTCCTTTCTTGCCTATGTTTAGAACATATTTGGTAAGGAATATGAACTCTAGTACCCAACAACTAGTCAGTCATGGCAACTCACATGTGGAATGTGTGGCATGCACACACACACATAGTCATCAA